>JAACNH010000051.1:593545-604270 GCA_019447015.1 Hymenochirus boettgeri | reverse complement strand
TATACCCTACCCATAATGTCTGTATAACAGTTACATAGTAACATAGTATTGGAGGTTGTATAAAGACATACGTCCATCCAGTCCAACCTTTATACCCTACCCATAATGTCTGTATAACAGTTACATAGTAACATAGTATTGGAGGTTGTATAAAGACATACGTCCATCTAGTCCAACCTTTATACCCTACCCATAATGACTGTATAACAGTTATATAGTAAAAGGTTGTATAAAGACAACCTCAATGAATGACAGATTCCCTATAATGTAGAGTAGGGTTAAAAGTAACATATTCAAAGAAAACCAGTAATAATAATAACCAAATCTCATGGGACGATCACTCCAGATGGGATTTATCTAATGATTCCCATACAGACAGGCCGCTATGTAGTAGCTGAGCACACATACCACAAACACACACACACACACATATCCACATCACACACGTATACACACACCACACATACATACACACACCACACAGATACACACATCACGCACACATACAGACACCACACACACATACCCACATCACACATACACATCCCACACACATACTCATAACACACACACATACCCACTCACCCTCACCACACACACATATCCACATCACACACACATGCACACACAACACACATAGAGACACCACACACATACTCACATCACACACACATACACCATTCACATATACATACACACATCCCCACATCACACACATGTACCCACACCACACACACATACACCACTCACATATACACACACACCTCCCGACATCAAACACACACACCAACACCACACACATACCCACACCCAGGGCCGTTTTTAGGCATAGGCCACCTAGGCAAAGAACTAGGGCGCCTATGTTGATCCAGGGCGCCTATTCTTCTCCCTAGCATCTCCCTGGCAGCTGTTACTTGCTGTGTTAGATCTGCTCTACTTGTTCTGCTGTAACCTGTAACATTGTATCTAGTAAAGAGCCTGAACTCCACACACTCTACATAGCAACAAATGTTACAATGGTACAAATGAACTGAAGGTGAAGGAAAGGGCAAGAGCGGGGAAAGGGCTGAGCACGGAAAGGGGGAATGGCAAGCGACGCGGGGAGGAAAGGGGGGCACGGAAGGGGAGGGAAGACGCGGGGAAAGGGGGGCAGGGAAGGGGGGAAGGGCAAGACGCGGGGAAAAGGGCAGGCAGGAAGGGGGGGGGAGGGGGGGGGGGGGGGGGGGGGGGGGGGGGGAAAAGAAAGGGGGGGGGGAATGGTGGGTGGGGGGGGGGGGGGGAGTGGGTGGGGGGGGGGGGGGGGGGGGGGAAGGGGAGGGGGGGGGGGGGGGGGGGGGGGGGGGAAATGGGGGGAAAGGAGGGGGGGGGGGGAAAGGGGGGGGGAGGGAGGGGGGGGGGGGGGGGAGGGGGGGGGGGGGGGGGGGGGTGGGGGGGGGGAGGGAAGGGAGGGGGGGGGGGGAGGGGAGGGGGGGGTGGGGGGGGGGGGGGGGTGGGGGTGGGGGTGGGGGGGAGGGGGGGGGGGGAGGTGGGGGGGGGGGGGGGGGGGGGGGGTGGGGGGGGGGGGGGGGGGGGGGGGGGGGGGGGGGGGGTGGGGGAAAAAGGGGGGGGGGGAGGGGAGGGGGGTGAAATGGGGGGGAGGGGGGTTTGGTGTGTGGGGGGTGGGGGTGGGAGGTGTTTGTTGTAGGGGGGGGGGGGGGGGGGGGGGTGGGGGGTGGGGGGGCTGGGGGGGGAGGATGAGTGGGTGTGGGGGTGGGAGGGTGGGGGTGTGTTTGTGGGTGGGTGTGGTGGGGGGGGGAAAAGGTGGGGGGGGGTGGGTTTGGGGGGGGGGGGGTGTGGGGAGGGGGGGGGGGTGTTGGGGAGGGGGGGGGGGTGGGGGGGAGGGGTTGGTGGGGGGGTAGGGGAGGGGTGGGGGTTGAGGGGGGAGGAAAGTGTGGAGAGGGGAGAAAGATGGAGTGGGTAGGTAGGGTGGGGGATGGGGTGGGGGGGGTTGTTTTGGTGGTTTTTGGTGTGAGTTGGTATTTGGTGGTTTTGGTTGTGTTTATTGGGTTGGTGGGGGGGTGGATGGAAGGGGGGTTTTAAAGATGTGGTGGGGGTTGGTTGATTTTTTTTTTTTTTTTTTTTTTTTTTTTTTTTTTTTTAATTTTTTTTTTTTTATTTTAAAGTCATACTCTGGAGAGTGCTGGAATCTGAGGTGTGACAGTCAATTACTCTGGGAAAGGGGGGTCATTTGAAGGGTTACAGGTCAATACTCTGGGAGGTGAAGGTGGGCATGGTCAGTACGTTCTACTTGGGAAATGCGGCTGTTAATTCAATACTCTGGGAAGTGCTGGCATCTAAAGAGTTTAATGTCAAAGAAGCCTGGCACCGATGTGTTAATGTCAATCTGAAGTGCTGGCATTGAAGGGTTAAGTCATACATTGGGACAGGCTGGCATTGAAGGCGTCTAATAGTCAAATACTCTGGGAAGTCTGGCTCTGAAGTTAATGTCAATCCTCGTGGAAGCGCTTGGCACCGAAGGGTAATGTCAATTACTTGGGAGGAAAGTGCTGGCATCTGAGGGTTATGTCAATACTCTGGAAAGTGCCTGGCTCGAAGGGTTAATGTCAATACTCTGGGAAAGTGCTGGCAGTGAAGGGTTTAATGTCAATACTCTGGGAAAGTGCTGTGCACCGAACGGCGTTAATGTCCAATACTTGGGAAAGTGCTGGCATGAAGGGTTAATGTCAATACTCGGGAAAGTGCTGGACGAAGGGTTAATGTCAAATCTCTGAAAGTCGGCTTGGTAAGTCATCTGAAGCGGGCTTAATGTCAATGCGTATCCCATTCTGGTAAGTGTGGCACTAAAGGTATTTCATTTTGGATCGTTCTGGCACTTGAAAGGGTTAATGCAATACTCAATTGCGTGAATAGTCTACGTGTCAATAAGCTGCTGGCACGGTTTGGCAGAGGTTTGAATTCTAATACTCTGGGAAAGTGGATGTGCTGGCAGCTGAAGGGTTAATGTCAATACTCTGGGAAATGCTGGCATGAAGGGTTAACTGCAATACTCCTGGGATAAGTGCGCTGGCCACTGAAGGGTTAATGTCTAATACTATGGAAGTGTGCTGGCATTGACGGGTTAGTCAATACTCTGGGAAAGTTGTGGCATGATAAGGGTTAAAATCATAATCTGGGAAAGTGCTGGCACTGAAGGGTTAATGTTCAATTACTCTGGGAACAGTGCTGCAGGCTTGAAGGGTTAAGGTCAATACCTGGGAAAGTGCTGGCGATTGAAGGTTAAGTCAATACTCTGGAAAGTGTTTGCACGTGAAGGGTAATGTCAATGACTCTGTGAAAGTGGGCATTGAAGGGTGTTAATGTTCAAATAATCTGGGAAAGTGGGGCTGGCATTGAAGGGTGTTAATGTCAATACTCTGGGAAACGGTGCTGGCATTGAAGGGTAATTAAAAGGCAATACCTCTGGGAAAGTGCCTGGCACTGAAGGGGTTTAATGGTCAAACTCTGGGAAAGTGCTGGCATTGAAGGGTTAATGTCAATACTCTGTGAAAGTGCTGGCATTGAAGGGTTAAAGTCAATACTCTTGGGAAAGTGCTGGCATTGAAGGGTTAATATCAATACTCTGGGAAAGTGCTGGCTCTAAAGAGTTAATGTCAATAACTGGGGAAGCGCTGGCACCGAAGGGTTAATGTCAATACTCTGGGAAAGTGCTGGCATTGAAGGGTTAATGTCAATACTCTGGGAAAGTGCTGGCATTGAAGGGTTAATGTCAATACTCTGGGAAAGTGCTGGCATTGAAGGGTTAATGTCAATACTCTGGGAAAGTGCTGGCACTGAAGGGTTAATGTCAATACTCTGGGAAAGTGCTGGCATTGAAGGGTTAATGTCAATACTCTGGGAAAGTGCTGGCATTGAAGGGTTAATGTCAATACTCTGGGAAAGTGCTGGCATTGAAGGGTTAATGTCAATACTCTGGGAAAGTGCTGGCATTGAAGGGTTAATGTCAATACTCTGGGAAAGTGCTGGCACTGAAAGTGTTGAGCCCAATACTCTTGGAGGCCACACTACTGCGATGGGAGTGCGATCTGATCACCCTAGTGGTGCTCTAGGTTTGGGTTATCTTTCATCATTGAATGTTAACTAGTTACATGACCCTCCACCCATATCTCTCTCCATTGTGGTGTTTCTAGGAAGCCTGGGGACAGACACAGAGGAGCGTCTTGTCGAACACCTTCTGGACCCTTCTCACTATAACAAACTGATCCGACCCGCGACCAATGGCTCAGAGCAGGTCACAGTGCAGCTCAAGGTGTCATTGGCACAGCTCATTAGTGTGGTAAGTTTATCTTCCTTGTGCATTATGGAAGTAACCTACCTGATAGGTGGTAGGTTGTCCTGGGTGACTTTCCAAGTGATTCTAACACAAAGACCTAGCAATGCAAGGTCAGGAAAATCCTTTACTGCAGCAAATTAACAGCCACTTTCTGATTGGCTTAATCCTTCATTTAGGGGGTAATAGTCATGTCCTGAAAGCAATAAGTGATCCGTCTGGAAAATGTCTGCCTCCTACTTTAACAGTAAGTAAGAAAAACATTTCCTGACCACCCCCACCCCCAAGGGAAAAGAATTTTGAAAGCCAATATCAACCACCAGATGGCAGTGTTTGCTGAGGGCTTGTTCACACTAGAGCTCAGCTGTGAACGAGCCCTTATGTGAACGAGCCCTTATGGTGGCCATAGACGCAATAATCACGGTTGTACGATATCAGGATATCCGCGTATAGATAATCGCGTGGCGATTGTACAATAATTTTTTTTATCAGGCCAGGTGATATTTTTCCCGGCCAATACAATCGTACGATCTGCCAGTTCTTCAGTTGAGATTAAACTATTTACCACTATCTACCACCAGATGGCAGTGTTTGTTGCATTTTAATATGCCAGCTCTCCGGAGGAGATTAAATTATGTACCACTATCTACCACCAGATGGCAGTGTTTGTTGCATTTTAATATGCCAGCTCTCCGGAGGAGATTAAATTATTTACCAACTATCTACCACCAGATGCAGCGTTTGCGGCATTTTTAATAGGCCGCTCCCGGAGGAGATAAATATTTTACCATTATTACCAACCAGATGGGCATTGTTTGTTTGCATTTTTGATATGTATGTATAATTTTATAATATAAGCGCAACTTGGCTACGCATCGCTGTACGTTATAAAAATACATAGTGTACGTATGTATGTTAATGTGATATTTAATAGCGCCACTTTGGGCGACACAGCTCTGTACAGTATAAAACATAACAGAGTATACAGTTGGTATGATAGTTTTTTATAAGCGCCATTGGGACACGCGCTGTACATTAGAACATACAGATTATCAGTAGATTTATGGAATGTTTATTTAAAAGTGCCAATTGGGTACGCAGCGCGTACATGTAAATACAATACATTATACAGATGTAATGTATAAGTTTATTTATATAGCGCCACTGGATACACAGCGCTGTACATTATAAATACAGATTGTACAGTTATTGTATGTATATGTTTATTTATATAGACGCCACTTGGTTACAACAAGCGCTGTTACATTTAAAATACAGATGATACATATGTATGTAATAGGTTTATTTTATATAGCGCCATTGGGGACCAGCAGCTGCTACACTTATAACAATTACAGATTAGTACAGGTATGTTGTTTGTCCTATTTATATACGCCACTTTGGGACACAGCGCTGTACGTTATAACAATAGACAGATATAACGTATGTATTATATTGTTTATTTATATAAGGCGCCCTTGGGGACACAGCGCAGTGACATTATAAACAATACAGATTATACACGTATGTATCTGTTTAATTTTATATGCGCCAACTTTGTACACAGCGCGGTACACTCGATAAAATACAGAGTATACAAACAAGTTCAAATCTCATTATACAGCATAGATAAAAAATAAATACAATTTCATACATCCGTTAGGAACACATATATATAAATATGAAACACAAAAGATAATTGATATCAAGTGATAAGCCTGACACATAGGATGGAGATCCCTGCCCCGAAAGCTTACAAATCAAGGGGCAGGGACAACAGACAGGTACAAGCGGGGCGGGTGGGTAACAAGGGAGATAGAATTAACTATTAACCACTCTACCCCGATGGCAGTAGTCTAGTCATTATCATCTATGTACACATTAATAAGGACGTTTTATAGCGCGCACAATGTTTTTATTTATTTTGTATGCATGAAAGAGATACAAATCTACTACACGTGTGGCTGACTCAGGTGAGTTTGGCCCAAATCCAATTTGGATGTTTCTGATATTTAGTAATTACATGTAACTGCCTGGGGGGGTGGGGCTTGGGGCAAGCGGGTTTCCGCGGGAGGTTGCGGTGCTTAGTTCGGTCCAGGGGTGGGTCTGGAAGTCTGGGGAGAGCTTCAATTAAATGAAATATCCATTCTCTGTAATAAAAGTATTTACCCATTTAAGGTATTATTCCAGAAATGCTCACCGATTATGTATTATAGATTATAGAAGTTATTAGATAGATTAAGGGCAATGTCCACCCCCCAAAACTAATTCTCCCACCTCAGCATATGGCCCCAATGTGTGTAGTGTATAATAAAATCATTACCTTACAATCAGCCTCCATATGGTTCTACGTGTAGTGATTGTGCAAAGTCCTAGAAAGTGAAACGAGGAGCCTGGTGGAGGGAGAAACGTTTCCCACTCTCACTGTCCTCTGACGAGGTTTTCTGGCTGCTCCCTGCAGCCCTCCTCCCCTCTCTCCTGACCTTTTTGCTGACGCTGGCCCTAGTGAATAAAAACTTTCTGAACTGTCTTACAATTTTTTTTACAAGAGGTGGGGTACCTGTAAGGCCGGGTACCACATGGAGGATTTTTTGTACCCGACCCGCCAGCCTGGCCAAATCTCATCGGCACCTGGCAATTTCGGCCACGGACGAATTGTGCGAGCGCAACGAGCGTGCGGTATCCCATATGGGAAGTGTGTACCAGAGCCAAAAGATGTCGTATCCAAATCAGATAGTTGAAAAGTTGTTACTTTTAAGATGAAGTATGACTATTGGTGGAGATGATACCATAGCAGCTTTCAGTTTTATTACGGTTTTTGTGTTGTGCTGTGGTTATCAGCTCACATTACAGTTAGAAAGTGTCGCACGATCGGGTAATGTATCTGTCAGGTGTGGGGGACTCAACCGTAACCTCACCCCGTTTTGTTCTACGTACAGGAGGATGGAGGAACAGATGATCTGGATCCGGAGCGGAATTCTAACATGAAGAAATGTTAGACTCCCATCCAAGCACTATGGCTTCCAGACGTTTTGTTCTGTACACAAGTAGTGCCCCAAATACCTCCACATTGAGTGAAATCTGCCTTTGATCAATACTTTGGGTCCAACACTTTAATGATAAAGGGAAGTTGCCCTTCACCGTTAACGCGTGTCTAATATATACTAAAGTATAAGTTACACAGTACTAATATATACTAAAGTATAGTAAAGCGTGTACTAATTATATAAAGTATATTTTAAGCGTATACTAATATATACTAAAGTATAGTTTAAAGCGTGTACTAATAGATACAACAAGTATAGTTAAAGGTGTACTAATATATACCTAAAGTTAGTTAAAAGCGTGGTACTAATATATACTAAAGTATAGTTTAAAGGGTGTTACTAATTATACTAAAGTATAGTTAAAGCGTGTACTAATATATACTAACGTATAGTTAAAGCGTGTACTAATAGATAACTAAAGTATAGTTAAAGCGTGTACTAATATATCTAAAGTATAGTACAGCGTGTACTAATATATACTTAAAAGTATATGTTAAAGCGTGTACTAATAAATACTAAAGTTCGTTTACACGCGGTACTAATATACTAAAGTATAGTTAAAGCGTGTACTAATATTACTTAAAGTTATAGTTAAAAAGGTGTACTAATATACTTACTAAAGTCTATTTAAGCGTGCGTACTAAATATACTACGTATAGTAAAAGGCGTGTACTAATTATAACTAAAGTATAGTTAAGAGGTGGTACTAATATTACTAAAGTACCTTTAAGCGTGTTACTAATATATCTAAAAGTTAGTTAAAGGGTGTACTATATAATACTAACGTAGAGTTTTAAAGGGTGTCCTAATATTATACTAAAGTATAGTTAAACGTGTACTAATATTTACTAAAGTATAGTTTTGTTCAAGCGTGTACTTAATATATACTAAAGTTAGTAAAGCGTGTACTCATATAAAAGTATAGTTAAAGGGTGGCAACTAATATATACTAAGTATAGTGAAGAGTGTACTAATATATCTAAATTATAGTTAAAGCGTGTACTCATTTATACTAAGTATATAAGCGTTTACTAATATAACTACAGTATAGTTAAAGCGTGTACTAATATATACTAAGTAAGTTCAAGCGTGTACTAATATATACTAAGTATAGTTTAAAGGGTGTACTAATATATACTAAAGTATAGTTAAGAGCGGTATCATATATACCAAAGTATAGTTAAAGGGTGTACTAATATATAACTAATTAAAGTTTAAAGCGTGTACTCATATATACCAAAGTATAGTTCAAGGGTGTACTAACAAACAATCTAAACTAGAAAACTAAGAGTATAGAGTTAAGTAGAGAAAGCATAACAGTGTAGCTAGAGTTGGGGCGTGTACTAAGTATAGTTAGCGTTCCAATATAGTACTAATCAGTTTAAAGCGTGTACTCAATATACCAAAGTTAGTTAAAGGGTGTACTAATATATACTAAAGTATATTAAAGCGTGTACTCATATACCAAAAGTTAAAGGGTGTCTAATAATACTAAAGTATAGTTAGAAGCGTGTACTAATATAATAATATATACTAAAGATAGTTGAGCGTGTATTCATATATCTACAGTATAGTAGAGCGTGTACTAATATATACTAAGTAAGTTAAAGGGTGTACTAAGATATACTAAAGTATAGTTAAGCGTGTACTCATATCCATACTAAAGTAAGTTAAAGCTGTACTCATATATACTAAAGTATCGTTAAAGCGTGTACTAATATATACTAAAGTATAGTTTAAAGCGTGTACTAATAGGTATGTACTAAGTATAGTTAGAGCGGTAACTATATATACTAATAAAGTCTAGTTAATGCGTGTACTAATATTATACTAACGTATAGTTAGAGCGTTGTACTAATATATACTAAAGTATAGTTTAGAGCGTGTACTAATAATACTAAAGTATAGTTAGAGCTGTACAATATATACTAAAGTAATAGGTTGAGCGTGTACTCATATATACTAAAAAGTAAGTTAAGCGTGTACTAATATCTACTACGTATAGTTAACGTTGTGTACTAATTATACTAAAGTAGCGTTTTAAAGCGTGTTTACTAATATAAATACTAAAGTATAGCTAAAGCGGTCCTTAATATAACTAAAGTATATTAAATCGTGTACTAATATATACTAAATATATTTAAGCGTTTACTAATTATATACTAAAGTATAGCTAAGCGGGTACGAATATATACTAAAGTAATGTTAAAGCGTGGTAACTAATATATCTAAAGTATAGTTTAAAGGTGTTACTACTATATACAAGTACGTTTAGAGCTTGTACTAATATAACTACAAAGTATAGGTGTTAGGATCGTGTACTATTATAACTAAGTAATAGTTTAGAGCGTGGTACTAATATATCTAAGTATAGTTTTTAAAGGGTGTACTGATATATACAAAGTATAGTTAAGCGTGTACTAATATATACTAAAGTATAGTTAAAGGTGTACTAACTATATACTAAAGTCTAAGTTGAGCGTGTCCTAATATATAACTAATTTATTTAAAGCGTGTACTAATATAATACTAAAGTATAGTTAAAGCGTTGTACTAATATATACTACCGTATAGTTTTTTAACGCGGGTACTAATATAACTAAAGTATATTAAAGCGTGTACTAATATATACTAAATTATAGGTTTTAAAGCGGGTACTAATATTACTAAGTAAATAGTTTTTAAAGCATGTCCTAATATATACTAAAGTATAGTTTAAACGTGTACTAAATATACTAAAGTATAGTTAAAGCGTGTACTAATTATACTACAGTAGAGTTAAGGGTGTAACTAATATAAATACTAAAGTATAGTTAAAGCGTGTACTACTATATTACTAAAGTATATTTTAAAGGGTGTACTAAATATACCTAAAGTATAGTTAAAGGGTGTACTAATATTACTAAATTATAGTTAAAGCGTGTACTAATATTACTAAGTCTATTTTTACAAAGCTTGTACTAATATATACTAAAGTAATAGTTAAAGCAGTACTCATATATTGATCAAAGATAGTTAAAAGGGTGCACTATATATACTAAAGTAAATAGTTGAAAGAGTGTACTAATATATACCTAAAGTATGAGTTTAAAATCTGTACTCCATTATACTAAGTATATATAAAGCGGTGTACCTAATATATACTGAAAGTATAGTTAAAGCGTGTACTAATCATATACTAAAGTAGAGTTAAGCTGTACTAATATATACTAAAGTATAGTTTAAGGGGGTAACTAAATATACAAAGTATAGTTTAGAGCGTGTACTCATATATAACCAAAGTATAGTTTACAGGGGTACTAATTTACTAAAGTATAGTTAAAGCGTGTAACCATGGCGATGTTCCTGATA
>JAACNH010000051.1:541912-587603 GCA_019447015.1 Hymenochirus boettgeri | reverse complement strand
TGCATTTTAATATGCCAGCTCTCCGGAGGAGATTAAATTATTTACCATTATCTACCACCAGATGGCAGTGTTTGTTGCATTTTTGTATGTATGTATAATTTTATAAATAAAGCGCCACTTGGGTACGCAGCGCTGTACGTTATAAAATACAGATTGTACAGTATGTATGTATATGTTTATTTATATAGCGCCACTTGGGGACACAGCGCTGTACATTATAACAATACAGATTATACAGTATGTATGTATATGTTTATTTAAATAGTGCCACTTGGGTACGCAGCGCTGTACATTATAACAATACAAATTATACAGTATGTATGTATATGTTTATTTATATAGCGCCACTTGGATACACAGCTCTGTACATTATAACAATACAGATTATACAGTATGTATGTATATGTTTATTTATATAGCGCCACTTGGGTACACAGCGCTGTACATTATAAAATACAGATTATACAGTATGTATGTATATGTTTATTTATATAGCGCCACTTGGGGACACAGCAAATCATAGTTATATTACTTAAACCCTATCCTACCAGACACGTAGTCGTTATTTTCTAAACAGTTACTATAGTTAGTAACTAAATATGTTGTATTGGAGGGGGTGATATAATGACTCAAGTCCCAATCTAGTTTCCAACATTCTATAGCACGTACCCGCATAATGTCGTATGGAAACAGTAATATGTAACATAGTATGTCTGTGTGAGTTCTGTGATAAAGAACATACAGAAATGCTTTTAGTCCATCCTTTCATAACCCTACCGCATAATGTATGGTATACACAGCTTACATCAGAAAATTAGTATTGGGAGGTTGTGATAAAGACCTTACAGTCCATCTAGTCCAAACCTTTATATTTCCAGTTTCATCTCCACACAATAAGTTAGTCTCGGTAAACAGTTAGCAAGTAGACATAGTATTGGAGGTCGTTGTATGAAGAGATTTTTTATTTTCCTTGCCCCCCCCCCCTTTTATTCTATCATATTTTGTGCCTAGCCGTCATTCACAACCTTTAGACCTCTGACCAGAAGGTCTTATTAACAGGTCTACTCTTCCGTAACCATTAGTACTGGGAACGGTTGTTAAAGATATATACGTGCTTATCTAGTCCAACCGTGATGACCCTACCCATAAGTATGTAAAGTAGAACAGTTACATAGTGGAAACCTTAGTCTTGGCAAGGTTGTACATGATATAAGTTCATAATGTCCATCTAGTCCACCTTTATTATACCCTACCCATCAATGATACGTATAACAGTTTACATAATAACATAGTATTGGAGAGTTTTCTGCTATTAAAAGACGCTACGGCTATCTAGGTCCATTCCTCTTATACCTACCCAGTAATGTATGTTATACAGTTACATAGTAACATAGGTTATGGAGGTTGTTATAAAGTCATAAGTCCATCTAGTATCCAACCTTTATAACCTACCCATAATAATGACTGGTTTTATAAACAGTATACATTAGAACATAGTATTGGGAGTTGGCGTCCTGTCGTTAGAAGATCATACGGCATCTAGGTCCATCCTTTAATACCCTACCCAGAATGTCGTATAACAGGTGACCACTTCCCTGTAGTTACCCCAATGAGAGCTTATTGGAGCTCGAGTGCCCATGAATAGAAGAATGATACTGTCCTATCTAGTCCAACGATACTCCTACCCACTAATATCGGTTCGCTGGAGGAACAGTACATAGGTCAATCATGAGCGTATGGAGGAGGTACGTGTATATTCAATTGTATCATTACGTCCATATAGGTCCATACTCCCTTCTTTATAACCCTACCAACAATGGACTCCGCTAAACAAGCTTACCATCTATATAAGACATTAAGCGTAGTGGCACGTTGTTTAGCCAAAGGACATCCCACGGATCATCCTAGTCCAATCTACCTTATGACCCTAACCATTAACGTCTGCTTTCTGCCTTATACCGGTTAACATAAGAACCATTAGTATATTTTCTGGGGGTTGTTATATAAGAGCATTACGTCCCATCTAAGTCCGCAACTTTTATACCATATCCCCTAGATATTATGTCTGTATCCTAACAGTGCACATCCTAGATTTAACTCGTCCTAGTATGGGATTCCTGGTTAGTATACATCAGGTAATCCCGCCATTCACAGTCCAACCTTCTGTCTAACAGTTACAATATAGCTAAGCATAGTAATTGGAGGTTGAGGTGTAGTAAAGATACCATGTACGTCCATAGTCTAGTCCAAGCCTTTCATGACCCTCCCAAGACAAGGTCTGTGCATTAACAACGTGTGCCCATCCATAGTAACAATAGGGATGGATAGGTGGGCATAATATTATATTGACAGGAGCGTCCATCTAGTCACAAAATCCGTATAAGCCCTAGTCCCCAGGAAGGTACTGATATAAACAGGTATTTATAGTATATAAAGGTTTTATTGTATAAAGGAGTTCAACCTCAATATGAATGACAGCGATACCCCTGATTTATATGTAGATTAGGGTTACTTTTAACCAGGAACTCTAGTTATTCAAAGAAAAGACGCAGGTAAAGAATCACATAACGCACATATCCATGTGATCGATCACTCAAGATGGTGCAGTGATCTAGATGATTCCCAGACAGATAGGCCGCTATGTAGTATGAGCAGAACCATTGCGGCAGGACCACAAAAGATCAAAGCACAACACACACATGATGAGTCCACCTGCACACTAGCCAGCTGTTTCCGTATACATTCCACACTAACCACATACATACACACACGACCACAACAGATACACACATCACAGGCGCCCACACAGACAGACACACACACATTTTCTCATGTACCCACGCACTACAGATCAACTTATGCCCGACACCCACCACTTTGCGGTTAGGACCCTTATAGAACACGGCGAAACACATACCCACGGCAAGCCGCTAACCACACACGAGTGCGAGAAAGCAGCACACACACTGTGACACAGCACAAGCACACACAGTAGAGACACGACACCACACATACTCACAATCACACACACACATACAACATGGAACTGTCCAGTATTACATGACCAAACCCCTCAGCTACCCCACTCCACTCGACCAACACATTGTTGTACTTTATAACACAATCCCAAGTACACTCTTTTTTTTTATCTACACCACGCAACTGATACTTAAAACCCAACACTCATCCGACAGTTATACTAACCATTGCACAACACCCACCCAACACCACACAATACCCGCACAAGACCGGGGCCTGCCCGGTAACCCGCACCCGTTTTAGGAACTTTAGCAGCTCCCCCACCCTAGGCAAGAACTAGGCATGCGCCCAGTTGTTGATTACCATGGGCGGCCTGTTTCATCCTTATCGATCTAGCATTCCCTCGCAGGCAAGCTGTTACCGTGCCGGGACCTACATGTGCCTTTTGTGTCCTCAGATCCTTGCTCAACTTTTACTTCGTTCTTGGCTGTTGAATCCTTGTAAAAATAGCGCACAAATCGAGTTAGAGCATAGAGGCGAACCTTGAAAACTTTTCGCAACAAGACGTCTAACATGAGCAGCACAAAAGGCTTGACACCATAAACTGGTACAAAGGTAAGCCAGTGGAAGCGTGCTACGGATCATTTCATGATACTCTGCCGCAGAATAAGTTGCTGGCATCCTGTTGACTAATTAAGGTGCGGTAAGTCGAACATTACTTCTGGCAGACACTAAGTGATGGTCGCAAGTGTGAATGGCCGTAATGTGTCATATCTGGGGAATTTTTAAGTCGCCTGGGCTAGGCATTGAGCTCCACACGGGTCGTACGCTACATGCTGCCCAAAATACTCTGTGTCCGAATAGGGCAGGCACTTGTTATAGAGGTTCTTATTATATTTAAAGTTCATACCTTTATACTATTGTGAAATGTGGCTGGCGCACAGTTGCGCATTTGTCTGTGTGGTGGCGAATCAGTAAGCGTTTAGCTGTGCTGTGACATGCTATAATAGCTCTGGGGAAAGACCTGAGTGAGCATGTTGACATGGTGTTTAAGGAGCACAATATAATAATTTCTTTGGGGTGCACGGGGTAGGCATGGCATTTTTGTCCCAACCAGGTACCCGACCGACGTTATTAAAGTCCTAATACGTTCTCGGGGAAAGTGCCTTACCCTTGGCAAATGAGAGGACGGGAGGATCATGCGGATCTAATGTCGCAACATACTCTGTGAATAGTGCATGTGCTATATGAAGGCGTCTATTCTTTATACAGTCTTAAAATTGTCGTAATTCTATCTTTTAAAGGCTCAATAGCTGCTTGGGAAATGTTGCTGGTTCAGTTGAGTCTAAGACGCGGTTGTCTCTGTGTAATATCAACTAAGCTGGGAATGAGTCCTGGCGCTCTTATAGAGAGTTAATGTCAAACACTGGGCGTCGGGGCATAGCCGCTTGGGCCCAATGCGCACATTGGGGCTTAATGACCATTACTCCTGGGAAAACCAGTGCTACGGCATTGATCTGTGAGGGCTTACTTAGTGGTCAATACTCTGGGAGAAGAGATTTGCTTTGCAGGACCAGTGACCGACGTTCGTCTAATGTCCAATACCCCCGGGGGAACGTGCGTGGTCATTGCAATGCTGGGTTTTAATGTCAATTGCCTGACTCCGTGAATGTTCGCAAGCACACCGATGCTGGCCATCCGACATTACGCGCTGGTTTCAGCGGCTAACTACGATCTCATATTACCTCTGGTGGAAATGTGGGGCACGATCCCCTAACCACCACAAGCCTGGACTTCAGCACTCTGCACGATGGGTTCAATCGGTCTTTGACCTACAATACTGGTCTGCGGAAAGGGCTCCGGCACCTCCTGCTTGCGCGCCTGGAAGTATTGCAGGGCGTTAATGTCAATTTTTACTCTTGGGGAGAAGTGCTTGCCATTCGAATGGCCAGGTTTGCTGTCAATATCTGGTGACATGAACCAGGGCGGGGCAACTGATTAGAGGGTAATCGTCAATATCTAATCGGGAAAGTGCTGTGCGCATGGATAGCGTGGTAATGTCTAAGAGCTCTTGGATAGTGCGGGCAGTGAGTGAGGTTTAAATGTCCCCGCAGTTGCACTACTTCTGGTGCAAAAGGTGCTTGCGGGCCACTTCAAATTAGTCAGTCTAATGTCAAATAATCTGGGTAAAGTGCTGCGCACTTGATAGGGTTAATGTCCATCTCCCCCCATACTCTGGCGACTAAGTCCCTTTGCTGTCCACCTGACAGCGGTGTCCAATGTCAATACTTCATTCGCGCGGTAAACGCGTGACAATTGGAAAAGTGATGGTCATTTAAGGGTTAAAGTCGAATACTCGGGGCGAAAACAGTCGTGTGCGCTACTGACAGTGAGTTGATAATGCTCCATACTACCTCCTCGGCCGAAATGGTATAGGGCACTGATAAATTCATGCGTGGTTACAATTAACTTTTTAGCACGTTCCACCAATCTACTATGGGAAAAGTCTATCAGGCATGAAGTTGTTTTTAAGTACGGATATTAACTCTGCGGAAAGGCGTGGCCACTCGTTTAGACGGGGCCTTTTCGGTGTTAAGATGTCTATACTTATCTGGGTTTCAACGGGTTCTTTTGGGCCTTTTTTTTGTTCTTTGTAAGGACGTTTCTTTAATTGTGCTTCAATTTGTTTTACTCTGGGCAAGGTGTACTTCTTTCGGTTTCTGGAACTTGAAGGGGGTTGAGGTCTTTCTAATATAGTCGACTTTTTATTGAGTTATTTCTCATTTGTGAGAAGTGTCGGTGGACTGATTGGCGGTTTTCGTTCTCTGGGGGAAGTGCTGAGGGCACCTGAAGGGGTTCAATCGTCCATGCACTTTGGGAAGGGTGCACTCCGCTCTACTTGTGTAATGATGCAGTATTTTTAATATTGGTGTAAAGTGTGTACAGTGGAGCGCATTTAAGGGCTGTAATGTCGAATATCTTGAGGGAAAAAGTGCTGGCATCTGACGGGCTTTTAATTTAGTCAAAGTATCTCTGGTGAGAAAAGTGCAGTGCAATTGAGGAAGCTGTTCATGTCAATACTCTGGCGAAAGTGTCTGGTGGCATTGATTATTTTCTTAGTGTTTGTATATTTGTCAATTATCTGTGGGAAAGTGCTTGGACCATGGAAGGTGTAGTTTGTACACATACTCGGGTGAACCCCAGTTCTGGGGCATGAATGTGTTCACTGTCAATACTCTGGGACAGAACACTGAACGTCGTGTGAGTAGTGAAGGGGATTTATATGTCAAATACTCTGAAAGTTGCTGGCACGAACGTGTTAGTATGTCAAAACTCTGGGGGAAAGTGCTGGGCATGAAGGGTTACATGTCAATAACTCTGTGAAGGGCTGGCACGAAAGTCCCCCCCCGTTAATGATCCCCACACTTTATCGCGCGCCCGATATGTTTACCCCCGCATTTAGGCTTTAGGTTGATTTTTTTTTTCCGCCGCAACACCTCCCGCTCAAGTGACTATGGTTGCACGACCACCCCCCCCCCCGCTCGTGTGTTTTTCCTCCTGTGCAATGAATGCTACCGGCTATTGTTTCCTTAAACAACCTATCTATTCTGGGAAATCTCTTTTTTCTGTCATATACTCTGGTAACAATATTAGGTTTGCTCCCCCCCCTATTTATGGCGCACTGAAGTGTGGCCCAATACTCATTGGGACCTTTTTTTTCGGGCCATTCCAATTACGTGCCGATGGGGGAGTGCGATCTGAGTCAACCCTCTATGTGAGTGGCTCTAGGCGATTTGGTGTTATCTTATTCACATGAATGTTAAATTAGGTGTAGACATGGACTACCGCATTCCATCAACATATCTCCGTCCAATTTGTTGAGTGGGGTTTCTAGTGAACGCCATGGGAACAGGCCAAGAGGAGCGTCTCTTTCTCATGAGCGCAAACTCATCTGGAAAACCGACTTATCACTCCCCCCCCTATCAGAGCAACAAGACTGACTCGCCCCGAACCCGCGGTAGGCCCCCACTCCAATGGCGTCAATGCTGCGAAAGCAGTGTCCACAAGTGACTCGTACAGCTAAAAGAAGGGCTGTCATTGGCAGACACACACGCGTCATTGGCTGTAAGTTAGATTATTATCAGTTACTTGGGCGTTAATGAAATATGCGGAAAGTTAGTAACTCTGATCTGATTGAGGTGTGGCTCTAGGGTCTTGTCCCTAGGGGTGGGACTCTTCCAAGAGTGATTCTAACACAAGATCACCATAGCAAATGGGCAAATAAAAAAGGGTCACGGAGAGAAGTCCTGTACGTGCAGCAAATTGTAAACAGACACTTTCTAAGACCCCAAGAGATTTGGACTTTAAATCCTATCCAGATTTAGGGGGTAATGGTTCCCACATGTCGCTGAAAAGAACACCCAGTAAGTGATGCGTCGTGGGAAAATGATCTGCCCTCATACGTTTAACAAGTAATCCAGTAAGAAACCAAACATTCTACTGGACGCCACACCCCAACCCAACACGGGGAGAAAGAGATTATCTGTGTGAAAAAGGGCCAATAATATATAACCACCCCAGATCGGCGAAGATGTGTGTGCTCGCCAATATAGAAGCCACAGGCTCAAGGGGGTGAATACCGAGGCGCACTCAGCTTATGGTAGATGTAGATTGGAATAATCCACTGTTTGGATCCCCAGACGTGACTGTCAGCACGGGTCGCTCTTTTATTCTTTAGTGCTTTCCGGGGCGACTGAGCCAGGCCAGGTGAATCACTTTCGGACCGCGCAAGAGCAATCGGTCCGCATCCGTAGTATTTGAAGTTATGCACCTGTTATTCAGTTCTTCGGTCATGGATCTCTGAGATTTTTTCCTAGCTGCTTGGATCTCGTTCCTACTACCAAACGCACCTTCGCCGGCGTATTGGTGTTGCATTCTAACCCTCTACTATATCAGCCAATGCTGCGGGGTCTTAGACCTGTACGTTTTGGTTAAATTTGTGTCAGTCTGTATTATGCCCATTACCTGAAGGGATTGGTCGCTTGTGTAGATTAGTTCGAACAATTTGTTAATACTAGCAAGCTAATCACGGAGGAGATCACCTTATTCTTGTTATTTCACGATGGCTACCGTACACTCTCTCTCTGTAGGGCACGCGATCCAGTGCAGCACTGCATTTGACATGCTACGCCACGCTACTCCGACGACCGATGATGGTGAGCGATTAATTGATTTTCCATAGTCTACCACCCAGATGGACGAGTGTGTGTTGACTATACGTCTTTTGTCTGCAGTCTATTTTCTAACATACAGCGCCTTGGTACGCCGGGCGTGACGTTTCTTAAACATCTGCTTCTTTTTGCGCCGTCTATGTAAGAACTTATTTCAGGTTCGTTTCTCTGCTTATTCTCTTTTTTAGGCGCGAGGGGACCAGGGCCCTCTCCCTTCCGTGATGCGTTTTTCTTTCCAGTCGGGCTGAGGACACCCCTCGCCCGCACCGACTCGCTTACTTTATCCGAATGAGCCTGCTTTTTTCGTATGTGCAATATGCCTCTACGTGATGCGGTGTGAGACCAACACAAGTGAGGATCTTGTGGCGGCGCTAAGAGCGGGACTGGTTCGACTGCGCCTCGGTGGTCAACATAGGTAAGCCAATAACCGACCCGATAATAACCCTTTTTGTAATGGCAATTGTATATGCCGCATTTAACATACGGAAGAGGCTGCGGTGGAAACAAAGGAAGTAAGCAAGCTTGACTCGAGTCCTAATGTTGTACCCCCCACCGAAGCTTGTACGCTTATAAAATACCGATCTACGTCGTTGGATATGTTTAGTTATATAGCGCCATTGGGACACATCGCGTACATTATAAACAATACAGATTAACAGTAAGTAGGTAAGTATGTATGTATATGTTTATTTATATAGCGCCACTTGGGGACACAGCGCTGTACATTATAACAATACAGATTATACAGTATGTATATGTTTATTTATATAGCGCCACTTGGGTACACAGCGCTGTACATTATAAAATACAGAGTATACAAACAAGTTCAAGCTATTATACAGATAGATAAAAAATAAATACAATTTCATACATCAGTTAAGAACACATATATATAAATAATGTATAAATTGATATAAGTGCATCAAGCCTTGACACATTAGGAATGAGATCCCTGCCCCGAAGAGCTTACAATCTAAGTGGGAGGGACAACATACAGGTACAAGCGGGGGGGTGGGTACAAGTGGAGATTAAACTATTAACCACTATCTACCACCAGATGGCAGTATCTTAGTCATTATCATCTATGTACACATTAAGTGACGTTTATAGCCGGCACAATGTTTTTATTTATTTTGTAGCATGAAAGAGAACAAATCATGACGACCAACGTGTGGCTGACTCAGGTGAGTTTGGCCAAATCCAATTTGATGTTTCTGATATTTAGTAATTAATGTAACTGCCTGTGGGGGTGGGGCTTGGGCAGTCCAAGGGTGGGGCTTAGTTGGTCCAGGGGTGGGGCTTGGAAGTCTGGGGAGGAGCTTTAATAAAGAAAATTCCATTCTCTGTAATAAAAGTATTTATCCCATTAGGTATTTATTCCAGTAAATGTCCCGATTATGTATTATAATTATAGAAGTTATTAGATATAGTTAAAGGGCATGTCCACCCCCAAAACTAAATTCTCCCCCACTACTGGCCCCACTGTGTAGTGTATAAAAATCCTTACCTTACAATCCCAGCTCCATATGGTTCTCCTGTAGTGCTTGTGCAAAGTCCTAGAAAGTGAAAAGTAGGAGCCTGGCTGGAGGGAAAACGTTTCCACCTCTTACCTGTCCTCTGAGAGGTTTCTGGCTTGCTCCCTGCAGCCCTCCCTCCCTCTCTCCTGATCCCTTTTTGCTGCCTGGTGCCCTAGTGTAAAAACTTTTCTGAACTGTACTTACAATTTTTTTTACAAGAGGTGGAGGTACCCTGTAGGCTGGGTACACATGGAGGGATTTTTTGTCCCGACCGCCAGCCTGGCCAAATCTCCATCGGTCACGGCAATTTCGGCCGCGGACGAATTTGCGAGCGAACGATCGTGCGGTCCCATAGGGAAGTGTGTACCTAGCCAAAAGATGTCGTATCCAATCAGATAGTTGAAAAGTTGTACTTTTAAGATGAAGTATGACTATTGGTGGAGATGATAACCATAGCAAGCTTTCAGTTTTATACGGTTGTGTTGCTTGCTGTGGTTATCAGCTCACATTACAGTTAGAAAGTGTCGCACAGATCGGGAATGATCTGTCAGGTGTGGGACTCACCGTAACCTCACCCGTTGTTCTACGTTACAGGAATGGGAGGATTACAGACTGATCTGGGATCCGGCGGAATTCGATAACATGAAGAAAGTTAGACTCCCATCCAAGCACATATGGCTTCCAGACGTTGTTCTGTACAACAAGTAAGTGCCCCAAATACCTCCACATGAGTGGAAATCTGCCCTATTGCTCAAGTTACGTTGGGTCCACACTTTAATGATAAAGGGAATTGCACCTTCACCGTTAACGCGTGTACTAATATATACTAAAGTATAGTTACAGCATGTACTAATATATACTAAAGTATAGTTAAAGCGTGTACTAATATATACTAAAGTATAGTTAAAGCGTGTACTAATATATACTAAAGTATAGTTAGAGCGTGTACTAATATATACTAAAGTATAGTTAGAGCGTGTACTAATATATACTAAAGTATAGTTAGAGCATCTACTAATATATACTAAAGTATAGTTAAAGCATGTACTAATAAATACTAAAGTATAGTTAAAGGGTGTACTAATATATACTAAAACGTATAGTAAAGTTTGTTGTACTCAGATATAGACTAAAGTATAGTTAAGGATGTACTCATATATACAAAAGTAAGTTAAAGGTGGTATAATATATACCAAAGTATAGTTAAAGGTTGTACTAATATATACTAAAGTTAGTTTAAGCGGTGTTGTACTAATATATACTAAAGTATAGTAAAGCGTGTACTCATATATACTAAAGTATAGTTAAAGGTTTGTACTCAATAATAAAGTAAGTTAAAGCGTGTACTCATATATACTAAAGTATAGTTAAAGCGTTACTATTATACTAAAGTTAGTTAAGCGTGTACTAATATATACTAAAGTATAGTTAGAGCGTGTACTAATATATAAAGTATAGTTAGAGCGTGTACTAATATATACTAAAGTATAGTTAGAGCGTGTCTAAATATATAAAGTATAGTTAAAGCTGTACTAATATATACTAAAGTAAGTTAAAGGTGTACTAATATATACTTAAAGTATAGTTAAAGCGTTACTCATATATACTAAAGTATAGTTAAAGCGTGTACTCAATTATACTAAAGTATAGTTAAAGCGTGTACTAATATATACAAAGTATAGTTAAAGCGTTACTAATATATACTAAAGTATAGTTAAGGTGTACTAATATATACTAAAGTATAGTTAAAGGTGTACATATATATACTAAAGTATAGTTAAAGCGTGTACTCATATATACTAAAGTATAGTTAAAGCGTGTACTAATATATACTAAAGATAGTTAAGGTGTACAATATATACTAAAGTATAGTAGAGCGTGTACTAATATATACTAAAGTATAGTTAGAGCGTGTACTAATATATACTAAAGTATAGTTAAAGGGTGTACTAATATACACTAAAGTATAGTTAAAGCGTGTACTCATATATACTAAAGTATAGTTAAAGCGTGTACTCATATACACTAAAGTATAGTTTAAAGCGTGTACTAATAATACTAAAGATAGTTAAAGCGTGACAATATATACAAAGTATAGTTAGAGCGTGTACTAATATATACTAAAGTATAGTTAGAGCGTGTATTACAATTATATACTAAAGTATAGTTAGAGCGTGTACTAATATATACTAAAGTATAGTTAGAGCGTGTACTCATATATACTAAAGTATAGTTAAAGCGTGTACTAATATATACTAAAGTATAGTTAGAGCATGTACTAATATATACTAAAGTATAGTTAAAGCATGTACTAATATATACTAATATAGTTAAAGGGTGTACTAATATATACTAAAGTATAGTTAAAGCTTGTACTCATATATACTAAAGTATAGTTAAAGCGTGTACTCATATATACTAAAGTATAGTTAAAGCGTGTACTAATATATACCAAGTATAGTTAAAGCGTTTCTCTAATATATACTAAAGTATAGTTAAAGGGTGTACTAAATATACAAAGTATAGTTAAAGCGTGTACTCATATATACTAAAGTATAGTTAAAGCGTGTACTCATATATACTAAAGTATAGTTAAGCGTGTACTAATATATACTAAAGTATAGTTAAAGCGTGTACTAATATATACTAAAGTATAGTTAGAGCGTGTACTAATATATACTAAAGTATAGTTAGAGCGTGTACTAATATATACTAAAGTATAGTTAAAGCGTGTACTAATATATACTAAAGTATAGTTAAGCGTGTACTCATATATACTAAAGTATAGTTAAGCGTGTACAATATTTACTAAAGTATAGTTTAAGCGTGTACTAATAATACTAAAGTATAGTTTAGAGTGTACTATATATACTAAAAGTAAGTTAGAGCGTGTACTATATATACTAAAGTATAGTTAAAGCGTGTACTAATATACTAAAGTTAGTTAAAGCGTGTACTAATATATACTAAAGTATAGTTAAAGCTGTACTAATATATTACTAAAGTATATGAAGCGTGTACTAATATATACTAAAGTATAGTTAAGCGTGTACGTGTACTAAATATACTAAAGTATAGTTAAAGCGTTGTACTAATATATACTAAAGTATAGTAAAGCGTGACTAATATATACTAAAGTATAGTTAGAGCGTGTACTAATATATAAAAGTATAGTTAAAGCGTGTACTAATATATACTAAAGATAGTTAAAGCTTTTTGTTTGGTACTAATATATACTAAAGTATAGTTAAGCGTGTACTCATATAACTAAAGTATAGTTAAGCGTGTACTCAATATATACTAAAGTATAGTTAAAGCGTGTACTAATATATACTAAAGTATAGTTAGAGCATGTACTAATATATACTAAAGTATAGTTAGAGCGTGTACTAATATATACTAAAGTATAGTTAAAGCGTGTACTAATATATACTAAAGTATAGTTAAAGCGTGTACTAATATATACTAAAGTTATAGTTAAGGTGGTACTAATATATACTAAAGTATAGTTAAAGCGTGTACTAATATATACTAAAAGTATAGTTAAGCGTGTACTAATATATACTAAAGTATAGTTAAAGGCGTGTACTATATATACTAAAGTATAGTTAAAGCGTGTACTAATATATACTAAAGTATAGTTAAGCGTGTACTAAATATACTAAAGTATAGTTAAAGCGTGTACTAATATATACTAAAGTATAGTTAAGCGTGTACTATATATATACTAAAGTATAGTTAGAGAATCGTGTACTAATATATACTAAAGTATTAGTTAGAGCGTGTACTAATATATACTAAAGTATAGTTAGAGCGTGTACTATATATACTAAAGTATAGTAGAGTGTACTAATATATACTAAGTAAGTTAGAGCGTGTATAATATACTAAAGATAGTTAAAGCGTGTACTAATATACTAAAAGTATAGTTAAAGCGTGTACTAATATATACTAAAGTATAGTTAAGCGTGTACTATATATACTAAAGTATAGTTAGAGCGTGTACTAATATATACTAAAGTATAGTTTAAAGCGGTGTACTAATATATACTAAAGTATAGTTAGAGCTGTACTAATATTACTAAAGTATAGTTAGAGCGTGTACTAATATACTAAAGTATAGTTAAAGCGTTACTAATATTACTAAAGTATAGTTAAAGTGTCTGTACTAATATATACTAAAGTATAGTTAAAGTGTGTTAATAATATCTACTAAAGATAGTTAAAGCGTGTACTATATAACTAAAGTATAGTTAGAGCGTGACTAATTAATAAAGTATAGTTAAAGCGTGTACTAATATATACTAAAGTATAGTTAAAGCGTGGTACTAATATATACTAAAGTATAGTTAGAGCGTGTACTAATATATACTAAAGATAGTTAAAGCGTGTACTAATATATACTAAGTATAGTTAAGCGTGTAACTAATATAACTAAAGTATAGTTAAGCGTGTACTAATATATACTAAAGTATATAAAGCGTGTACTAATATATACTAAAGTATAGTTAGAGCGTGTACTAATATATACTAAAGTATAGTTAAGCGTGTACTATATATACTAAAGTATAGTTAAGCGTGTACTAATAATACTAAGTATAGTTAGAGCTGTAATAATATATACTAAAGTATAGTTAGAGCGTGTACTAATATATATTAAGTTAAGTTAGAGGTGTTGTACTAATATATACTAAAGTATAGTAGAGCGTGTACTAATATATACTAAAGTATAGTTAAGCGTTACTAATATACTAAGTATAGTTAAGCGTGTACATATATACTAAAGTATAGTTAGAGCATGTACTATATATACTAAAGTATAGTTAGAGCGTGTACACATATATACTAAGTATAGTTAGAGCGTGTACACATATACTAAAGTATGTTAGAGCGTGTCTCAATATACTTAAGTATAGTTAGTTAGCGTTGTACTAATATATACTAAAGTATAGTTAGAGCGTGTACACATATATACAAAGTATAGTTAAAGCGTGTACTAATATATACTAAAGTATAGTTAAGCGTGTGTACTCATATATACTAAGTATAGTTAGAGCGTGTACTATTGTACTAATATATACTAAAGTTATAGTTAGAGATGTACTAATATATACTAAAGTATAGTTAAAGCGTGTACTAATATATACTAAAGTATAGTTAGAGCATGTACTAATATATACTAAAGTATAGTTAAAGCGTGTACTCATATATACTAAAGTATAGTTAGAGCATGTACTAATATATACTAAAGTATGGCCTGTTACAGCAGAACTGAGCAGTGTATATTCCCTGGTATGAAACCTTCCACATTCCTGATAACACTTCTAATTAGGGATGGCCGTTTTTTTGCGGATTTTCCGCCTTCCGAACTTCCGAACCACAGATTTCTCGTATTTTCGAGGATTTTTTGCATTTTAATGAGTCCGCTCGTGGATTTTTCGAATTTTCGAATTTTTGGGAAAATTCGCGGATCCTCAAGCGGACCGGGTTTTGCGAAGTTCGGACATCTCTACTTCTAATACGTCGCTGGTTTCATTGGGTGGAGACCCAGTTATGTAGGGATTTCTGACTTCTCCTTGAATTCCTCGTGTACTGATCCGGATTTGTGTCTTTATTCTACTAGTGCCGATGGGATGTACGAGGTCTCCTTCTACTCCAATGCCGTGGTCTCCTATGACGGGAGCATTTTCTGGCTGCCCCCTGCTATTTACAAGAGCGCATGCAAGATAGAGGTCAAGCACTTCCCTTTCGACCAGCAGAACTGCACCATGAAATTCCGCTCTTGGACATACGACCGCACTGAGGTCGACCTGGTGTTGAGGAACGACGTCGCCAGCTTGGATGACTTCACGCCCAGCGGTGAGTGGGACATAATCGCCTTGCCGGGGAGGAGGAATGAAAACCCGGAAGACTCCACCTACGTAGACATCACGTACGACTTTATTATACGACGCAAGCCCCTGTTTTACACCATAAACCTCATCATCCCGTGTATCCTCATTACCTCACTGGCCATTTTAGTTTTCTACTTGCCCTCGGACTGCGGGGAGAAGATGACTCTGTGCATCTCGGTTCTCCTGGCCCTGACTGTCTTCCTGCTTCTTATATCCAAGATTGTACCCCCCACCTCACTGGATGTGCCACTGGTGGGCAAGTACCTGATGTTCACTATGGTCCTGGTGACATTTTCTATTGTCACTAGTGTGTGTGTGTTAAATGTGCACCACCGTTCCCCGACCACACATACTATGCCTCCTTGGGTTAAGGTGGTCTTTCTAGATAAGCTGCCGACCCTACTGTTCATGAAGCAGCCCAGGCAGAACTGTGCCCGCCAGAAGCTACGACAACAGAGGCAGAGCCAGGAGAAGGCGTCTAGCAGCTATTTCCTCCGGGACGGCGCCAAGTCCTGCACCTGTTATGTCAACCAGGCCTCGGTGAATAAGTACGGGGGGCAGCAGCTTCCAGAGCTCCCTGAAGGGGTGAATGGCTTCCGGGACAGACAGGGCAAAGTACAGCAGTGTCTGTGCAGCCTAGAGGAGGCGGTGGATGGAGTGAGATTCATCGCTGATCACATGAAGAGTGAGGACGATGATCAGAGCGTAAGTGGATATCATACAGAAAGATACGGAATTATACATTGTTAGTGCACGGCCACACCGCAACGCAAACGTACACGAAATCACGTGTGATTTCGTTGCGTCTGCACATGCGTTTTTTTTCATGAAGTATTGAAAAACGCATCGATTGCGATTTGAAATGCGGAACGCGCGTTTTCGGTGCGCTGCCGCGTTTTTCAATGATATGAAAAAACGCAAGCGCAAACGATTATGTATGAACAGTCTTATCCAGTAACACAGACTAACCAATCACCTAACAGCATCGATCGGCCCAGTGCAGTTAAAGCTGAAAAGCAAACGTTTTACCGGACCTGCTGATGTTAATTCTTATCTAGATTGGCCATTCTCATTGGCTAGGGGCTTGGAAATTGTTCTCTTGGGCTCAGCCAGTAAGAAATCTTTCCACGGTCTTTAGTGCAGTTTTAATGGTTTCTGTCATTTTCTTTCTGGCCATAGGCTAATTCATTGCTCCTATTATAAACCTCTATAGTGTATCTAGTGATACTATGCGTTCATATGCAACTATAGAAGCTGTTGTTTGCTATTTGTCCAGTAGAGGCAGCACCAACACAGCACTATTGTATCTAGACTATTTCCTGTTACATCATTACACCCCAAAACTGCCATAGTTAGAAAGTTGAGAGATGTAAGTCTAGCCTGAAATGTCCTATGTTCCAATACTGAACCTCCCCGGGGTTGTTTTGCTATACAAGCTGCAGTTCAAGGTTTGCCCAGTCATCAAGTTACCGTACCGTACATTGCATTGCGAGAGAGGTTTTCTGATTGGATAATTACAAAGTGGGGTATTCTGGGAAAAGAAACTGATGATGTCATTTATTCTTGGTGTCATTTTTTCACTATAAATTCCTTGAATGTTGGGAACTGTAGTTTATAAAATCCCCGAAATAAAGCATTGTAGGTAAAATTAACCGTGGTTGAGATGATGTGCAAAATATTAAAATGTTTTGTTCCTTTTTAGGTGAGCGAAGACTGGAAGTATGTTGCCATGGTGATTGACCGCCTGTTTCTCTGGATCTTCGTGTTTGTCTGCGTTTTTGGGACAATCGGGATGTTTCTCCAGCCGCTTTTTCAGAACTACACCGCACACACGTTTCTACCGCTAAACCACGCTAACTAAGGATGAGAGAACCGGCCGTGTGGACTTTAGGAAGAAACAAGGCGCCAGATACAAGAAAATGACCCTGTAATCGCCCCTTTCACAGTCTTGGCGATCGGCTCCCTGTAATCGCCCTGTCTCCCTAGAGACAATATGTGGACCAGTGCTGCTCACCTTCGCTACATGTCCAGTGCCTGCATCGTCTTTGTGAATAGTCAGAGACGCAGAATTCCTTCAATATGGACAGGGAATAAAGTCACTGTCTCTTTAAACGGTAAATAGTAACCTCCAGACCAACAGAAAAACCACGAATTAGCGCAAATTGACTCAAATTGACAGAGATACGAGAAATATCGTTACTTTACATGGCGATACCATAAATGGCACTGCTATAAATGGCGATACCTTAAATGGCGCTATTTTTAATGGCGATACCTTAAATGGCGCTATTTTGAATGGCGATACCTTAAATGGCGCTATTTTGAATGGCGATACCTTAAATGGCGCTATTTTGAATGGCGATACCTTAAATGGCGCTATTTTGAATGCGATACCTAAAAGGCGCTATTTTGAATGGCGATACCTTAAATGGCGCTATTTTGAATGG
This sequence comes from Hymenochirus boettgeri, assembly GCA_019447015.1. Taxonomy (NCBI): domain Eukaryota; kingdom Metazoa; phylum Chordata; class Amphibia; order Anura; family Pipidae; genus Hymenochirus; species Hymenochirus boettgeri. The sequence goes on along the minus strand of JAACNH010000051.1, from coordinate 569,535 downwards.
CGATACCTTAAATGGCGCTATTTTGAATGGCGATACCTTAAATGGCGCTATTTTGAATGGTGATACCTTAAATGGCGCTATTTTGAATGGCGATACCTTAAATGGCGCTATTTTTAATGGCGATACCTTAAACAAGGCTTCTTTCAATGCAACATGGAAGGAGTTAGTGCAGAGAGGCTTTCTACTTCTGTTCGCAGTTTCCTGGTCATTCAGGATTAAGGAGTCGATTTTCCTACTAGCACAGACGCAGAGTGAGCTTGCCGATTGGACAAATCTCTCCATCACCTTTTCCCTGATAGTCAATGGACTCTTTACGTTCCTGTTTGCTGGGGGTGGGGGGGATTAACACTGTTCACTGTAGTTTCTCATAAAATTTATATCAAATATCGTCACAGAATGAATCCGATTCCTACTGATTATTTCTTTAGAGATTTCACAACTGATAACAGTTATTACACACTCAAGGCTATGGGATTAGAGTTGGAGGAACAGTGGATTATATCCTTATAAACATACCCATTTCTATAAGAATTAATTGCACCGTTGCTCGTATTCTCTGTAAACACGCTCAGCAGATACTTAAACATGGAACTGCTCTGTGACTTAATATCCTTATAATACACTGCAAGGGGTGAATTATCCCTTTTATTATACACCCCACTCCCTATCTATTTAAACATTGAATTTCGCCACATTAACGGGGATATCCAATATCTACAGTGGCGTTATTTACCTTAGCCCGATCCCGCAATACAATAAACGAGATTACGTCAGGTATTGCATCGCGGGATGGGGCTAAGGTAAGGAGCGCTACCTGTACCGTTAAGTTTCATGCTATGAAGTAGCGCAAAACTTAACGGATCATTAGCACAGCGCTATTTCCAAAAACATTTCGAAATGGCGCTGAGCTCTAAAATCCATCTAAAACCCACGTTAACCCAAAATTTTCGGGTTAACGTGGGTTTTAGATGCATCTGGGCCATTGGATCTCCCCCTAAATCTTTAAGAAAGGATTTGATTGGGTATTGGGTGTGCGCTTTTCTTCTGCGTTCGCCTTTTTCTTGTGCGTTCGTTATGGAAACGCTGTGTTAACGCACCAAAAATGGTGAACGCATGCGCTACCAAAATGTGAACGGACGTGCAATCGCATCGGAAATCGCAGGAATTTTCGCGTTCCCGCGATTTCCATTTTAGCGAAAATCGCGGGCACATCGCGTGCGTGAAACGCATGCGCAAACGCGCTAGTGTGGCCTAGCCCTTACAGAGTGAGTATGCAAGCTCTGAGCGAGCGGCAATCTGTTTTTATGGGTATCCACCCGCAGAATAATATTTCAACCTCCAAACCCCAAAATCGTTTTAGTTACTTCTCCGTGGTCCCTAATACCCAGAAAACTTAACTTTCCCCTCCTCAAGAGAGCCAGCATCTGTGTGAGTTACCAGGAAATCAGGGTTTTTATAAATTTAAACACAGACTAACCAATCAGTTGACAGATCGACCAGATTCCTACCTTTAAAATGAACCATCAACCACCTCTCTACGTGCTGCACAGCCCAAGATGTGAAGAAATCGCTGATCAGAAAGTTAGAGGGTGGGAGGATCTGAATCTGCGGTCACAATACTACTTCCTCCTTCTAATCTGCGGTTGGCACATGCTCAGTGCAGGAAAAAGCAGAAGAAACCAGGAAGAGATCGAGTTACAGTGACTGAAGGAGGCGTGGGTGGGATCAAAGGAGGTTTCAAGGGACTGCAAGGGGAGGAGACATGGGACAGTCACATGGTGTCGAAGAGGGAAGTGCAGGGGATGCTGCTACCATATCACACATAAAAATATAAATATCTTCAAAACTGTGAAAGAAAAAAAACCCCAATGAAAATAAATTGCAAAAGTACTCAGAAAAGCAATTCCTGTCAATTTACCTAAAGTCATTTTTTGGACCACAGTTCCCCTTTAAGTCCAGCCCAAAAATAATTTGTCTTTAAAAAGTTTATAACCCCCCCCCCCCCCCCAACCCCAGTTCTGCAAGGTTTATAATTTGCAAAAATCCCCCAGAATTTACTTACCTGACCCGGACCCTGACCGCCAATCCCCGCCCCCTGCTCCTGTTTCTAGCTTGTTTTGAGCAAAAACAGGAGCAGGGAACTTGTGCACCGACAGTTCCCAGTTGCGGCTGTCAGGCGATTGGGCGTAATGTCACAACCAGGAAGTGGAACGGCTGTCAGCAGCGGCTGCGGAGTAGAAGCGGCGAGGGACCGTGTCAGGTAAGTTCTGGGGGATCTTTGCAATGTATCAAGCCTGTGATAGTCAGAACTTCCGAATTTCACGGAACCCTAATTATTCAAATTTTCGGTTTTTATCGAAAGTAGATAATTATCGAAAATGAAAAATCGAACTATCAAACTTTGGAAAGTTCCAAAACGAAACTCAACAGTTTCGAACATCTTTAGTGAGGAGGTGGAAATGAATCTCCATATGCAGTTGGCGAAGGCTGCTGGTATGGGGCATGTTCTGGTCATGGGGGATTTTAACTACCCTGACATAGATTGGAGTAAGGGAACTGCCAGCACCTCAAAAGGTATAAAGTTCTTAAATTTCCATATGAGCATTTTCTATCACAGATGGTAGAAGTTCCTACTAGAAAGAAGGTGTTGTTGGGTCTGGTGATATCTAATAACCCTGAGCTCATTTTGGAGATAAAGGTAATGGGAAGCTTAGGGAATAGTGACCATGATATAGTGTCATTTAATATAGGGAATAGTGCTCATGTATATGTCATTTTAATATATGGAATAGTGACCATGATAATAGTGTCATTTAATATAGGGAATAGTGACCATGATATAGTGGTCATTTAATTAGGGGAATAGTGATCATGATATATCTTGTCATTTAATATAGGAATAGTGACCATGATATAGTGTCAATTAATATAGGAATAGTGACCATGAATAGTGTCATTTAATATAGGGAATAGTGATCATGATATAGTGTCATTTAATAGGGATAGTTGACCATGATATAGTGTCATTTAATATAGGGAATAGTGACCATGATATAATGTCATTTAATATAGGGAATAGTGACCATGATATAGTGCCATTTAATATAGGGAATAGTGACCATGATATAGTGTCATTTAATATAGGGAACAGTGACCATGGTATAGTGTCATTTAATATAGGGAATAGTGATCATGATATAGTGTCATTTAATATAGGGAATAGTGACCATGATATAGTGTCATTTAATATAGGGAATAGTGATCATGATACAGTGTCATTTAATATAGGGAATAGTGATCATGATACAGTGTCATTTAATATAGGGAATAGTGACCATGATATAGTGTCATTTAATATAGGGAAAGTGTCCGTGATATAGTATCATTTAATATAGGGAACAGTGACCGTGATATAGTGTCATTTAATATAGGGAATAGTGATCGTGATATAGTGTCATTTAATAAAGGGAATAGTGACCGTGATATAGTGTCATTTAATATAGGGAATAATGATCGTGATATAGTGTCATTTAATATAGGGAATAGCGATCGTGATATAGTGGTCATATTAATATAGGGAATAGCGACCGTGATATAGTGTCTTTAATATGAAAGACCGTGATTAGTGTCATTTAATATAGGGACTAGCGACCGTGATTATAGTGTCCATTAATATAGGAATAGTAATCGTGATATAGTGTCATTTAATATAGGGAATAGTGACCATGATATATGTCTTTAATATAGGAATAGTGATCATGATATAATGCATTTGATATAGGGAATAGTGACCAGGATATAGTGTCATTTAATATAGGGAATAGTGGACCATGGATATAGTGTCATTTAATATAGGGAATAGTGACAGTGATATGTGTCATTTATATAGGGAATAGTGACCATGATATAGTGTCATTTAATATAGGGAATAGTGTCCATGATATAGTGTCATTTAATATAGGGACAGTGATCATGATAAAGTGTCATTTAATATAGGGAATAGTGACCATGATATAGTGTCCATTTAATATAGGGAATAGTGTCCATGATATAGTGTCATTTAATATAGGGAACAGTGACCATGATATAGTGTCATTTATATAGGGAATAATGATCATGATATAGTGTCCATTTAATATAGGGATAGTGACCCATGATATAGTGTCATTTATATAGGGAACAGTGACCATGATACATGTTCATTTAATATAGGGAATAGTGACATGATATGTGTCATTTAATATAGGGAACAGTGACCATGATAAGTGTCATTTAATATAGGGAACAGTGACCATGATATAGTGTCATTTAATATAGGGAATAATGATCATGATATAGTGTCATTTAATATAGGGAATAGTGACCATGACATAGTGTCATTTAATATAGGGAACAGTGACCATGATATAGTGTCATTTAATATAGAGAATAGTGACCATGATATAGTGTCATTTAATATAGGGAATATGACCATGATATATGTCATTTAATAAGGGAATAATGATCATGATATAGTGTCATTTAATATAGGAATAGTGACCAGATATAGTGTCTTTATATAGGGAATAGGACCATGATACGTGTCATTTAATATAGGGAATAATGATCATGATATAGTGTCATTTAATATAGGGGATAGTGATCATGATATAGTGTCATTTAATATAGGGAACAGTGACCATGATATAGTGTCATTTAATATAGGGAATAGTGACCATGATATAGTGTCATTTAATAAAGGAATAATGATCATGATATAGTGTCATTTAATATAGGGAATAGTGACCATGATATAGTGTCATTTAATATAGGGAATAGTGACCATGATACAGTGTCATTTATATAGGGAATAATGATCATGATATAGTGTCATTTAATATAGGGGATAGTGATCATGATATAGTGTCATTTAATATAGGGAACAGTGACCATGATATAGTGTCATTTAATATAGGGAATAGTGACCGTGATATAGTGTCATTTAATATAGGGAATAGTGACCGTGATATAGTGTCATTTAATATAGGGACATGTGACCATGATATAGTGTCATTTAATATAGGGAATAGATCATGATATAGTGTCATTTAATATAGGGAATAGTGACCATGATATAGTGTCATTTAATATAGGGAATAGTGACCATGATACGGTGTCATTTAATATAGGGAATAATGATCATGATATAGTGTCATTTATATAGGGAATAGTGACCATTATATAGTGTCATTTAATATAGGGAATAGTGATCATGATATAGTGTCATTTAATATAGGGAACAGTGACCATGATATAGTGTCATTTAATATAGGGAACAGTGATCATGATATAGTGTCATTTAATATAGGGAATAGTGACCATGATATAGTGTCATTTAATATAGGGAATAGTGACCATGATATAGTGTAATTTAATATAGGGAATAGTGACCATGATATAGTGTCATTTAATATAGGGAACATAGTGTCATTTAATATAGGGAATAGTGACCATGATATAGTGTCATTTAATATAGGGAACAGTGACCATGATATAGTGTCATTTAATATAGGGAATAATGATCATGATATAGTGTCATTTAATATGGGAATAGTGACCATGATATAGTGTCATTTAATATAGGGAATAGTGACCATGATACAGTGTCATTTAATATAGGGAATAATGATCATGATATGTGTCATTTAATATAGGGAACAGTGATCATGATATAGTGTCATTTAATATAGGGAACAGTGACCATGATATAGTGTAATTTAATATAGGGAATAGTGACCATGATATAGTGTCATTTAATATAGGGAACATAGTGTCTTTAATATAGGGAATAGTGACCATGATATGTGTCATTTAATATAGGGAACATGTGACCATGATATAGTGTCATTTAATATGGGAATAATATCATATATTGTGTCATTTAAATAGGGAATAGTACCATGATATTGTCATTTAATATAGGGAATAGTGACCATGATATAGTGTCATTTAATATAGGAATAGTGACATGATATAGTGTCATTTAATAAGGGAACATGACCATATAAGTGTCTTTATATAGGGAACAGTGATCATGATATAGTGTCATTTAATATAGGGAACAGTGACCATGATATAGTGTAATTTAATATAGGGAATAGTGACCATGATTAGTGTCATTTAATATAGGGAATAGTGACCATGACCATGATATATTGTCATTTAATATAGGGAATAGTGACCATGATACAGTGTCATTTAATATAGGGAATAATGATCATGATAAAGTGTCATTTAATATAGGGAATAGTGACCGTGATATAGTGTCATTTAATATAGGGAATAGTGACCATGATATAGTGTCATTTATATAGTGAATGTGCCATGATATGTCTAATATGGGATAGTGACCATGATATAGTGTCATTTAATATAGGGAATATTGGACCATGATATAGTGTCATTTAATATAGGGAATAGTGACCGTGATATAGTGTCATTTAATATAGGGAATAGTGACCGTGATATAGTGTCATTTAATATAGGGAATAGTGACCATGATACAGTGTCATTTATATAGGGAATAGTGACCATGATATAGTGTCATTTAATATAGATAGTACCATATACAGTGTCTTAATATAGGGAATAGTGACCATGATATAGTGTCAATTTAATATAGGGAATAGTGACCATGATACAGTGTCATTTAATATAGGGAATAGTGACCATGATATAGTGTCATTTAATATAGGGAATAGTGACCATGATATAGTGTCATTTAATATAGGGAATAGTGACCATGATATAGTGTCATTTATTATAGGGAATAGCGACCATGATATAGTGTCTTTAATATAGGGAATAGTGACCGTGATATAGTGTCATTATATGGGGAATAGTGACCATGATCAGTTCATTTAAATAGGGAATAGTGACCATGATATAGTGTCATTTAATATAGGGAATAGTGGCCATGATATAGTTCCATTTATATAGGGAATAGTGACCATGATATACGTCATTTATATAGGGAAAGTGACCATGATATAGTGTCATTTAATATAGGGAATAGTGACCATGATATAGTGTCATTTAATATAGGGAATAGTGACCATGATATAGTGTCATTTAATATAGGGAATAGTGACCATGATATAGTGTCATTTAATATAGGGAATAGTGACCATGATATAGTGTCATTTAATATAGGGAATAGTGACCATGATATAGTGTCATTAAATATAGGAATAGTGACCATGATATAGTGTCATTAAATATAGGGAATAGTGACCATGATAAGTGTCATTTAATATAGGGAAAGTGACCATGAATATAGTGTCATTTAATATAGGGAATAGAGACCATGATATAGTGTCATTAATATAGGGAATAGTGACCATGATATAGTGTCATTTAATATAGGGATAGTGACCATGATATAGTGTCATTTAATATAGGAATAGTGACCATGATAAGTTCATTTAATATAGGGAATAAGTGACCATGATATATGTCATTTAATATAGGGAATAGTGACCATGATATAGTTCATTTAATATAGGGAATAGTGACCATGATATAGTGTCATTTAAATATAGGGAATAGTGACCATGTATAAGTGTCATTTAATATAGGAATAGTGACCATGATATAGTGTCATTTAATATAGGGATAGTGACCATGATATAGTGTCTTTAATATAGGAATAGTGACCATGATATAGTTTCATTTATATGGAAAGTGACCATGATATAGTGTCATTAATAGAGGGATAGTGACCATGTATAGTGGTCATTTTAATATAGGGAATAGTGACCATGAATAGTGTCATTTAATATAGGGAATAGTGACCATGATATAGTGTCATTTATATAGGGAATAGTGACCATGATATAGTGTCATTAATATAGGGAATAGTGACCATGATATGTGTCATTTAATATAGGGAATGTGACCATGATTAGTGTCATTTAATATAGGGAATAGTGACCATGATTAGTGTCATTTAATATAGGGAATATGACCATGATATAGTGGTCATTTTATAGGGAATAGTGACATGATATAGTGTCATTTAATATAGGGAATGTGACCTGATATAGTGTCATTTAATATAGGGAATAGTGCATGATATAGTGTCATTTAATATAGGGAATAGTAACCATGATATAGTGTCATTTAAAAAATACAAATATAGGGAATGTGAGCCATGATATAGTGTCATTTAATATAGGGATAGTGACCTGAATAGTGTCATTTAATATAGGGAATAGTGACCATGACTGATATTGTGTCATTTAAATTAGGGAATAGTGACCGTGATATAGTGTCATTTAATATAGGGAATAGTGACCATGATATAGTGTCATTTAATATAGGGAATAGTGTCCATGATATAGTGTCATTTAATATATGGGAATAGTGACCATGATTAGTGTCATTTATATATAGGGAATAGTGACCATGATATAGTGTCATTTAATAAGGGAATAGTGACCATATGTGTCATTTAATATAGGGAATAGTGACCATGATACATTATGTCCTTTAATAGGGGGAATAGTGACCATGATATAGTGTAATTTAATATAGGGAATAGTGACCAATATAGTGTCATTTAATATAGGGAATAGTGACCATGATAGTGTCCATTTAATATAGGGGAATAGTGACCATGATATAGTGTCATTTAATATAGGAATAGTGACCATGATATAGTGTCATTTTATAGGGAATAGTGACCATGATATAGTGTCATTTAATATAGGGAATAGTGACCTGATATAGTGTCTTTAATATAGGGAAATAGTGACCATGATAAGTGTCATTAATAAGGGAATAGTGACATGATAAGTGTCATTTAATATAGGGAATAGTGACCATGATATAGTGTCATTTAATATAGGGAATATAGTGACCATGATATAAGTCATTTATATAGGGAATAGTGACCATGATAGTGTCATTTAATATAGGGAATAGTGACCATGATATAGTGTCATTTAATATAGGGAATAGTGACCATGATATAGTGTCATTTAATATAGGGAATAGTGACCATGATATAGTGTCATTTAATATAGGGAATAGTGACCATGATATAGTGTCATTTATATAGGGAAATAGTGACCATGATATAGTGTCATTTAATATAGGGAATAGTGACCATGATATGTGTCTTTAATATAGGGAATAGTGACCATGTATATGTGTCATTTAATATAGGGAATGTGACCATATATAGTCATTTAATATAGGGATAGTGACCAGGATATAGTGTCATTTAATATAGGGAATAGTGACCATGATATAGTGTCATTTAATATAGGGAATAGTGACCATGATATAGTGTCATTTAATATAGGGAATAGTGACCATGATATAGTGTCATTTAATATAGGGAATAGTGATCATGATATAGTTCATTTAATATAGGGAATAGTGACCATGATATAGTGTCATTTAATATATGAATAGTGACCATGATATAGTGTCATTTAATATAGGAATAGTGACCATGATATAGTGTCATTTAATATAGGGATAGTGACCATGATATAGTGTCATTTAATATAGGGAATAGTGACCAGGTATATGGTCATTAATATAGGGAATATGTACCATGATATAGTGTCATTTAATATAGGGAATAGTGACCCATGATATAAGTGTCATTTAATATAGGGAATAGTGACCATGATATAGTGTCATTTAATATAGGGAATAGTGACCATGATATAGTGTCATTTAATATAGGGAATAGTGACCATGATATAGTGTCATTTAATATAGGGAATAGTGACCATGATATAGTGTCATTTAATATAGGGAATAGTGACCTTGATATAGTGTCATTTAATATAGGGATATGGACCATGATATATTGTCATTTATATAGGGAATAGTGACCGTGATATAGTGTCATTTAATATAGGGATAGTGACAGGATATAGTGTCATTTAATATAGGAATAGTGACCATGATATAGTGTCATTTAATATGGGAATAGACCATGACGGATATAGTGTCATTTAATATAGGGAATAGTGACCATGATTAGTGTCATTTAATATAGGGAAATGACATGACCATGATATGTGTCATTTAATATAGGGAAAAGTGACCGTGATATGTGTCATTTAATATAGGGAATAGTGACCATGATATAGTGTCTTTAATATAGGGGACAGTGACCATGATAAGTGTCATTTAATATAGGGAATAGTGACCTTGATATAGTGTCATTATATAGGGAATAGTGACCATGATATAGTGTCATTTAATATGGGAATAGTGACCATGATATAGTGTCATTTATTATAGGGAATGTGACCATGAATAAGTGTCATTTAATATAGGGATAGTGACCATGATATAGGTCATTTAATATAGGGAATAGTGACCTGAAATAGTGTCATTTAATATAGGAATAGTGACCATGATATAGTGTCATTTAATATAGGAAGTGACCATGAATAAGTGTCATTTAATATAGGGAATAGTGACCTGATATAGTGTCATTTAATATAGGAATAGTGCCATGAATAGTGTCATTTAATATAGGGAATAGTGACCGTGATATAGTGTCATTTAATATAGGGAATAGTGACCATGATATAGTGTCATTTAATATAGGAATAGTGACCATGATATAGTGTCTTTAATATAGGGAATAGTGCCATGATTAGTGTCATTTATATAGGAATAGTGACCATGATATAGTGTCATTTAATATAGGAAAGTCCTGATATAGTGTCATTTAATATAGGGATAGTGACCATGATATAGTGTCATTTAATATAGGGAATAGTGACCATGAATGAATAGTCATTTAATATAGGGAATAGTGACCATGATATAGTGTCATTTATATAGGGAATAGTGACCGTGATAAGTGTCATTTAATTATGGAATAGTGACCATGATATAGTGTCTTTAATATAGGGAATGGTGACCATGATATAGTGCATTTAATATAGGGATAGTGACCATGATAAGTGTCATTTAATATAGGGAATATGACCATGATATAGTGTCATTTAATATAGGAATAGTGACATGATATGTGTCATTTAATATAGGGAATAGTGACCATGATATAGTGTCATTTAATATAGGGAATAGTGACCGTTATATAGTGTCATTTAATAGGGAATAGTGATCATGATAGTGTCATTTAATATAGGGAATAGTGACCATGATATAGTGTCATTTAATATAGGGAATAGTGACCATGACCATGATATAGTGTCATTTAATATAGGGAATAGTGACCATGATATAGTGTCATTTAATATAGGGAATAGTGACCATGATATGTGTCATTTAATATAGGGATAATGGACCATGATACAGTGTCATTTAATATAGGGAATAGTGACCATGATATAGTGTCATTTAATTAGGAATAGTGACTGATATAGTGTCATTTAATATAGGGATAGTGACCTGATTGGTCATTTAATATAGGGAATAGTGACCATGATATAGTGTCATTTAAATAGGGAATAGTGACCATGATATAGTGCCATTTAATATAGGAATAGTGACCATATATTGTCATTTAATATAGGGAATAGTGACCATGATATAGTGTCATTATATATGGAATAGTGACCTGATAAGTGTCATTTAATATAGGGAAAGTGACATGATATAGTTCATTTAATATAGGGAATAGTGACATGAATAGTGTCATTTATTAGGGATATACCATGATATAGGTGTCATTAATAATAGTGAACAGTGACATGATATAGTGTCATTAATAATATAGGGAATAGTGATCATGATATAGTTCATTTAATATAGGGAATAGTGATCATGATATAGTGTGCATTTAATATAGGGAATAGTGACCATGATATAGTGTCATTTAATATAGGAATAGTGACCTGATATAGTGGTCATTTAATATAGGGAATAGTGACCATGATATAGTGTAATTTAATAGAGGGAATGTGACCTGAATATAGTTTCATTTAATATAGGGAATAGTGACCATGATATAGTGTCATTTATATAGATATAGGAATAGTGACCATGATATAGTGTCATTTAATATAGGGAATAGTGACCATGATATGTGTCATTTAATATAGGGAATAGTGACCATGATATAGTGGTCATTAATATAGGGAATATGTACCATGATATAGTGTCATTTAATATAGGGAATAGTGACCATGATATGTGTCATTAATATAGGGAATAGTGACCATATATAGTTCATAATATAGGAATAGTGACCATGATATAGTGTCATTTAATATAGGGAATAGTGACCATGATATAGTGTCATTTAATATAGGGAAAGTGACATATATAGTCATTTAATATAGGAATAGTGACCATGATAAGTGTCATTTAATAGGGAAATGGTGACCATGATATAGTGTCATTTAATATAGGGAATAGTGACTAGATATGTGTCATTTAATATAGAGAATTGACATTAATAAGTGTCATTTAATATAGGGAATAGTGACCATGATATAGTGTCATTAATATAGGGAAAGTGACCATGATATAGTGTCATTATATAGGAATAGTGACCATGATATAGTGTCATTTAATATAGGGAATAGTGACCATGATATAGTGTCATTTAATATAGGGAAGATGACCATGATATAGTGTCATTTATATAGGGAATAGTGACCATGATATAGTGTCATTTAATATAGGGAATAGTGACCATGATATAGGTCATTTAATATAGGGAATAGTGCCATGATATAGTGTCATTTAATATAGGGATAGTGACCATGATATAGGTCATTTAATATAGGGAATAGTGACCATGATATAGTGCCATTTAATATAGGGAACGTACCATGTATAGTGTCATTTAATATAGGAACATGATCATATATAGTCATTATATAGGATAGTGACCATGATATAGTGTCATTTAATATAGGGAATAGTGACCATGATATAGTGTCATTTAATATAGGGAATAGTGACATGAATATGAGTGTCATTTAATTAGGGATAGTGACCATGATATAGTGTCATTTAATATAGGGAATAGTGACCATATAGTGTCATTTAATATAGGGAATAGTGACCATGATATAGTTGTCATTTTAATAGTGGAATAGTACCATGATATAGTGTCATTTAATATAGGGATAGTGACATGATATATGTATTAATAGGGAATAGTGACCATGATATAGTGTCATTTAATATAGGGAATAGTGACCATGAATATAGTGTCATTTAATATAGGGAATAGTGACCATGATATAGTGTCTTTAATATAGGGATAGGATCAGATATAGTGTCATTATATAGGAATAGTGACCTGATATAGTGTCATTTAATATAGGGAATAGTGACCTGATATAGTGTCATTTAATATAGGGATAGTGACCTGATAAGTGTCATTTAATATAGGGAATAGTGACCGATGATTAGTGTCATTTAATATAGGGAATAGTGACCATGATAAGTGTCATTTAATATAGGGAATAGTGACCTGATCGTGTCATTTATATAGGGATATCATGATATAGTGTATTTAATATAGGGAATAGTGACCTGATATAGTGTCATTATATAGGAATGAAGATATAGTGTCATTTAATATGGAATAGTGACCATGATATAGTGCATTTAATATAGGGAATAGTGACCATGATAGTGTCATTTAATATAGGGAATAGTGACCATGATATAGTGTCATTTAATATAGGGAATAGTGACCATGATATAGTGTCATTTAATTAGGGAATAGTGACCATGATAAGTGTCATTTAATATAGGAATATGATCATGATATAGTGTCATTTAATTAGGGAATAGTGACCATGATATAGTGCATTATATAGGGAATATGATCATGATATAGTGTCATTTAATATAGGGAAAGTGAATGAATAGTGTCATTTAATATAGGGAAAGTGACCATGAATAAGTGTCATTTATATAGGGAATAGTGATACATGATATAGTTGTCATTTATATAGGGAATAGTGACCATGATATAGTGTCATTTAATTATAGGAATATGTGGACCATGATATAGTGTCATTTAATATAGGAATAGTGTCATGATATAGTGTCATTAATATGGGAAAGTACCATGATAAGTTCATTTATATAGGGAATAGTGACCATGATTAGTGTCATTTAATATAGGTAATCGTGACCATGATATGTGTCATTTAATATAGGGAATAGTACCATGATATAGTGTCATTAATATAGGAATAGTGACCATGATATAGTGTCATTTAATATAGGGAATAGTGATCATGAATATATGTCATTTAATATAGGGAACAGTTACCATGATATAGTGTCATTTAATATAGGGAATAGTGACCATGATACATGTCATTTATATGGAATAGTGACCCTGATATAGTGTCATTTAAATAGGGGAACAGTGACCATATATAGTGTCATTTAATATGGGAATAGTGACCATGATAAGTGTCATTTAATATAGGGAATAGTGACATGATATAGGTCTTTAATATAGGGAATAGTGAATCATGATATAGTGTCTTTTATAGGGAATAGTGACCATGATATAGTGTCATTTAATATAGGAATAGTGACCAGATAGTGTCATTAATATAGGAATAGTGACCATGATACAGTGTCATTTAATATAGGGAATAGTGACTGATATAAGTGTCATTTAATATAGGAATAGTACCATGATATAGTGTCATTTAATAGGGAATATGATCATTGAATAGTGTCATTTATATAGGGAATAGTACCATGATATAGATGTCATTTAATATAGGGAATAGTGACCATGATATAGTGTCATTTAATATGGGAATAATGATCATGAATATAGTGTCATTTAATATAGGGAATAGTGACCTGATATAGTTCTTAATATAGGGAACAGTGACCTGATATAGTGTCATTTAATCTAGGGAATATGATCAGATATATGTCCTTTATAAGGGGAATAGTGACAATATAGTGTCATTTAATATAAGAAACCCTACCCATCAATGTCTATCTAACATTTTACATGTAACATAGTTTGGAGTTGTTAAAACATATACGTCCATCCAGTCAACCTTTTATACCCTACCATAATGTCTGGTTAACAGTTACATAGTAACATAGTATTGGAGGTTTTATAAAGCATATACGTCCGCTAGTCAGACCTTTATACCCTACCCATAATGTTATAACAGTTTACTAGTAACATGTATTGGAGGTTGTATAAGAATCGTCCTCTAGTCCAACCTTTATAACCCACTCTAATGTCGTTAACAGTTACATATTAACATAGTATTGGAGGTTGTATAAGGACATACGTCCATCTAGTTCCACCTTTATACCTACCCATAATGTCTATAATACAGTTACATAGTACATAGTATTGGAGGTTTATAAAACATACGCCCATCTAGTCCACCTTTATACCCTACATAATGTCTGTATAACAGTTTACATAGTAAAATAGTATTGGAGGTATATAAAGACAATAACGTCCATCTAGTCCAACCTTTATACCCCTACCCATAATGTCCTGTATAACGTTACATATAAATGTATGGAGGTTATATAAAGACATACGTCCAATCTATCCCAACCTTTATACCCTCCATAATTCTTGGTCCACAGTTTACATAGTACATAGTCTTGGAGGTTATAGATAAAGTCATATACTTCCACTATCCAACCTTTATACCCGCACCCATAATGTTTGTATAACAATTTACATAGTAACAATATATTGAGGTTGTATAAAGACTTGTCATCTAGTACTTTACCCACCCATAATGTCCTGTATAACAGTTACATAGTAACATAGTATTATTTTATAAAAGACATACGTCCTCTAGTCTCAACTTTATTACATAATCTGTATACAGTTACTAGTAACAGTATTATTGAAAGACAAGTCATAGTGTATACAAATAATATTCCTCATTTTATACCCTTCGTTATTACAGTCCCCGCTAAAGGACTAGAGGATTCTCTATAGTGGTATACAGAGTGAATATTCCTCATTTATACCCTTCATATTATTACAGTCCCCGCTATAAGGACTAGGATTCTCTATAGTGTATACAGAGTGAATATTCCTCATTTATAACCTTCATATTATTACAGTCCCTGCTATAAGGACTAGGATTCTCTATAGCGTATACAGAGTGAATATCCCTCATTTATACCCTTCATATTATTACATCCCCGCTATAAGGACTAGGATTCTCTATAGTGTATACAGAGTGAATTCCTCCTCATTTATACCCTTCATATTAATTACAGTCCCCGCTATAAGGACTAGGATTCTCTATAGTGTATACAGAGTGAATATTCCTCATTTATACCCTTCATATTATTACAGTCCCCGCTATAGGACTAGGATTCTCTATAGTATACAGAGTAGTAATTCCTCATTTATACCCTTCGTATTATTACAGTCCCCGCTATAAAGGACTAGGATTCTCTTATCGTAACAGAGTGAATATTCCTCATTTATACCCTTCATATTATTACAGTCCCCGCTATAAGGACTAGGATTCTCTATAGTGTATACAGAGTGATTTTCCCATTTATCCCCTTCATATTACATTCCACCCCGCTAATAGGACTAGGATTCTCTATAGTGTATACAGAGTGAATATTCCTCATTTATACCCTTCTATTATTACAGTCCCCACTCTAAAGGACTAGGATTCTCTATAGTGTATCACAGATGAATATCCTCATTTATACCCTTCATATTATTACAGTCCCCGCTATAAGACTAGGATTCTCTATAGTGTATACAGATTGAATATTCCTCATTTTACCCTTCGTATTATTACAGTCCCCGCTATAAGGACTAGGATTCTCTATAGTGTATACAGAGTGAATATCCTCATTTAATACCCTTCATATTATTACAGTCCTCCACTATAAGGACTAGGATTCTCTATATGAAATACAGAGTGAATATCCCTATTTATACCCTTCATAT
The DNA here is from genome assembly GCA_019447015.1 of Hymenochirus boettgeri. Classification (NCBI taxonomy): domain Eukaryota; kingdom Metazoa; phylum Chordata; class Amphibia; order Anura; family Pipidae; genus Hymenochirus; species Hymenochirus boettgeri. The sequence goes on along the minus strand of JAACNH010000051.1, from coordinate 552,599 downwards.
TATTACAGTCCCCGCTTAAGGACTAGGATTCTCTATAGTGTAATACAGAGTGAATATCCCTCATTTATACCCTTCATATTATTACAGTCCCTGCTATAAGGACTAGGATTCTCTATAGTGTATACAGAGTGAATATCCCTCCTCATTTATACCCTTCATATTATTACGTCCCTGCTATAAGTCTAGATTCTCTATAGGTATACAGAGTGAATATTCCTCTTTATACCCTCTATTATTACAGTCCCCGCTATAAGGACTAGGATTCTCTATAGTGAATACAGAGTGAATATCCCTCATTTATACCCTTCATATTATTACAGTCCCTGCTAATAAGGTCTAGGATTCTCTATATGTATACAGAGTGAATATCCTCATTTATACCACCTTCATATTATTACAGTCCCTGCTATAAGGCTAGGATTCTCTATAGTGTATCAGAGTGAATATTCCTCATTTATACCCTTCTATTATTACAGTTCCCCTGCTAAAAGACTAGGATTCTCTATAGGTATACAGAGGGAATATTCCTCATTTATACCCTTCATATTATTACAGTCCCCGCTATAAGGACTAGGATTCTCTATAGTGTATACAGAGTGTATCCCTTATTTATACCCTTCATTTTTACAGTCCCCGCTATAAGGACTAGGATTCTCTATAGTGTGTGATATCCCTCATTTATACCTTCATATATAAGTCCCCGCCTATAAGGACTAGGATCTCTATAGTGAATACAGAGTGAATATCCCTCATTTATACCCTTCATATTATTAGTCCCTGCTATAAGGACTAGGATTCTCTATAGTGTATACAGAGTGAATATTCCTCATTTATACCCTTCATATTATTACAGTCCCTGCTATAAGGACTAGGATTCTCTATAGTGTATACAAGTAATATTCCTCCATTTATACCCTTCATATTATTACAGTCCCCGCTATAAGGATTAGGATTCTCTATAGTGTACACAGAGTGAAATCCCTCATTTATACCCTTCATATTATAAGTCCCCGCTATAAGGACTAGGATTCTCTATAGTGTATACAGAGTGAATATCCCTCATTTATACCCTTCATATTATTACAGTCCCTGCTATAAGGACTAGGATTCTCTATAGTGTATACAGAGTGAATATCCCTCATTTAATACCCTTCATATTATTAATCCCCCGCTATAAGGACTAGGATTCTCTATAGTGTATACAGAGTGAATATCCCCTCATTTATACCCTTCATATTATTAGTCCCTGCTATAAGGACTAGGATTCTCTATAGTGTATACAGAGTAATATCCCTCATTTATACCCTTCATATTATTACAGTCCCCGCTATAAGAACTAGGATTCTCTATAGTGTATACAGATGAATATTCCTCATTTATACCCTTCTATTATTACAGTCCCCCGCTATAAGGACTAGGATTCTCTATAGTGTATACAGAGTGAATATTCCTCATTTATACCCTTCATATTATTACAGTCCCCCTATAAGGACTAGGATCTCTATAGTGATATACAGAGTGAATATCCCTATTTATACCCTTCATATTATTACAGTCCCGCTATAAGGACTAGGATTCTCTATAGTGTATACAGAGTGAATATCCCTCATTTATACCCTCCATATTATTACAGTCCCTGCTATAAGGACTAGGATTCTCTATAGTGTATACAGAGTGAATATCCCTCATTTATACCCTTCATATTATTACAGTCCCTGCTATAAAGGTCTAGGATTCTCTATAGGTATACAGAGTGAATCTCCTCATTTATACCCTTCATATTATACATTCCCCGCTATAAGGACTAGGATTCTCTATAGTGTAGTAGTAATATCCCTCATTATACCCTTCATATTATTACAGTCCCCGCTATAAGGACTAGGATTCTCTATAGTGTATACAGAGTGAATATCCTCATTTATACCCTTCGTATTATTACAGTCCCCGCTATAAGGACTAGGATTCCTATAGTGAATACAGAGTGAATATCCCTCATTTATAACCTTCATATTATAGTCCCGCTATAAGGACTAGGATTCTCTATGTGTATACAGAGTGAATTTCCTCATTTATACCCTTCATATTATTACAGTCCTGCTATAAGGACTAGGATTCTCTATAGTGTATACAAAGTGAATATCCTCATTTATACCCTTCATATTATTACAGTCCCCGCTATAAGGACTAGGATTCTCTATAGTGTAACCAGAGTGAAATATCCCTCATTTATACCCTTCTATTATTACAGTCCCCGCTATAAGGACTAGGATTCTCTATAGTGTATACAGAGTGAATATCCCTTTATACCCTTCAATATTATTACAGTCCCTGCTATAAGGACTAGGATTCTCTATAGTGTATACAGAGTTGATATCCCTCATTTATACCCTTCATATTATTACCAGTCCCCGCTATAAGGACTAGGATTCTCTATAGTGTATACAGAGTGAATATCCCTCATTTATACCCTTCATATTATTAGTCCCTGCTATAAGGACTAGGATTCTCTATATGTATACAGAGTTATATCCCCATTTATACCCCTTCATATTATTACAGTCCCCGCTATAAGGACTAGGATTCTCTTATGTTATACAGAGTGAATACCCTCATTATCCCTTAATATTATTACAGTCCCCGCTATAAGGACTAGGATTCTCTATAGTGTATACAGAGTGATATTCCTCATTTATACCCTTCGTATTATTACAGTCCCCGCTATAAGGACTAGGATTCTCTATAGTGTATACAGAGTGAATATCCCTCATTTATACCCTTCATATTATTACAGTCCCCGCTATAAGGGACTAGGATTCTCTATAGTGTATACAGAGTGAATATTCCTTCATTTATAACCCTTCATATTAATTAACTTCCCCGCTATAAAGACTAGGAATTCTCTATAGTGTATACACAGTGAATATCCCTCATTTATACCCTTCATATTATTACATCCCCGCTATAAGGACTAGGATTCTCTATAGTGTAATACAGAGTGAATATCCCCATTTATACCCTTCGTATTATTACAGTCCCCGCTATAAGGACTAGGATTCCCTATAGTGATACAAGTGAATATTCCTCATTTATACCCTTCTATTATTACGTTACCTTCATTTATTACAGTCCCCTGCTATAAGGACTAGGATTCTCTATAGTTTATACAGAGTGAATTTCCCTCTTTATACCCCTTCTATTTATTACAGTCCCTGCTATAAGGACTAGGATTCTCTATAGTGTATACAGAGTGAATATCCCTCATTTATACCCTTCATATATTACAGTCCCCGCTATAAGGACTAGGATTCTCTAGTGTATACAGAGTGAATATCCCTCCTTTATACCCTTCATATTATTAGTCCCCTGCTATAAGGACTAGGATTCCTCTATAGTGGTATACAGAGTAATATCCCTCATTTATAACCCTTCAATATTATTACAGTCCCCGCTATAAGGACTAGGATTCTCTATAGTCGTATACAGAGTGAATATTCCTCATTTATACCCTTCATATTATTACAGTCCCCGCTATAGGACTAGGATTTTCTATAGTGTATACAGAGGGAATATTCCTCATTTGATACCCTCATATTATTAAGTCCCTGACTATAAGGGACTAGATCTCTATATCGTATACAGAGTGAATTCCCATTTATACCTTCAGTTATTATTACAGTCCCTGCTATAAGTGGACTAGGATCCCATAGTGTATACAGAGTGAATATTCCTCATTTATACCCTTCGTATTATTATAGTCCCCACTATAAGGACTAGGATTCTCTATAGCGTATACAGAGTGAATATTCCCCATTCATACCCTTCGTATTATTACAGTCCCTGCTATAAGGACTAGGATTCCCTATAGTGTATACAGAGTGAATATTCCCCATTTATACCCTTCATATTATTACAGTCCCCGCTATAAGGACTAGGATTCCCTATAGTGTATACAGAGTGAATATTCCTCATTTATACCCTTCATATTATTACAGTCTACCCTTCATATTATTACAGTCCCTGCTATAAGGACTAGGATTCTCTATAGTGTATACAGAGTGAATATTCCTCATTTATACCCTTCATATTATTACAGTCCCCGCTATAAGGACTAGGATTCTCTATAGTGGTCTACAGAGTTAATTTCCTCATTTATACCCTCATTTAATTACAGTCTACCCTTCATATTATTGACATCCCTGCTATAAGGACTATGATTCTCTATAGTTATACAGATGATAATTCCCTCGATTATCTACCCATACATATTATTGAAAAAAGGGACAGACAGATTGGGGGCCCGGTCTACTAGAAATGAAAAAAAAAAAAAAAAGAGGGGAGGAATAAGATTCGACTATAGTGGGGAAAATAGTATACGCGATAAGGGTGAAACTAATCCCGGCCAGGGTCACCCACACTAAATTTTTTAAAACTACCCTGTCCTATATTACAGTCCCCGCTGATAGCGGTAAACTAAATAAAGATAAATAACATACTATGAAAAGTTGTATACAGAGTGAATATCCCATCGATTTATACCCTTCATATTGCTGTAGGGAAAAATCCTGCGGATAAGGACTAAGAGATTCTCTAGCAGGTTTCGTACGCGTTAACAATAAAAGGGGTCCCTCATTATAAAAAACGACAAAAAAACGTGGTGGCGGTGAAAAAATGGTGGGATGCTACAGTCCCCGGGGGCTGGGGTAAGGACTGGATTTCTCTATGTGTATACAGATAAGATAATCCCAATAAACAAACAAAATAGGTTAGTACCCTTAAAACATATTATTAACAGTCCAAAAGCCATATTCGAGGACTGGGATGATTCTCGATTATTGTATACAGAGTGAATATTCCTCATAAACTTAAGGTACCCTTCGTATATGTGATAGTCCCCACTATAAGGACGTAGGGATTCTCTCTAGCGTATATAAGCATGAATAATGTCCCCATTCAAATAACACCTTCGTAATTATGTAAGTCCCTGCTATAAGGAACTAGATTCCACTATAGTGTGAAGCAGGGGGTGGTGGAAGGTGTCCGCGCGATGTTATAAGGGCAATACCCTTCATATTATTACAGTCCCCCGCTATAAGGACTAAGGATTCCGTAGGTGTATACAGAGTGAAATATCCTCATTTATCCCTTATATTTTACAGTCGACCTTCAGTATTATTACAGTCCCTGCTATCAAGGACTAGGATTCTCTATAGTGTATACGAGTGAATATCCTCATTTAACCCTTCATATTATTACAGTCCCCGCTATAAGGACTAGGATCTCTATAGTGTATACAGAGTGAATATCCCTCATTTATACCCTTCATATTATTACAGTCCCCGCTATAAGGACTAGGATTCTCTATAGTGTATACAGAGTGAATATCCCTCATTTATACCCTTCATATTATTACAGTCCCCGCTATAAGGACTAGGATTCTCTATAGTAAATACAGAGTGAATATCCCTCATTTATACCCTTCGTATTATTACAGTCCCTGCTATAAGGACTAGGATCATTTAGCACATTAGCCTTCTCGTCATCCTTTATAACCATCATCTTTTTACTATTGATATATTTAAAAAACATTTTGGGGTTGGACTTGCTTTGTTCGGCTATCCATATTTCATTTTCTATTTTCGCTAGTTTAATTGCTTTCTTGCACTCTTTATTCCAGCTTTTATACTCCCTGTTAGACTGTTCTATTCCCTCAGATTTCAAAATTTTAAAATCCTTTTTTCCACTACCCTTTTTTCCTGAGCTATAAGCCAGGTAGTTGTGGACCTAATTTTTTACACTTGTTCCCTAAAGGTATAAATTGGTCATTTGATGCCTCACATGCATAGGTTTAAACCAACCAAGTGTGAAATAAACAATAATAGAGATAGGGTAAGTAAATTGGAAGATGGCATTATTAAATGGCTGCCATACACATGGAAGATATTTTTCAATTAGAAGATCAACTATAATATTCTGTCTCCTCCCCATTTTTGGCCCGGGGCCTAGCCAATGGGAATACACACTTATTTATATTGGATTTATTCCAGACGTAAGGGTCATACACCTGTGTATACATGATATGTATGAGCACCCATTTTGGCTGACAATCGTGCTGTGCATGGGACTTTATCAGCCAAAACAGACATTGCCCAGGGCTTGTTGATGATCTGCCTGGCGGATTGGGCAATGATCCCCAAGCGAAAGTTCATTTCAACAATGTGGCACAATTGTCGTCCAAAATGGGCACTCATTCACATCGTAAGTCGCGGGTCAGCCCCATGTACGAATGACAATCTAGCTTGGACAAAGCAGTTGGGGAGCAGAGGGAGCTAATATAATGGGCCTATGTATGGGTGCATTGCTAACCAATCTGCCATCATGAATGCGAGGGTAATGTGTACAGTATACACTATTGTGCTAAAGGGTGAGACAAGACTAAAAGAAGAACATTTCACCAGGTTAAAGAAAAAGGCAACCATTGAAAGTGAAATACAAAGTGCAGGCAGATGGGCAGAAGTTGATCAGCAATTAACTCACTAACCGACAATTGTCTTTTGAAGAGATGGGTTCTCTTTAAGAAAGTGATACAACAAAATTAATAGTGGCATTAAATTAAAATCTTAAAACCCCCCCTCCCATATATAAATAAAATCCTGGAAAATCCCCTTATATATTTCAACCATGACTTCACCATTAGCTCTGTGTCTTTATTGAACCCCCACTACTATGTGTTACTATTTCTCAACATGTATACTATGTTATAAAGAGAGGTATGGATTCAAGGGAGGAAAATGTAATTCTCCCTCTTTACAAAGCATTGGTAAGGCCTCATTTGGAATATGCAGTGCAATTTTGGAATCCTGTGTACAAAAAGGACATCTTTGAAATAGAAAGGGTTCAGAGAAGGGCAACTAAATAAATAAGGGGATTGGGGGAGCTTGAATATGAAGAGAGACTGGAAAAGTTACAATTATGTACGCTGGAGAAAAGGCGCTTGCGTGGAGACATGATTACTGTGTATAAATACATTAACGGGCCATACAATAAACTATCTGGGGTATTGTTCACCAATAGAACATGTCAGAGGACACGTGGACATCCCTTAAGACTTGAAGATAAAAGGTTTAGGCTTCAAGTTGGGAAAGGGTTTTCACTGTGAGAACGGTAAAGCTATGGAACTGTCTTCCAGTGGACGTTGTTATGGCAGGTTCATTGGTCAGTTTAATAAAAAGCTGGATGAGTTTCTACAAACAAGATGTTACAATTACTGTATTGATCATAAAGTAGTTGGGAAAGGGTTTGTCACTGTGAGAACGGTAAGCTATGGAACTGTCTTCCAGTGGACGTTTTATGGCAGGTTCATTGGTCAGTTTATAAAAAGCTGGATGAGTTTCTACACACAAGGAATGTTACAAGTTACTGGATTGATCATAAAGTAGAGTTGGGAAAGGGTTTTCACTGTGAGAACGGTAAAGCTATGGACTGTCTTCCGTGGACGTTGTTATGGCAGTTCATTGTCAGTTTAATAAAAAGCTGGATGAGTTTCTACAAACAAGGAATGTTACAAGTTACTGGGATTGATACATAAGTAGAGTTGGGAAAGGGTTTGTCACTGTGAGACGGTAAAGCTATGGGAACTGTCTTCCAGTGGACGTTGTTATGGCAGGTTCATTGGTCAGTTAATAAAAAGCTGGATGAGTTTCTACAACAAGGAATGTTACAAGTTACTGGATTGATACATAAATAGAGTTGGGAAGGGTTTGTCACTGTGAGAACGGTAAAGCTATGGAACTGTCTTCCAGTGCTGTTTATGGCAGGTTCATTGGTCAGTTTAATAAAAAGCTGGATGAGTTTCTACAAAACAAGGAATGTTACAAGTTACTGGATTGATACTAAAGTAGAGTTGGGAAAGGGTTTGTCACTGTGAGAACGGTAAAGCTATGGAACTGTCTTCCAGTGGACGTTGTTATGGCAGGTTCATGGTCAGTTTAATAAAAGCTGGATGGGTTTCTACAAACAAGGAATGTTACAAGTTACGGGGATTGATACATAAAGTAGAGTTGGGAAAGGGTTTGTCACTGTGAGAACGTAGGCTATGGAACTGGTCTTCCAGTGGACGTTGTTATGGCAGGTTCATTGGTCAGTTTAATAAAAAGCTGGATGAGTTTCTACAAACAAGGAATGTTACAAGTTACTGGGATTGATACATAAAGTAGAGTTGGGAAAGGGTTTGTCACTGTGAGAACGGTAAAGCTATGGAACTGTCTTCCAGTGGACGTTGTTATGGCAGGTTCATTGGTCAGTTTAATAAAAAGCTGGATGAGTTTCTACAAACAAGGAATGTTACAAGTTACTGGTATTGATACATAAAGTAGAGTTGATCCAGGGAAATTTCCCATTGTCACTTGGAGTCAGGAAGGAATTATTCCCCCTTCATAAATTTGGTGGGTTTTTTGCCTTCCTCTGGATCAACAGTTAGGAAGGTAATGGGGATATTGCTAGATGGGTTGGACTGGACGGACGTATGTCTTTATTCAACCTCAAATACTATATTATACAACGTTTCTACTCTGTGTTGCAGTGTTGTGTTACAATGTTACAATGTTACTACTGTATGTTGCAATGTTGTGTTACTATGTTACAATGTTACTAATGTATGTTGCAATGTTGTGTTACCATGTAACAACGTTAATAATGTATGTTGCAATGTTGTGTTACTATGTTACAATGTTACTAATGTATGTTGCAATGTTGTCTTACCATGTAACAACGTTACTACCTCATGTTGCAATGTTGTGTTGCTATGTTACAATGTTACTACTGTTTCTTGCAATGTTGTGTTACCGTGTTAAAATATTACTACTATATGTTTCAATGTTGTGTTACTTTTTTACAATGCTACCACTATATGTTGCAGTGGTGTGTTACAATGTTACAATTTTTCAGTGTTGTGTTACTGTGTTATAATGTTGCAGTTTTGTGTTATGATGTTGCAGTGTTGTGTTACTATGTTACAATATTGCGGTGTTGTGTTACAACGATGCAGTGTTGTGTTACTATATTACAAGGTTGTAGTGTTGTGTTACAATTTTGCAATGTTGTGTTAAAATGTTGCAATGTTGTTACTAATGTTACAATGTTGCAGTGTTGTGTTACTATGTTACAATGTTACTACTGTATGTTGTCATGTTGTGTTACTATGTTACATTGTTACAGTGTTGTGTTACAATGTTACAGTGTTGTGTTATGATGTTGCAGTGTGTGTTACTATGTTATAATGTTGCAGTTTTGTGTTACTATGATTCTGTGTTGTGTTACTATGTCACAATGTTGCAGTGTTGTGTTACAAAGTTGCGGTGTTGTGTTACAATGTTACAGTGTTGTGTTATGATGTTGCAGTGTTGTGTTACTATGTTACAATGTTGCAGTGTTGTGTTACTATGTTACAATGTTGCAGTGTTGTGTTACTATGTTACAATGTTACTACTGTACGTTGTCATGTTGTGTTACTATGTTACATTGTTACAGTGTTGTGTTACAGTGTTGTGTTATGATGTTGCAGTGTTGTGTTACCATGTTAAATGTTGCAGTTTTGTGGTACTATGTTTCTGTGTTGTGTTACTATGTCACAATGTTGCAGTGTTGTGTTACAAAGTTGCGGTGTTGTGTTACTATGTTACAACGTGTATAGAACTGGATGGAACAGATAGTAACATGAGTAACTATTTTGGTGCCAGAACTTTCCAGAATCATTCCTGGTCTTTTCCTCCCATTTATTACCAGAATATTCCCAGTGTCCATTTCTGATCCGGATCAAATCCCTACACGTCCCTCTTGGTAATTAACAGGGTCCAGACACACATTGGTGACCTTGCTTCAGGCTGCGGTCATTGGGACTAGGGGAATCTAGTCTGTAACAATCACATCATGAAGGGTAATTAATGGACCATAACATGGGATAGAAATTCTATCAGGGCCCCATTAACCTGCCTGGGGGTGGATTATTGTCACTCACAGTGCAACATAAACTTCATATAAAGAAGAAAATGACTGTCTGTGTACACACTGTACAAAGCTACTCCTATGGCATGGTCCCACGGGGAAAGGATGTCTGATATAGGGCCCAGACAATCTGATGGGGGCCCACCACATAAGGGAGAGGACTATGAGGTTTAGAGTGGTCACTGTACACACAGAGGAGGCACCAGTGAGATTTGGGTGTCACTGTACACACAGAGGAGGGGACCAGTGAGATTTGGGTGTCACTGTACACAGAGAGGAGGGGACCAGTGAGATTTGGGTGTCACTGTACACACAGAGGAGGGACCAGTGAGATTTGGGTGTCACTGTACACACAGAGGAGGGACCAGTGAGATTTGGGTGTCACTGTACACACAGAGGAGGGACCAGTGAGATTTGGGTGTCACTGTACACACAGATGAGGGACCAGTGAGATTTGGGGGTCAATGTACACACAGAGGAGGGACCAGTGAGATTTGGGGGTCACTGTACACACAGAGGAGGGACCAGTGAGATTTGGGGGTCACTGTACACACAGAGGAGGGACAAGTGATATGTTGGGGGTCACTGTACACACAGAGGAGGGACTAGTGAGATTTGGGGTTCTCTGTACACACAGAGGAGGGTCCAGTGAGATTTGGGGGTCACTGTACACACAGAGGGGGGACCA
>JAACNH010000051.1:246912-536912 GCA_019447015.1 Hymenochirus boettgeri | reverse complement strand
GGAACAAGACTGGGCAATATTGATTGGATGATTTGAGGTAAGGACAGTGATGGATCAATGGTTTGTAATTAATGGGCTGGGAACATTAACAGCAGGGAAGGGGCGGAGATTGACCCCTAGAGTGGGCACTGGGTTTATAAACTCAGGTCCCAAAGCAAGATTGGCAGCAAACAAGACAGGCAGCCAACTACAGGTAGGTGGACAGACGGACTGAGGGCGAGATGGGTCCTTGGGAAAGGGGCCCAAATAATATAAAAATCTCTAGTGGGTAAATATGGTTGGAACATTGTGTGGCCCTAAGAGAGGGACTTTAATACAAATTGGGGAGATTTTGCATTGTAGGGGAGCGACTTTATTGCTACTCTGCTGGTTTCCTGCTAACTCCCTTACTGCCCACATCCTTAGTACGTGTGCAGCACAGAATGTCTTCCCCCAGTCCAACCATGCAAAATAGCAACCAAACCAGCAAAATGTCTTTTCAATGAGAATAAAACAGAAAGAAGGACAGACAGGCAGCAGGAAGTCACATGGAAATCACAGACTACAACACGTATGTGTAATTACAGACGCTTTACATGGATGTGTGATGAGTTTATCTTCTGATTGGTCACCTGGAATCATTGATTAAAATGACTTTTCTAGTTCATATAAAACTAACTCCAGTGTCTTTCTATTGCAATATGATTGGTTTACACAGCAAACAGGTGTTCCACAGGGACATGAAGCGGAGTTGCCATAGGTATTTGCAGGGAAATGTAAATGATACAAATCCATATTACATTTTTATTATGCTTTTGTATAGAAGGGGGGCATACGGTTCCCCTTTATTTTCTTTTAGTTCCTGAACAGAAACAAAAAGCATGCTCTGCAAAGGGAAGTGTGCATTGGAATATCCGACCCAACACCACCCAGGAGTCCTCCGGTGCAATCTGCAATAATCTTCACTATGTCGTGGTAAGAAAATGATCCCATTTATATAGAGATGTGGATGTTATTGCAAAGTCCTTCATAGAAGTTTTATTTTAGTTTTGAATTTCCATTCTGATTGGGAAATGCAGTTGCATAGGGCTCAAAGATTTAAAGAGCATATTCACTCATAAGAAAGTATATATTGTTTAATCTCCCCCTGAAAGATGTAGGACTAACCTGTTATGAGGAAAAATGTTCCTCCCCCATCTCCACCTTCCCTCTACCTCTCAAAATGTTTCTGCCTTCTCTCCAAGCTCTTCTCAAGCTTGCACATGCTCAGAGGCAGCCAGGGGAATAACATTCAGCCATTGGCTTCATAACTATTGCATTTTTGGGGTTTGGGGTGACTTGTCTATAAAACATTTTTTTATTTGAGGGGTGAGCATGCCCTTTAATGTTTAATCAACATTCTAAAAATAAAAAAAGAATATTAACTATTATTTCCAACTCTAAACTGTCTTTTTATCAATCTAGTGCCATTTTGACTTTCCAACAGACCAGCTTATTTATCGTTATTTGCCGGTCAAAAAAAAAATTGTGTTACCACCAATATTTCAGCGTGACAACGTGATTGGACAAAATGTACCAACATTTCCACTCAACTGACCGACAGAGAGGTGATGGTGTCAAATTATTATCCCAAGATGAACAGCAGATCATTTATCATATTGGGGGGGCTGTGTGAGACCCCTGATTGGTGAGTAGTCAGCCCTGTGTCTCCCAGGTAACCCTTCACCTTGTCAAACAGTTTAAATGAATGAAAACTTTATATAAATCCAATATATAATATACCAACGTAAAGTTATGTTTCTTCTTGTGGTAGGTGGCGCTGTAATTGGGAGGCCCCTGCTAAAAACTGAATTTAATTTAAATTTTGCATTTCACATTCAGGTTATTAATGCTCCGTGTAAAGGACAATCGGACCGAAGGCAACTGTCAATAACAACAATGTATCAATTCTTAAGTTAGGAACTCTCCTATTGGATACATTCAGGGAGATTCAATAAAAGTTCTTATCGTTTAAAATGGTGCTAATTTTGCCCCAACCAATCAGAACTTATGTAACATTTGAAAGCTAACATCTGATTGGTTGGGGCAAAATTAGCACCATTTTAAACGATAAGAACTTTTATTGAATAACCCCCATTGTATCTCTCTGTTTTAATGTGAGGGAGACTTGTCTATAACAATGTATCAATTCCTAATCAGACTGAGGAACTCTCCTATTGGATACATTGTATCTCTCTGTTCTAATGGGAGGGAAGACTGTCAATAACAATGTATCAATTCCTAATCAGACTGAGGAACTCAAGGAAACAATATGGCAGCTCCCACCCATATGTATAAATATACAGAGAAGGAATGTTCTGTACATACAATAAGCTATAATCTCATACTGTACTGTCTAAGGGAAACAATATGGCAGCTCCCACCCATATGTATAAATAAAATATACAGAGAAGGAATGTTCTGTACACACAATAAGCTATACCGTCATACTGTACTGTCTAAGGGAAAAACTATGGCAGCTCCCACCCATATGTATAAATATAAATATACAGAGAAGGAATGTTCTGTACACACAATAAGCTATACCGTCATACTGTACTGTCTAAGGGAAACAATATGGCAGCTCCCACCCATATGTATAAATATAATATACAGAGAAGGAATGTTCGTACATCAATAAGCTATACCCCCTACTGTACTGTCTAAGGGAAACACTATGGCAGCTCCCACCCATATGTATAAATATACAGAGAAGGAATTCTTGTACACACAATAAGCTATACCCTCATACTGTACTGTGTAAGGGAAACAATATCGCAGCTCCCACACTTAAATAAAACACATATCACACATAGAAAGACAATGTTAACTGAACGTAATAGACTCTTACTGCACTTTTATTTATTATTAACAGATATGACGCGGTTTATTTCCAGTCCAGGCGGTGCGGTTTTGCGTAGTCGTTCTGGTTCTGATGGTGTCGGAAGGCCCAGGCCCTGTAGTAATATGTATGATATTTAGTCGATTTCCAGTAAAAACAACCTAATATCAAACATATCATACAGAACCCAGGCACATGAGATCTTGTATATGGATGGCGTATTGTCCTACAGCGGAAAGGGTCCGTTTATTATTATTTAAAGGCCCCCACCCCCACGCTCACATTCCAGGTGGCCCCTCCCTGATCCCTCATCTAATCTCCATCTCCCTATGGAATGTTCGGAATAGAAATCCTCCACCGAGGCCAGAAATCTCCTAAAATAATATTTATCCCCCCGGTGTCTCTTCACAAATGGAATGTTGAACGTCCTTTGGCCTTTCTGGAACTACAGTTCCCATGATCCTTTGTCACCCAGCCATCAAAAGTGTAATAAAAATAATAAAAAATGAATTGAACAGAAGGAAACTCTCTCTGTATTTTCCCCTATAGAGGAGGGAACTATAACTAGTTCAGTGACTAGTGGGGGGACATCAGGCCTTTGTTTGGGCGGAGAGAGAGATTGAGAAGGCGAGCTAAGGAATTTATCTCCAACGCTGGGAGAACAACATCCGCACTGTGTCTGGGACAGGGGCTATCCGTGACCACATAATAATTGTTACATTGTAACCGAGGACATTCAAATATTTCATCAGTCAATCTTCTGTAAAAGGGGGATTAAGGGGAGAGATGGACCCCGAGGGGCCCGTCATTGTTTGGGATTGACACACAGAGGAACTATGGGGTAGAGAATGAACTTTTAAATAATGGTGATCTATACTGTGAACATTGCTAATGCATAGTCAACAAACAAACTAATATAATAATAATATTAACTGTACTGTACATTACCTCTCTTTAGTTCCTTTATAACACAGATCACCCCATCAGAAACGAGAGAACAATGTATCATAAGAGAGTTCCTCAGTCTGATTAGGAACGATACATTGTTGTATTGACAGTCTTCCTCCCTTAGAACAGAGAGATACAATGTATCCAGTATGAGAGTTCTCAGTCTGATTAGGAGTTGATACATTGTTGTTATTGACGTCTCCCCTCCCTAGAACAGAGAGATACAATGTATCCAGTATGAGAGTTTCCTCAGCTGATTAGGAAGTTGATACATTGTTATGACAGTCTCCCCTCCCATTAGAACAGAGAGATACAATGTATCCATAGGAGAGTTCCTCAGTCTGATTAGGAATTGATACATTGTTATTGACAGTCTCCCCCCCATTAGAACAGAGAGATACAATGTATCCAATAGGAGAGTTCCTCAGTCTGATTAGGAATTGATTGTTGTTATTGACAGTCTTCCCTCCCATTAGAACAGAGAGATACAATGTATCCAATAGGACCAGGGCCCCACCCCACAGGGACCCCCCCCAGGACCCCAGGGAGGGGCGGAGATTGACCCCTAGAGTGGGCACTGGTTTATAAACTCAGGTCCCAAAGCAAGATTGGCAGCAAACAAGACAGGCAGCCAACTACAGTAGGTGGACAGACGGACTGAGGGCGAGAGGGTCCTTGGAAAGGGGCCCAAATAATATAAAATCTCTAGTGGGTAATATGGTTGGAACATTGTGTGGCCCTAAGAGAGGGACTTTAATACAAATTGGGGAGATTTTTGCATTGTAGGGGAGCGACTTATTGCTACTCTGCTGGTTTCCTGCTAACCCCTTACTGCCCACATCCTTAGTTACGTGTGCAGCACAGAATGTCTTCCCCCAGTCCACACATGCAAATAGCAACCAAACCAGCAAATGTCTTTTCATGAGAATAAAACAGAAAGAAGGACAGACAGGCAGCAGGAAGTCACATGGAAATCACAGACTACAACACGTATGTGTAATTACAGACGCTTTACATGGATGTGTGATGAGTTTATCTTCTGATTGGTCACCGGAATCATTGATTAAAATGACTTTTCTAGTTCATATAAAACTAACTCCAGTGTCTTTCTATTGCAATATGATTGGTTTACACAGCAAACAGGTGTTCCACAGGGACATGAAGCGGAGTTGCCATAGGTATTTGCAGGGAAATGTAAATGATACAAATCCATATTACATTTTTATTATGCTTTTGATAGAAGGGGGCATACGGTTCCCCTTTATTTTTTTAGTTCCTGAACAGAAACAAAAAGCATGCTCTGCAAGGGAAGTGTGCATTGGAATATCCGACCCAACACCACCCAGGAGTCCTCCGGTGCAATCTGCAATAATCTTCACTATGTCGTGGTAAGAAAATGATCCCATTTATATAGAGATGTGGATGTTATTGCAAAGTCCTTCATATGAAGTTTTATTTTAGTTTTGAATTTCCATTCTGATTGGGAAATGCAGTTGCATAGGGCTCAAAGATTTAAAGAGCATATTCACTCATAAGAAAGTATATATTGTTTAATCTCCCCCTGAAAGATGTAGGACTACCTGTTATATGAGGAAAATGTTCCTCCCCCATCTCCACCTTCCCTCTACTCTCAAAATGTTTCTGCCTTCTCCTCCAAGCTCTTCTCAAGCTTGCACATGCTCAGAGGCAGCCAGGGGAATAACATTCAGCCATTGGCTTCATAACATTGCATTTTTGGGGTTTGGGGTGACTTGTCTATAAAACATTTTTTTATTTGAGGGGTGAGCATGCCCTTTAATGTTTAATCAACATTCTAAAATAAAAAAAGAATATTAACTATTATTTCCAACTCTAAACTGTCTTTTTATCAATCTAGTGCCATTTTGACTTTCCAACAGACCAGCTTATTTATCGTTATTTGCCGGTAAAAAAAAAATTGTGTTACCACCAATATTTCAGCGTGACAACGTGATTGGACAAATGTACCAACATTTCCACTCAACTGACCGACAGAGAGGTGATGGTGTCAATTATTATCCCAGATGAACAGCAGATCATTTATCATATGGGGGGGCTGTGTGAGACCCCTGATTGGTGAGTAGTCAGCCCTGTGTCTCCCAGGTAACCCTTCACCTTGTCAAACAGTTAATGAATGATGAAACTTTAATAAATCCAATTATAATATACCAACGTAAAGTTATGTTTCTTCTTGTGGTAGGGTGGCGCTGTAATTGGGAGGCCCCTGCTAAAACATGAATTTAATTTAAATTTTGCATTTCACATTCAGGTTATTAATGCTCCGTGTAAAGGACAATCGGACCGAAGGCAACTGTCATAACAACATGTATCAATTCTTAATTTAGGAACTCTCCTATTGGAATATTCAGGGAGATTCAATAAAAGTTCTTATCGTTTAAAATGGTGCTAATTTTGCCCCAACCAATCAGACTTATGTAACATTTGAAAGCTAACATCTGATTGGTTGGGGCAAAATTAGCACCATTTTAAACGATAAGAACTTTTATTGAATAACCCCCATTGTATCTCTCTGTTTTAATGTGAGGGAGACTTGTCTATAACAATGTATCAATTCCTAATCAGACTGAGGAACTCTCCTATTGGATACATTGTATCTCTCTGTTCTAATGGGAGGGAAGACTGTCAATAACAATGTATCAATTCCTAATCAGACTGAGGAACTCTCCTATTGGATACATTGTATCTCTCTGTTCTAATGGGAGGGAAGACTGTCAATAACAACAATCAATTCCTAATCAGACTGAGGAACTCTCCTATTGGATACATTGTATCTCTCTGTTCTAATGGGAGGGGAGACTGTCAATAACAATGTATCAATTCCTAATCAGACTGAGGAACTCTCCTTTGGATACATTGTATCTCTCGTTCTAATGGGAGGGGAGACTGTCAATAACAATGTATCAACTCCTAATCAGACTGAGGAACTCTCATACTGGATACATTGTATCTCTCTGTTCTAATGGGAGGGGAGACAGTCAATAACAACAATGTATCAACTCCTAATCAGACTGAGGAACTCTCATACTGGATACATTGTATCTCTCTGTTCAATGGGAGGGAAGACTGTCAAAACAATGTATCAGTTCCTAATCAGACTGAGGAACTCCCTATTGGATACATTGTACTCTCTGTTCTGATTGGGGTGATCTGTGTTATTAAAGGAACATAAAGAGAGGTAATGTTTACAGTTACAGTTAATATTATTATTATATTAGTTTGTTTGTTGACTATGGCATTAGCAATGTTCAACAGTATAGATCACGTTTATTAAAGTTCATTTCTCTACCCCATAGTTCCTCTGTTGTCAATCCCAAACAATGACGGGCCCCTCGGGGTCCATCTACCCCTATCCCCTTTTACAGAAGATTGACTGATGAAATATTTGAATGTCCTCGGTTACAATGTAACATTATTATGTGGTCACTGGATAGCCCCTGTCCCAGACACAGTGCGGATGTTGTTCTCCCAGCGTTGGAGATAAATTCCTTAGCTCGCCTTCTCCAATCTCTCTCTCCGCCCCAACAAAGGCCTGATGTCCCCCCACTAGTCACTGAACTAGTTATAGTTCCCTCCTCTATAGGGGAAAATACAGAGAGATTTTCCTTCTGTTCAATTCATTTTATTTATTATTTTTATTACACTTTTGATGGCTGGGTGACAAAGGATCATGGGAACTGTAGTTCCAGAAAGGCCAAGGACGTTCAACTTCCATTTGTGAAGGACACCCGGGGGGATAAATATTATTTTAGGAGATTTCTGGCCTCGGTGGAGGATTTCTATTCCGAACATTCCATAGGGAGATGGAGATTAGATGAGGGATCAGGGAGGGGCCACCTGGAATGTGAGCGTGGGGGGGGGGCCTTTAAATAATAATAACGGACCCTTTCCGCTGTAGGACAATACGCCATCCATATACAAGATCTCATGTGCCTGGGTTCTGTATGATATGTTTGATATTAGTTTGTTTTACTGGAATCGACAAATATCATACATATTACTACAGGGCCTGGGCCTTCCGACACCATCACGAACCAGAACCGACTACGCAAAACCGCACCGCCTGGACTGGAATAAACCCGCGTCATATGCTGTAATTAATAAATAAAAGTGCAGTAAGAGTCTATTACGTTCAGTTAACATTGTCTTTCTATGTGTGATTATGTTGTTTTATTTAAGTGTGGGAGCTGCGATATTGTTTCCTTACACAGTACAGTATGAGGGTAAGTTATGTGTGTACAGAACATTCCTTCTCTGTATATTTATACATATGGGTGGGAGCTGCCATAGTGTTTCCCTTAGACAGTACAGTATGGGGGTATAGCTTATTGTATGTACAGAACATTCCTTCTCTGTATATTTATATTTATACATATGGGTGGGAGCTGCCATATTGTTTCCCTTAGACAGTACAGTATGACGGTATAGCTTATTGTGTGTACAGAACATTCCTTCTCTGTATATTTATATTTATACATATGGGTGGGAGCTGCCATATTGTTTCCCTTAGACAGTACAGTATGACGGTATAGCTTATTGTGTGTACAGAACATTCCTTCTCTGTATATTTATATTTATACATATGGGTGGGAGCTGCCATATTGTTTCCCTTAGACAGTACAGTATGAGATTATAGCTTATTGTATGTACAGAACATTCCTTCTCTGTATATTTATACATATGGGTGGGAGCTGCCATATTGTTTCCCTTAGACAGTACAGTATGAGATTATAGCTTATTGTATGTACAGAACATTCCTTCTCTGTATATTTATACATAGGGTGGGAGCTGCCATATTGTTTCCCTTAGACGTACGTATGAAGGTATAGCTTATTGTGTGTACAGAACATTCCTTCTCTGTATATTTATACATATGGGTGGGAGCTGCCATATTGTTTCCCTTAGACAGTACAGTATGAGGGTATAGCTTATTGTGTGTACAGAACATTCCTTCTCTGTATATTTATATTTATTCATATGGGTGGGAGCTGCCATATTCTTTCCCTTAGACAGTACAGTATGGGGGTATAGCTTATTGTATGTACAGAACATTCCTTCTCTGTATATGTATATTTATACATATGGGTGGGAGCTGCCATATTGTTTCCCTTAGACTACAGTATGAGGGTACGCTTATTGTATGTACAGAACATTCCTTCTCGTATATTATATAATATGGGTGGGAGCTGCCATATTGTTTCCCTTAGACAGTACAATATGAGGGTATAGCTTATTGTGTGTACAGAACATTCCTTCTCTGTATATTTATATTTATACATATAGGTGGGAGCTGCCATAGTGTTTCCCTTAGACAGTACAGTATGAGGGTATAGCTTATTGCATGTACAGAACATTCCTTCTCTGTATATTTATATTTATACATATGGGTGGGAGCTGCCATATTGTTTCCCTTAGACAGTACAGCATGAGGGTATAGCTTATTGTATGTACAGTACATTCCTTCTCTGTATATTATATTTATACATATGGGTAGGAGCACCCATATTGTTTCCCTTAGACAGTACATTCCCTTAGACAGTACAGTATGAAGGTATAGATTATTGTGTGTACAGAACATTCCTTCTCTGTATATTTATATTTATACATATGGGTGGGAGCTGCCATATTGTTTCCCTTAGACAGTACAGTATGAGGGTATAGCTTATTGTATGTAAAGAACATTTCTTCTCTTTATATTTATATATATGGGTGGGAGCTGCCATATTGTTTCCCTTAGACAGTACAGTATAAGGGTATAGCTTATTGTATGTACAGAACATTCCTTCTCTGTATATTTATACATATGGGTGGGAGCTGCTATATTGTTTCCCTTAGACAGTACAGTATAAGGGTATAGATTATTGTGTGTACAGAACATTCCTTCTCTGTGTATTTATATTTTTACATATAGTGGGAGCTGCCATAGTGTTTCCCTTAGACAGTACAGTATGAAGGTATAGCTTATTGTATGTACCGAACATTCCATTTCTGTATATTTAATTTATACATATGGGTAGGAGCTGCCATATTGCTTCCCTTAGACAGTACAGTATGAGGGTATAGCTTATAGTGTGTACAGAACATTCCTTCTCTGTATATTTATATTATACATATGGGTGGGAGCTGCCATATTTTTTCCCTTAGACAGTACAGTATAAGGGTATAGCTTATTGTAAGTACAGAACATTCCTTCTCTGTATATTTATATTTATACATATGGGTGGGAGCTGCCATATTGTTTCCCTTAGACAGTACAGCATGAGGGTATAGCTTATTGTATGTACAGTACATTCCTTCTCTGTATATTTATATTTATACATTATGGGTAGGAGCAGCCATATTGTTTCCCTTAGACAGCACATTCCCTTAGACAGTACAGTATGAAGGTATAGATTATTGTGTGTACAGAACATTCCTTCTCTGTATATTTATATTTATACATATGGGTGGGAGCTGCCATATTGTTTCCCTTAGACAGTACAGTTTGAGGTATAGCTTATTGTATGTAAAGAACATTTCTTCTCTTTATATTTATATATGGGTGGGAGCTGCCATATTGTTCCCTTAGACAGTATAGTATAAGGTATAAGCTTATTGTATGTACAGAACATTCCTTCTCTGTATATTTATACATATGGGTGGGAGCTGCTATATTGTTTCCCTTAGACAGTACAGTATAAGGGTATAGATTATTGTGTGTACAGAACATTCCTTCTCTGTGTATTTATATTTATACATATGGGTGGGAGCTGCCATAGTGTTTCCCTTAGACAGTACAGTATGAAGGTATAGCTTATTGTATATACAGAACATTCCATTTCTGTATATTTATATTTATACATATGGGTAGAGCTGCCATATTGCTTCCCTTAGACAGTACAGTATGAGGGTATAGCTTATAGTGTGTACAGAACATTGCTTCTCTGTATATTTATATTATACATATGGGTGGGAGCTGCCATATTTTTTCCCTTAGACAGTACAGTATAAGGGTATAGCTTATTGTAAGTATAGAACATTCCTTCTCTGTATATTAATATAATAAATATGGGTGGGAGCTGCCATATTGTTTCCCTTAGACAGTACAGTATGAGGGTATAGCTTATTGTGTGTACATAACATTCCTTCTCTGTATATTTGTATTATACATATGGGTGGGAGCTGCCATATTGTCTCCCTTAGACAGTACAGTATAAGGGTATAGATTATTGTATGTACAGAACATTCCATTTCTGTATATTTATATTTATACATATGGGTAGGAGCTGCCATATTGCTTCCCTTAGACAGTACAGTATGAGGGTATAGCTTATAGTGTGTACAGAACATTCCTTCTCTGTATATTTATATTATACATATGGGTGGGAGCTGCCATATTGTTTCCCTTAGACAGTACAGTATGAGGGTATAACTTTGTATGTACAGAACATTCCTTCTCTGTATATTTATATTTAAACATATGGGTGGGAGCTGCCATATTGTTTCCCTTAGACAGTACAGTATGAGGGTATAGCTTTTTGTATGTACAGAACATTCCTTCTCTGTATATTTATACATATGTGTGGGAGCTGCCATATTGTTTCCCTTAGACAGTACAGTATGAGGGTATAGCTTATTGTGTGTACAGAACATTCTTCTCTGTATATTTATATTTATACATATGGGTGGGAACTGCCATATTGTCTCCATTAGACAGTACAGTATAAGGGTATAGAGTATTGTATGTACAGAACATTCCTTCTCTGTATATTTACACATATGGGTGGGAGCTGCCATATTGTTTCCCTTAGACAGTAGAGTATGAGTGTATAGGTTATTGTATGTACAGAACATTCCATCTCTGTATATTTATATTTATACATATGGGTGGGAGCTGCCATATTGTTTCCCTTAGACAGTACAGTGTGAGGGTAGCTTATTGGTGTGTACAGAACATTCCTTCTCTGTATATTTATATTTATACATATGGTGGGAGCTGCCATATTGTTTCCCTTAGACAGTACAGTATGAGTGTATAGCTTATTGTGTGTAAAGAACATTCCTTCTCTGATTATTATATTTATACATATTGGTGGGAGCTGCCATATTGTTTCCCTTAGACAGTACAGTATGAGGTATAGCTTATTGTATGTACAGAACATTCCTTCTCTGTGTATTTATATTTATACATATGGGTGGGAGCTGCCATAGTGTTTCCCTTAGACAGTACAGTATGAGGGTATAGCTTTTTGAATTGTACAGAACATTCCTTCTCTGTATATTTATACATATGGGTGGGAGCTGCCATAGTGTTTCCCTTAGACAGTACAGTATGAGGGTATAGATTATTATATGTACAGAACATTCCTTCTCTGTATATTTATACATATGGATGGGAGCTGCCATATTGTTTCCCTTAGACAGTACAGTATGAGGGTATAGCTTATTGTATGTACAGAACATTCCTTCTCTGTATATTTATACATATGAGTGGTAGCTGCCATATTGTTTCCCTTAGACATTACAGTATGAGGGTATAGCTTATTGTGTGTACAGAACATTCCTTCTCTGTATATTTATATTTATACGAATAGGTGGGAGCTGCCATATTGTTTCCCTTAGACAGTACAGTATGAAGGTATAGCTTATTGTATGTACAGAACATTCCTTCTCTGTATATTATATTTATACATATGGGTGGAGCTGCCATATTGTTTCCCTTAGACAGTACAGTATGAGGGTATAGCTTATTGTGTGTTACAGAACATTCCTCTCTGTATATTAATTTATAACATATGGGTGGGAGCTGCCATATTGTTTCCCTTAGACAGTACAGTATGAAGGTATAGCTTATTGTATGTACAGAACATTCCATTTCTGTATATTTATATTTATACATATGGGTGGGAGCTGCCATATTGTTTCCCTTAGACAGTACAGTATGAGGGTATAGCTTATTGTATGTACAGAACATTCCTTCTCTGTATATTTATACATATGGGGGGGAGCTGCCATAGTGTTTCCCTTAGACAGTACAGTATGAGGGTATGCTTATAGTGGTGTACGAAACATTCCTTCTCTGTATATTTATATTATACATATGGTGGGAGCTGCCATAGTGTTTCCCTTAGACAGTACAGTATGAGGTATAGCTTATTGTATGTACAGAACATTCCTTTTCTGTATATTTATACATATGGGTGGGAGCTGCCATATTGTTTCCCTTAGACAGTACAGTATGAGGGTATAGCTTATTGTATGTACAGAACATTCCTTCTCTGTATATTTATATTTATACATATGGGTGGAAGCTGCCATAGTGTTTCCCTTAGACAGTATAGTATGAGGGTATAGCTTATTGTATGTACAGAACATTCCTTATCTGTATATTTATACATATGAATGGGAGCTGCCATATTGTTTCCCTTAGACAGTACAGTATGAGGGTATAGCTTATTGTGTGTAAAGAACATTCCTTCTCTGTATATTTATATTTATACATATGGGTCGGAGCTGCCATATTGTTTCCCTTAGATAGTAAAGTATGAGGGTATAGCTTATTGTGTGTACAGAACATTCCTTCTCTGTATATTTATACATATGAGTGGGAGCTGCCATTCTGTTTCCCTTAGACAGTACAGTATGAGGGTATAGCTTATTGTGTGTACAAACATTCCTTCTCTGTATATTATACTATGGGTGGGAAGCTGCCATAGTGTTTCCCTTAGACAGTACAGTATGAGGGTATACTTATGTGTTGGTACAGAACAGTCCTTCTCGATATTTATATTTATACAGTATGGGGGGAGCTGCCCTAGTGTTTCCCTTAGACAGTACAGTATGAGGGTATAGCTTATTGTATGTACAGAACATCTTCTCTGTATATTTATATTTATACATATGGTTGGGAGCTGCCATAGTGTTTCCCTTAGACAGTACAGTATGAGGGTATAGCTTATGTGTGTTACAGAACTTCCTTCTCTGTATATTTATACATATGGGGGGAGCTGCATAGTGTTTCCCTTAGACAGTACAGTATGAGGGTAAGCTTATTGTATGTACAGAACATTCTTCTCTGTATATTTATATTTATACATATGGGTCGGAGCTGCCAATATGTTCCCTTAGACAGTACAGTATGAGGTTATAGATTATGTGTGTACAGAACATTCCTTCTCTGTATATTTATACATATGGGTGGGAGCTGCCATATTGTTGCCCTTAGACAGTCAGTATGAGGGTATAGCTTATTGTGTGTAAAGAAATCCTTCTCGATATTTTATACATATGGGTGGAGCTGCCATATGTTCCCTTAGACATACGTTATGAGGGTAGATTATTGTATGTACAGAAATTCCTTCTCGTTATTTATATTTATACATATGGGTGGGAGACTGCCATATTGTTCCTTAGAACAGTACAGTATGAGGTTATAGCTTATTGTATGTACAGAACATTCCTTCTCTGATATTTATATTTATACATATGGGTGGGGAGCTGCCATATTGTTTCCCTTAGACAGTACAGTATGAGGTTATAGTTATTGTGTGTACAGAACATTCCTTCTCTGTATAATTAACAATATGGGTGGGGAGCTGCCATATTGTTTCCCTTAGACAGTACGTATGAGGGTATAGCTTTGTGTGTAAAGAACATTCCTTCTCTGTATATTTATATTTATACATATGGTGGGAGCTGCCATATTGTTTCCCTTAGACGATACAGTTGAGGGTAAGCTTATGTGTGTACAGAACATTCCTTACCGTTTCCCCTCTGCACTGTTCTGCTATAAACGCATGGCGGTGTGTGAACGCTATAATTGGTTATAATGGGGAGGAAATTGCCATATTCAGTGCGCACAGAATTTTGCAAAACTACCAAACAGGTCACCTGCCTGAACCATCTTGTGCAGCGCATCACTGTATCTTACCTGGGCCATTGGTGACGTTGTAGCAGTAGGAGCTGCCATGCTGGGAAAACACACCTGGAATACTCTCCGATAGGAAACATTACGTCTGGCTAAATACAATGATAAATATAACAATTCTCAATAAAAATCATTTTTATTTAAAATCTTCTTGATATCCGTATATATATAAAGTTTTCGTCAGGTACCCTTTAATATCCCAAACAATTGCAGAGGTAGAGGACTTCCCCTTCCCCTTTAGACCTGTAACAAAAGACGAGACATTGAGGGACAATTTGGGAGATGTTAATCCCTTTCCAGAAACGACAGGGGAGCGAGGTGGTGGGTGACACCGGAACTATCCAGATATTCCCCAACGGCCTTATCTGACCAGACACGGGAGGGGGCAATTCACCAGCACAGGGGCAAATAGAAGAAAATCTTGATCTGCCCGACCCTCTCTATCCCATTTCCATTGTCCATAATCCCCTGGATATTCTGTCAATTTCTGGTCATTCCACTGAACTCCAATTGCCATCTGTATCTTTCTGAGCACTTTACCCCCTCACTTGTATCTGTATGTTGTCCCTCCCACTTAAATTGTAAGCTCTTCAGGGCAGGGATCTCATTTCTAATATGTCTACATCACATGTAATGAAACTTTATTTGTATTATTTACTCGGTAATTGCAAACCCGTTGAAACCTTATTTTTATGTACCCAAGTGGGCTATATAAAGAAAAACATATACATACATACCGTATAATCTGTATGTTATAATGTACAGCGTGTTGTACCCAAGTGGCGCTATATAAGAAACAATACTACAACTGTATAATCTGTATGTTATAATGTAAGCGCGTTACCCAATGGCGCTATTAAAAACCATATACATACATACGTATTCGTATTGTTATATGTACAGCGCTGTGTACCCAAGTGGCGATATAAAAAAACAATACATACATACTGTATATCTGTATTGTTTATAATGTACGGCGCTGTGTCCCCAAGTGCGCTATATAAATAAACATATACATACATACTGTATAATCTGTATTGTATAATGTACGCGCTGCGTCCCCAAGTGGCGCTATATAAATAAACATATACATACATACTGTATAATCTGTATTGTTATAATGTACAGCGCTGTGTCCCCAAGTGCGCTATATAAATAAAACATATACATACATACTGTATAATGTATGTTATAATGTACAGCGTGTGT
Source organism: Hymenochirus boettgeri (assembly GCA_019447015.1). Lineage (NCBI taxonomy): Eukaryota > Metazoa > Chordata > Amphibia > Anura > Pipidae > Hymenochirus > Hymenochirus boettgeri. The sequence continues at coordinate 520,953 of JAACNH010000051.1, read as the reverse complement.
CCCCAAGTGGCGCTTATATAAAAAACAATACATACATACTGTAAATCTGTTGTTTATATGACAGCGCTGTGTCCCCAAGTGCGCTATATAAATAAACATATACAAACATACTGTATAATCTGTATGTGATAATGTACAGTGCTGTGTCCCCAAGTGGCGCTATATAAATAAACATATACATACATACGTAATTGTATTGTAAAATGTACGGCGCGTGTCCCCAAGTGGCGCTATATAAATAAACATTACATAATACTGAAATCTGTATGTATAAAATGTACGGCGTGTGTACCCAAGTGGCGCTATAAAATTACATATACATACACTACTGTATAATCTGTATTGTTAAATGGACAGCGCTGTGTACCCAAGTGGCGCTCTATATAATATAAACATATACATACATACTGTAAATCGCATTGTTATAATGTACGGTGCTGTGTCCCCAAGTGGCGCTAATAAAAAACATATACAATACATACTGTATAATCTGTAGTATAATGTACGGCGCTGTGTACCCAAGTGGCGCTATAAATAAACATATACATACATACGTATAATCGTATTGTTATAATGTAGGTGCTGGTCCCCAAGTGGCGCTATATAATAAACATATACATACATACTGTAAATCTGTAGTTATAATGTACGCGCTGTGTCCCCAAGTGGCGCTATATAAAACATCATACATACTGTATAATCTGATTGTTATAATGGACAGGCTTGTTGCTCCAAGTGGCGTATATAATAAACATGATACATACATTACGTATAACTGTATGGTTATAATGTACAGCGCTGTGTCCCCAAGTGGCGCGGATATAAATAAACATATACATACATTGTATAATCTCATTGTTATAAGTCACAGCGCTGCGTACCCAAGTGGCGCTATTAAATAAAACAATCATACATATGTAATAATCTGTATTGTTTATAATGTACAGCGCGGTGTCCCCAAGCTAGCGCTAATAAATAAACAATATCCATACATAGTATAATCTGTAGTTTATAATGTACAGGCTGTGTCCCCAAAGTGGCGCTATATAAATAAACAATACATACAACTGTATAACTGTATGTTAAATGTACAGTGCTGCGTACCCAAGTGGCGCTATATAAATAACATATACATACATACTGTATAATCTGTAGTGTTATAAGTGTAACAGTGCTGCGTCCCAAGTGGCGCTATATAAATAAACATATACATACATACCGTTATAATCTGTATGTGTATAATGTACAGCGCTGTGTCCCCAAGTGGCGCTATATAAATAAACATATTACATATACTGTATAATCGTTATGTTATAATGACACAGTGTGCGACCAAGTGGCGCTATATAAATAAAAAACATATACTACATAATGTATAATCTGTATTGTTATAATGTACAGTGCTGCGTACCCAAGTGGCGCTATATAAATAAACATATTACATTACATACCGTATAATCTGTATTGTTTATAATGTACAGCGCTGGTACCCAAGTGGCTCTATATAATATAAAACATATACGTACATACTGTATAATCTGTTATTTTTATAATGTACGGAGCTGTGTACCCAGTGGCGCTATATAAATAAACTATAATCCGCAGTATACATACATAATACTGTATAACTGTATTGTTCAATGACAGCGCTGGTACCAGTGGCGCTATATAAATAAAACTATACATACATACTGTATAATCTGTATTGTATAATGTACAGCGTGTGCGTCCCCAATGGGCATATATAAATAACATATACATACATACTGTATTAATCTGGATTGATATTAATATAGCAGGCGGCGTCCCAAGTGGCGCTATATAAATAAACATATACATACATACTGTTACAGGCTTGCGTCCCCGGCTATATAACAATCACATCTGTAATTATTATGTTACATCGCTTGCTACCCAAGTGGCGCTTATATATAAAAACCAGTATACAACATTGTATAATCTGTATTGTTTATAATGGTACCAGCGCTGTGTACCCAAGTGGCGCTATATAATGAAACATATACATACCTACTGTAGGTCTAAGGGAAACAATATGGCAGCTCCCACCCATATGTATAAATATAAATATACAAAGAAGGAATGTTCTGTACATACAATAAGCTATACCCTCATACTGTACTGTCTAAATGAAACAATATGGCAGCTCCCACCCATATGTATAAATATAAATATACAGAGAAGGAATGTTCTGTACATGCAATAATCTATATCCTGATACTGTACTGTCTAAGGGAAACAATATGGCAGCTCCCACCCATATGTATAAATATAAATACAGAGAAGGAATGTTCTGTACACACAATAAGCTATACCCTCAACTGTACTGTCTAAGGGAAACAATAATGGCAGCTCCCACCCATATGATTAATATAATATACAGAGAAGGAATGTTCTGTACATTACAATAACTATACCTCATACTGTAATGTCTAGAGGAAACAATATGGCAGCTCCCACCATATGATTAAATATACAGAGAAGGAATGTTCTGTACATACATATCTATACCCTTATACTGTACTGTCTAAGGAAACATAGGCAGTCCCACCCATATGTATAAATATAAATATACAGAGAAGGATGTTCTGTACACACAATAGCTTTACCCTCATACTGTACGTCTAAGGGAACCAATATGGCAGCTCCCACCCATATGTATAAAATATACAGAGAAGGAATGTTCTGTACATACAAAAAGCTATACCCTCATACTGTACTGTCTAAGGGAAACAATATGGCAGCTCCCACCCATATGTTAAATATAAATATACAGAGAAGAAGGATTGCTGTACATACAATAAGTATACCCTATACTATACTGTCTAAGGGAAACAATATGGCAGCTCCCACCATATGTATAATATAAAATACAGAGAAGGAATGTTTGTACACACATAAGGATACCCTCATACGTACGTCTAAGGGAAACAATATGGCAGCTCACCCATATGTATAAAAATATAATACAGAAAGGAATGTTCTGTACATACAATAACTATACCCTTCATACTGTACTGTCTAAGGGAAAAAAATGGCAGCTCCCACCCATATGTATAAATAAAATATACAGAGAAGGAATGTTATGTACACACAAAGCTATACCCTCATATGTACTGTCTAAGGGAAACATATGGCAGTCCACCCATATGTTATATATAATATACAGAGAAGGAATGTTCTTACTTACAATAAGCTATACCCTTATACTGTACTGTCTAAGGAAAAAATATGGCAGCCCACCCATATGATATATAAATATACAGAGAAGAATGTCTGGACACACATAAGCTATACCCTCATACTGTACTGTCTCAAGGGAAGCAATATGGCAGCTCCTACCCATATGTTAAATATAAATATACAGAAAGGAATGTTCTGAATACAATAAGCTATACCTCCTACTGTACTGTCTAAGGGAAACCTATGGCAGCTCCACCCATATGAAAATATAATACACAGAGAAGGAAGGAATGTTCGTACACACAATAACTATACCCTTATACTGTACTGTCTAAGGGAAACACATATAGCAGCTCCCACCCTCATGTATAATATACCGAGAAGGAATGTTTGTACATACAATAAGCTATTACCCTTTATATATACTGTCTAAGGGAAACAATATGGCAGCTCCCACCCATATATATAAATATAAAGAGAAGAAAATGTTCTTTACATACAATAAGCTATACCCTCAAACTGTACTGTCTAAGGGAAAAAATATGGCAGCTCCCACCCATATAAATATAAATATACAGAGAAGGAATGTTCTGTACACACAATAATCTATACCTCATACTGTACTGTCTAGGGAATGGCTGTCTAAGGGAAACAATATGGCTGCTCCACCCATATGTTAAATAAATATACAGAGAAGGAATGTCTGTACATACAATAAGCTATACCCTCATCTGTACTGTCTAAGGGAAACAATATGGCAGCTCCCACCCATATGTTATAATATAATATACAGAGAAGGAATGTTTCGTACTACAATAAGCTATACCCTATACTGTACTGTCTAAGGGAAACAATATGGCAGCTCCCACCCATATGTATAATAAAATATACAGAGAAGGAATGTTCTGTACACAATAAGCTATACTCATACTGTATGTCTAAGGGAAACAATATGGCGTCCACCCATATGTATAAATATAAATTACAGAGAAGGAATGTTCTGTACATACAATAAGCTATACCTCATACTGTACTGTCTAGGGAAAAATATGGCAGCTCCACCATATGTAAAATATAAATATAAGAAGAAGAATGTTCTGTACACACAATAAGCTATACCCTTATACTGTACTGTCTAAGGGAAACAATATGCAGCTCCCACCCATATGTATAAATATACAGAGAAGGAATGTTCTGTACACACAATAAGATCTAACCTTATACTGTACGTCTAAGAGGAAACAATATGGCAGCTCCCACCCATATATAAATATACAAGAGAAGGAATGTTCTTACATACAATAAGCTTCTATACCCTCATACTGTACGTCTAAGGGAAACAATATGGCAGCTCCCACCCATATGTATTAATATAAATATACAGAGAAGGAATGTTCTGTACAACAATAAGCTATACCTCATACTGTACTCTAGGGAAGAATGTCTAAGGGAACATATGGCAGTGCTCACCCATATGTATAAATATAAATATACAGAGAAGGAATGTTCTGTACACAAAAAGCTATACCCTCATCTGTATGTCTAAGGGAAACAATATGGCAGCTCCCACCATATGTATAAATATAAATATACAGAGAAGGAATGTTCTGTACATCAATAAGCTATACCCTCCTACTGTACTGTCTAAGGGAAACATATGGAGTCCCACCATATGTATAAATATAAATACAGAGAAGGAATGTTCTGTACACACAATAAGCTCTTACCCTCATATGTATGTGCTAAGGGAAACAATATGGCAGCTCCCACCCATATGTATAAATATACAGAGAAGGAAGTTCTGTACATACATAAGCATATACCCTCATACTGTAATGTATGTTAAGGGAAACAATATGGCAGATCCCACCCATATGTATAAATATAAATATACAGAGAAGGAATGTTCTGTACATGCAATAAGCTATACCCTCATACTGTACTGTCTAAGGGAAACACTATGGCAGCTCCCACCTATATGTATAAATATAAATATACAGAGAAGGAATGTTCTGTACACACAATAAGCTATACCCTCATATTGTACTGTCTAAGGGAAACAATATGGCAGCTCCCACCCATATGTATAAATATACAGAGAAGGAATGTTCTGTACATACAATAAGCTATACCCTCATACTGTACTGTCTAAGGGAAACAATATGGCAGCTCCCACCCATATGTATAAATATACAGAGAGGAATGTTCTGTACATTAAATAATCTATACCTCATACTGTACTGTCTAAGGGAAACACTATGGCAGCTCCCACCCATATGTAAATAGACAGAGAAGGAATGTTCTGTACAATTCAAAAGCTAACCCTATACGTACTGTCTAAGGGAACACTATGGCAGCTCCCACCCATATGTATAAATATAATAACAGAGAAGGAATGTTCTGTACATACAAAGCTATACCCTCATACTGTACTGTCTAAGGGAAACAATATGGCAGCTCCCACCAATATGTATAAATATAATAACAAGAAGAATGTTCTTTACACACAATAAGCTATACACTATACTGTACTGTCTAAGAAACAATATGGCAGCTCCCACCATATGTATAAATATAAATATACAGAGAAGGAATGTTCTGTACACACCAATAGCTAACCCTCACCTGTACTGTCTAAGGGAAACAATATGGCAGCTCCCACCCATATGTAAAATATAAATATACAGAGATGGAATGTTCTGTACATACAATAACCTATACACCATACTCTACTGTCTAAGGGAAACATATGGCAGCTCCCACCCATATGTTAAATATACAGAGAAGGAATGTTCTGTACATACATACTCTATACCCTTATACTGTACGGTCTAATGAGACAATATGGCAGTTCCCACCCATATGTATAAATATAAATATACAGAAGAGGAATGTTCTGTACACAATAAGCTATACCCTCATACTGTACTGTCTAAGGGAAACAAATGGCAGCTCCCACCCTATGTATATAATATCAGAGAAGAATGTTCTGTACATACAAAAGCTATACCCTCATACTGTACTGTCTAAGGGAAACAATATGGCAGCTCCCCACCCATATGTTAAATATAATATACGAGAAGGAATGTTCTGTACATACAAAGTTATACCCTCATACTGTACTGTCTAAGGGAAACAATATGGCAGCTCCCACCCATATGTATAATATAATATACAGAGAAGGAATGTTCTGTACACACTATCGCTATACCCTCATACTGTACTGTCTAAGGGAAAGCAATATGGCATCCTACCCATATGTATAAATAAAATATACAGAGAATGTTCTGTACAACAATAATCTATACCCTTACTGTACTGTCTAAGGGACAATATGGCACTCCACCCATATGTATAATACAAATATACAGAGAAGGAATGTTACTCCACAATAAGCTATACCCTCATACTGTTACTGTCTAAGGGAAACATATGGCAGCTCCCACCCATATTTATTATATAATATACAGAGAAGGATGTTCTATACTACAATAAGCTATACCCTTATACTGTACTGTCTAAGGGAAAAAATATGGCAGCTCCCACCCATATATGTATAATATAAATTACAGAGAAGATGTTCTGTACACACTATAAGCTATACCTCATACTGTACTGTCTAAGGGAAGCAATATGGCAGCTCTACCCATATGTATAAATATATATTACAGAATGGAATGTTCTGTATACACATAAGCTATACCTCATACTGTACTGTCTAAGGGAAACACTATGGCAGCTCCCACCATATGTATAAATAAAATACACAGAGAGAATGTTCTGTACACACATAATCTATACCCTTATACTGTACTGTCTAAGGGAAACAATATAGCAGCTCCCACCCATATGTTATAAATATACAGAGAAGGAATGTTCTGTACATACAATAAGCTATACCTTATACTATACTGTCTAAGGGAAACATATGGCGCTCCCACCCATATATTAAATATAAAGAGAAGAATGTCTTTACATACAATAAGCTATACCTCAAACTGTACTGTCTAAGGAAACAATATGGCAGCTCCCACCCATATGTATAAATAAAATATACAGAGAAGGATGTTCTGTACACACAATAATCTATACCTTCATACTGTACGTCTAAGGGAATTGCTGTCTAAGGGAAACATTATGGCTGCTCCTACCCATAATATAAATATAAATATACAGAGAAGGAATGTACTGTACATACAATAAGCTATACCTCATCTGTACTGTCTAAGGGAAACATATGGCAGCTCCCACCATAGTATCATAAAATACAGAGAAGGAATGTTCTGTACTTACAATAAGCTATACCTTATACTGTACTGTCTAAGGGAAAAAATATGGGCAGCTCCCACCCATATGTATAATATAATATACAGAGAAGGAATGTTCTGTACACACTATAAGCTATATACCCTCATACTGTACTGTCTAAGGGAAGCAATATGGCAGCTCCACCCATATGTATAAATTAAATATACAGAGAAGGAATGTTCGGTACATACAATAAGCTATACCTTCATACTGTACTGTCTAAGGGAAACACTATGGCAGCTCCCACTATATGTAAAATATAAATAACAGAGAAGGAATGTTCTGTACACACAATAATCTATACCCTCTATACTGTACTGTCTAAGGGAAACAATATAGCAGCTCCCACCCATATGTATAAATATACAGAGAAGGAATGTTCTGTACATACAATAAGCTATACCCTTACTGTACTGTCTAAGGGAAAATATGGCAGCTCCCACCCATATGATAATATAAGAGAAGAATGTTCTTACATACAAAAGCTATACCCTCATACTGTACTGTCTAAGGGAAAACATATGGCAGCTCCCACCCATAGTATAAATTAAATACAGAGAAGGAATGTTCTGTACACACATAATCTATACCTTCATACTGTACTGTCTAAGGGAAGACTGTCTAAGGAAACAATATGGGTGCTCCTACCCATATGTATAAATATAATTACAGAGAAGGAATGTCTGTACATACAATAAGCTATACCTCATGCTGTACTGTCTAAGGGAAACAATATGGCAGCTCCCACCCATATGTATAAATATACAGAGAAGGAATGTTCTGTACATGCAATAAGCTATAACCTCATACTGTACTGTCTAAGGGAAACACTATGGCAGCTCCCACCTATGTATAAATATAAATATACAGAGAAGGAATGTTCTGTACACACAATAAGCTATACCTCATATTGTACTGTCTAAGGGAAACAATATGGCAGCTCCCACCCATATATATATAAATATACAGAGAAGGAATGTTCTGTAACACAATAAGCTATACCCTCATACGTACTGTCTAAGGGAAACAATATGGCAGCTCCCACCCATATGTATAAATATAATATACAGAGAAGGAATGTTCTGTACATACATAAGCTATACCCCCATACTGTACTGTCTAAGGGAAACACTATGGACAGCTCCCACCCATATATAAATATAATATACAGAGAAGGAATGTTCTGTACACACAATAAGCTATACCCTCATACTGTACCCCTTCTAAGGGAAACAATATGGCAGCTCCCACCCATATGTATAAATATACATATACAGAGAAGGAATGTTCTGTACATACAATAAGCTATACCCCCATACTGTACTGTCTAAGGGAAACAATATGGCAGCTCCCACCCATATGTATAAATATAAATATACAGAGAAGGAATGTTCTGTACACACAATAAGCTATACCCTCATACTGTACTGTCTAAGGGAATTTCATCTGTACCCTGTCTAAGGGAAACATATGGCAGCTCCCACCTATATGTAAAAATAAAATACACAGAGAAGGAATGTTCTGTACACACAATAATCTATACCCTTATACTGTACTGTCTAAGGGAAACAAATAGCAGCTCCCACCCATATGTATAAATACAGAGAAGGAATGTTGTACATACAATAAGCTATACCCTTATACTATACTGTCTAAGGGAAACAATATGGCAGCTCCCACCCATATATATAAATATAAAGAGAAGAAATGTTCTTTACATACAATAAGCTATACCCTCATACTGTACTGTCTAAGGGAAACAATATGGCAGCTCCCACCCATATGTATAAATATAAATATACAGAGAAGGAATGTTCTGTACACACAATAATCTATACCTTCATACTGTACTGTCTAAGGGATGACTGTCTAAGGGAAACATATGGGTGTCCTACCCATATGTATAATATAAATATACAGAGAAGGAATGTACTGTACATACAATAGCTATACCCTCATGCGGTACTGTGTATAATCTGTATTGTTATAATGTACAGCGCTGTGTACCCAAGTGGCTCTATATAAATAAACACATACATACATACTGTATAATCTGTATTGTTATAATGTACAGCGCTGTGTCCCCAAGTGGAGCTTTATTAATAAAATTATACAATACAATCTGTCCGTCTGCGTAAACACTGTTGGATTTCAAGGTAAACTGAATGTCAAATGTAAAATATTACAGGAGGTAATGGGGTGATTTGGCTCTATTTTATGACATCATCGACAGCAGCGATGACACAACGTCCAACCATGTGACCTCAATCAAATCACAGAGGTTTCTGTGAGGTCATCTCTACCGTCACATTTAGCGATTGGCCTCATGTTAAAGGAATCGGAATCTTACAAATAAATAATAATCTATGTGTATATATAAAAGTCAATGTATGTAAGTATGTACCAGAAAAACTTACAAACGGCTGGGATGATTTTGATGAGACTTGTTATTTATATGTTTTAGGACCCAGAAGAAACCATAGGCTACTTTACAACCCCTTATCCCTTTTTTTCATCCCCTTTCAAGTTAATTGGGGATGAGATCTAACCTGTGTGCTGCCATCTGGTGGTGGATTGAGTGATTGCCTAAATTAGCTGGGGATGAGATCTGACCTAGAGTCCTGCATTGGGTCAGGTACCTGCAGTTAACCCAAGTTGTGAGTCGGGTAAACCACAGTGAGTTTGAAAGGGTTGTGGATCAGGTGTAGTTAGAAAGCTGTGGGTCTGATCAGGTAGTTTGCAGGTCCACTTGCAGTTCTGTTTAATTTCGGGTGCAGGTTGGGCTCTGACCATTTGCTGGTCGGGTCAGTGAGGTTATGGGAGTGGCCCAGGTGCAAGTAACAGTTTTGCACAGGTCTCTAACCTTCTAACCTGATCTTTGTGCTGCCACCTGTTGGTGAATCGAGTGATTGCCCCGCTGAGAACCATCTGTCCAATCCCATTGTATCGTATGTGGTCATTTAATACTTTCCCTGTTGTGAATCCGATTCGGTTTCCATACAACTGACTTTGCCTTGCACGGTCACGCTCTGCTCAAGTTTACTTAGGCCGCTCCTTGCTACAGCGAGGCAGGGCATCAAATCTCCAACAACGTTCCATCGCTCGCCTTCCTGGAGCCCGAACGCTGCCGTCGCTTTTACTAAAACCCGTGTCTGTCCGGCGAGTTTTAATAGCCATAAAGCGAGGGCCACATTGGAAATCTGCATGGCAGCTCCGCCATAAAGTAAACACATAGTCACGTGGCTGTAGTAAACAGTCTTTACCATACCGGCAGGGAGAAGGACATAGTTATACCCAGTCCATTCATCCTGCTAATCCCCCCTGGCTATGTCCCTATCGTTACCCTCTCCGTAACTGGCCCCTCGTCTGTCTCCGCTGCGCGGATATATTTAGGGAAGTGAGAAGGGGGGTGAGTGGGTTATAACGAGAGACAATGACGACACCTTGTCCATATGGAATCCTTTTTATTAACCAGCCAGTTGTCCCCAAATATGGAGCTAACCCAGAGAGCAGGGCCCTCCCCGGCCCAGTCCAACAATGCAGATGAGAGGGTAAAGGGGGGGGGACGGTCCAGGGTAGGACAGGTGCACGGACCCTCCATATATCACAGTAGAGAACGCTGCGTCCGGAGAGCCTCCCGAGCCTTTAACCTGCCGTCGCGTCTCGTTCCTGCGGTGCCACCATGGAAGCCATCAAGAAAAAGATGCAGATGTTGAAGTTGGATAAGGAGAACGCTCTGGACCGGGCAGAACAAGCCGAGGCCGAGCAGAAACAAGTGGAGGAGAAGAGCAAGCAGGTACCGTAAGGGCGAGGGAGCGTCTGGAGGGGGTTCAAACCTTCCAAGCAGGGGGTGTCCTGGGGATGCAGAGAGTTGTAGTTGAGCCACACTAGACTGGGGTTAGTTGCAGTGGAATAGTTAACCCTTCGCAGTGATGGGTAGACAGTAAATTAACCCTCTAGTTACCCTTGGACTGTAACAAGCCGTTCACTTCCCTCTGAGTCTCTCCCACTGGTTTCTCCCAGGAATTTGGTACATTCCAGGATTTCATGGGAAATATCTGGGATCAGCTATGAAATAAATAAACCGTGGTCTTGTTTCCCTCCATCTTCCCCTGGGGCGCCGACCTGCTCCCCTTGGACGTTCTCAGCTGGAGGATGAACTGGTCGTCATGCAGAAGAAGCTGAAGGGGACAGAGGACGAGCTGGACAAATACTCAGAAGCCCTGAAAGATGCACAAGAAAAGCTGGAATTAGCAGAGAAGAAAGCAGCAGATGTGAGTATCCCCTGTCCTTGTACCAGCTCATAGGGTGACAGCCTGGTCTATAGAGTGTGTGTGTGACAGCCTGGTCTATAGGGGGATGACAGCCTGGTCTATAGAGTGTGTGTGTGACAGCCTGGTCTATAGGGGGGTGACAGCCTGGTCTATAGGGGGGTGACAGCCTGGTCTATAGAGTGTGTGTGACAGCCTGGTCTATAGGGGGGTGACAGCCTGGTCTATAGAGTGTGTGTGTGTGACAGCCTGGTCTATAGGGGGATGACAGCCTGGTCTATAGGGGGGTGACAGCCTGGTCTATAGAGTGTGTGTGTGTGACAGCCTGGTCTATAGGGGGGTGACAGCCTGGTCTATAGGGGGGGTGTGACAGAACTGTCCTATAGAGGTGTGTGTGTGACAGATCCTGGTCTATAGGGGGATGACAGACCTGTCTATAGGGGGGTGACAGCCTGGTCTTATAGAGTGTGTGTGACACCTGGTCTATAGGGGGGTGACAGCTGGTCTATAGAGTTTGTGTGTGACAGCCTGGTCTATAGGGGGGAATGACAGCCTGTCTATAGAGTGTGTGTTGTTACGCCTGGTTATACGGGGGGTGACAGCCTGTCATAAGAGTGTGTGTGTGACAGCCTGGTTAATGGGGGTGACAGCCCTGGTCTATAGGGGGGTGACAGCCTGGTCTATAGAGTGTGTGTGTGTGACAGCCTGGTCTATGGGGATGACAGCCTGGTCTTATAGGGGGTGACGCCTGGTCTATAGATGTGTGTGTGTGACAGCCTGGCTATAGGTGGAGGACAGCCTGTGTCTATAGAGTGTGTGTGTGACACCTGGTCTATAGGGGGGGAAGCCTGGTCCTATAAGTGTGTGTGTGACAGCCTGAGGTCTATAAGGGGGGTTGACAGCTGGTCTATAGAGTGGTTGGGGTTGGGACAGCCTGGTCTATAGAGTGTGTGTGTGACAGCCTGGTCTATAGAGTGTGTGTGTGACAGCCTGGTCTATAGGGGGGTGACAGCCTGGTCTATAGGGGGGTGACAGCCTGGTCTATAGGGGGGGTGACAGCCTGGTCTATAGGGGGGTGACAGCCTGGTCTATGGGGGGGGGGGGTGACAGCCAGGCTATAGGGGGTTGACAGCGTGTCATAGGGGTGCGTGTGACAGCCTGGTCTATAGAGTGTGTGTGTGGCAGCCTGGTCTATAGAGTGTGGGGTGACGCCGGTCTCTATAGGGGTGGCAGCTGGTCATAGGGGGGGTGACAGCCTGGTCTATAGGGGGGGGTGACAGCCTGGTCTATAGGGGGGTGACAGCCTGGTCTATAGGGGGATGACAGTCTGGTCTATAGGGGGATGACAGTCTGGTCTATAGGAGGGGTGACAGTCTGGTCTATAGGGGGGTGACAGTCTGGTCTATAGGGGGGATGACAGTCTGGTCTATAGGGGGATGAATGTCTGGTCTATAGGGGGATGACAGTCTGGTCTATAGGGGGATGACAGTCTAGTCTATAGGGGGATGACAGTCTGGTCTATAGGGGGATGGTTAGATTTACATTATATTACTGTAGTTGTGGAAGAGAAATAACAATTAAAAGGAGAGATTCACTGTTGGTCACTGGGACAATTTGTTGCAGCTGCTGTCCCAGAGGGATAAGTTTAGGATTAAATGATCATCCCCAAATATGTAATAGAACCCACAGCCCCTCCCGTCCTGTGCCCTTGAACAATGAGACGGGCAGTGCCAGGGATCTGTCACATTCAGAGTTTGAGTGATTGGATTGGGGACCATTTGGTTCTGTCTGTAATACTGGGTCACTACGCAGATAACAAGGGAGACCCCCAGGTCCCACAAACCAATGGAAACTCTCAGATGTAAATAGAAATCTCACTACCCAGATCCTAACAGTAATCTAGGGAAATTCCCGGAATTCTGGAGTAAAATCTGTAAGTACAAGATTGGGGGCTCCCGGAATCCCAGCGAACGACCTAGGGAGACATTCCTTAAAGGTACAGCGAGACCTACAGATTTGTGACAGATCGTACCAATTCAATTTTAGAAAAAACCAACCCTTATATACCTTATAAGCTCCAGAGACTCTACCACCTGGTGCTGTTTAGAACTGCTGATTTGATCTTTTGTATACTTTTTTGCACTTTCTTGCACTTTTTAGCACTTTCTTGCACCTTTTTGCAATTTCTTGCACCTTTTTGCACTTTGTTGCAGTTTCTTGCATTTTTTGCCGTTTCTTGCACTTTTTTGTAGTTTCTTGCACTTTTTTGCCGTTTCTTGCACTTTTTTGTAGTTTCTTGCACCTTTTTGCACTTTTTGCAGTTTCTTGCACTTTCGTGCACGTTCTTGCACCTTTTTTGCAGTTTCTTGCACTTTTTTGCAGTTTCTTGCACTTTTTGCAGTTTCTTGCACGTTCTTGCACTTTTTTGCTGTTTCTTGCACTTTTTTGCTGTTTCTTGCACTTTTTTGCTGTTTCTTGCACTTTCATGCACTTTCTTGCATTTTTTTGCACTTTCTTGCACTTTAACGCACTTTTTTGCAGTTTCTTGTACTTTCATGCACTTTTGTGCAGTTTCTTGCACTTTTTTGCACTTTTCTGCACTAGAAATAAAAGGACACATAAAGTAAAACATGTCTTTTTTTCAATTAATTAATATATGGTTTTAAATAGTTTTAAATATAGGGTGATTGTTGTTGGATTTTAAAGTGATCAGACACTAATACTATATTTTTTCATATTTTTATCTCTATTTTTGGGTAATACACTGAGAGGGGAGATCTACATTATTTAAAGATACCACCCTTATATACCATCCTTTCTACAGAATATAGATATCGATATCGTGCAGTTTATTGAACAGATACTGATTTTACTGCTGGAAAAATAAATAACGCAAAATGATTGACTTTCAGTTGAATATCGGACACCTAAGGATTAAAACTCATAAAATTTGACATACGTGGGGCTGTATAATTAACTCAATGGAATCCCATATACAAAAGGGACATGTTGGAAATGGAAGCAGTTCACAGAAGGGCAACTAAATTAATAAGGGGAACGGAGGGGTTGCAATATCCAGGCAGATTAGACAAGTTAGGGCTGTTTACATTGGAGAAGCGACGTTTGCGTGGGGATATGATCACTTTATATAAATATATTAATGGGCCATACAATGAACTCTCTGGTGCATAGTTCACTAATAGGTCATATCAGAGGACACGTGGACATCCTTTAAGGTTGGAAGAAAAGAAGTTTAATCTTCAGGTAAGGAAAGGTTTCTTTACAGTGAGAACGGTGACACTGTGGAACTGTCTTCCAGCAGATGTGGTAATGGCAATTTTATTAATTACTGGTATTAATACATATACTGTAGTTCTGGTTGGTACAGGGATACTATATAATATTGAGAATTACTGGTATTAATACATATACTGTAGTTCGGGTTGGTACAGGGATACTATATAATATTGAGAATTACTGGTATTAATATATATACTGTAGTTCTAGTTGGTACGGGGATACTATATAATATTGAGAATTACTGTTATTGATGCATATACTGTAATTCTGGTTGGTACAGGGATACTATATAATAATGAGAATTACTGGTATTAATACATATACTGTAGTTCTGGATGGTACAGGGATACTATATAATATTGAGAATTACTGGTATTAATACATATACTGTAGTTCTGGTTGGTACAGGGATACTATATAATATTGAGAATTACTGGTATTAATACATATACTTTAGTTCTAGTTGGAACGAGGATACTATATAATATTGATAATTACTGGTATTAATACATATACTGTAGTTCTGGTTGGTACAGGGATACTATATAATATTGAGAATTACTGGTATTAATACATACACTGTAGTTCTGGTTGGTATGGGGATACTATATAATATTAAGAATTACTGATATTAATACATACACTGTAGTTATGGTTGGTACGGGGACACTATATAATATTGAGAATTACCTGTATTAATATATATACTGTAGTTCTGGTTGGTACGGGGATACTATATAATATTGAGAATTACTGGTATTAATACATATACTGTAGTTCTGGTTAAATACCTAACTGTATTTCTGTGGTACAGGATACCTATATAATATTGAGTAATTACTGTATTAATACTATATTACATTAGTTCCTGGTGTGTACAGGCGATACTATTATAATATTGAGAATTACTGCGTATATATCATATACTGTTAGTGCTAGTTGGTACGGGAATTGAACTACTTATGTTGGATAATATTGAAGGACATTGAATTCCCTGGATTGATGAATACTTCATTCTGTTGTACAGCCAGCATACTCTACCTATATAGATTATGGTATTTAATACATATAGCTGATCAGTCTGGATGCGTACAGCGGATCTATATCATGAGAATCTACTGTATAATACATATACTGTAGTTCTGGTTGGTTACGGGAGTACTACATAATATTGAGAATTACTGGTATTACTAAATACTGTCGTTCTGGGATGGTACAGGGCTACTATATAATATGAGAATTCTGTTATTAATACATATACTTTAGTTCTGTTGGACGAGGGGAGATACTATATAATATGAGAAATTACTGGAATTAATACATATACTGTAGTTCTGGTTGGTACAGGGGATGGACATATATATATTGAGATTACTGGTATTATACATACACTGTAGTTCTGGTTGGTAAAGGGACATATAAGATTGAGAATACTGAGTTATTAATACATAACTGTAGTTTCGGGTGGTACGGGGAACTATAAATATTGAAATTACTGGTATTAATATATATACTGTAGTTCTGGTTGGTACGGGGAATACTATATACGATATTGAGAATTACTGGTATTAATACTATACTCGTTGGAACTAACTGTTTCTGTTGGTACAGGTGAATCCTTATAATATTGAGAATTACTGATAAGGTAGATGTAGATGTAGATGAGAATTACTGGTATTAATACATATACTGTAGTTCTGGTTGGTACAGTGATCAGGAGGAATTCCCCCCCACCTTTATACTGGATTAAATGTTAGGTAGGGTTAAAGGAGGGTGTACGGTTGGACTTGATGGACAGTGTCCTTTCATTCAAACTCAATTACTAGTAAGTACACATCTACATTTACTCAATGTACATCTACCTTATCTCAATGTACATCTACCTTATCTCAATGTACATCTACCTTATCTCAATCTACATCTACCTTATCTCAGTCTACATCTACCTTATCTCATCTACGCTCTCCTTATCTCAAGTCTACTCTACCTTCATTCTCACTGTAATGTCTACCTTATCTCAACTTACATCTAACCTATCTCAATCTACATCTACCTTACTCTCATGTCCATCTACCTTATCTCAATGACATACATCATACTCTCTATCTCAATGTACATCTACCTATCCAATGTAAATCTATCTTATCTCAATCTCTACATATGTCATCTACCTATCTCATCTACATCTACCTTATCTCAATCTCTACATCTACCTTATCTCAATCTACATCTACCTTTCTCAAACATCTACCTAACTCTATCAGCATTAACTACTCAATCTACATCTACCTTATCTCCAATCTACTATTATCTACATTATCTCATTATCCTCACTCTACCTTAATCTCAATCTACCATCTACCTATCTCATCTACATCTACCTATCTCAATGTAACATCTACCTTATCTCAATGTACGTCTCCTCCTATCTCATGTACATCTACGCTTATCTCAATCTACATCTCCTTTCTCATTTACATCTACCTTATCTCAATCTACATCTACCTTATCCAATCTACATCTACCTTATCTCAATGTACATCTACCTTATCTCAATTACTCTACCTTATCTCAATCTACCATCTACTTATTCAAGTCACTCTACCTGACTCTTTCTCAATGCTCTACATCTCCCTTATCTAATGTACATCTACCTTATCTCAATGTACATCTACCTTATCTCCAATGTACATCTAACTTATCTCATGTACATCTACCTTATCTCAATCTACATCACCTTATCTCAATCTACATCTACCTTATCTCAATGTACATCTACCTATCTCAATCTACATCTACTTACTCAATCTACATCTAACTTATCTCATGTACATCGACCTTATCTCAATCTACATCTACCTACTCAATCTACATCGACCTTATCTCCAATGTACCTCTACCTTTCTCATTTACATCTACCTTTCTCATGTACATCTACCTTATCTCAATGTAACATCTACCTTAATCTCAATGTACTCTACCTTATCTCAATGTACATCTACTTATCTCAATGTACATCTACCTTATCTCAATCTACATCTACCTTATCTCAATGTACATCTCCTTATCTCAATCTAAATCTACCTATCTCAATGTACTCTAGCCTATCCAATGTCCATCTACCTATCTCAATCTACCTCTACCTTATCTCGAAAAAAATCTACATCACCTTATCTCAATCTCCATCTACCTTATCTCAATCTACATCTACCTTAGCTCAATCTACATCTACCTTATCTCAAATCTACATCTACCTTCTCATGTACATCTACCTTATCTCACTGCATCACTTATCTCAATGTACAGCACCTTAATCTCTCAATCTACATCTACCTATCTCAATCTACATCTACCTTATCTCAATCTACATCTACCTTCTCTCAAATCTACATCTACCTTATCTCAATGTACATCTACCTTATCTCAATGTACATCTACCTTATCTCAATCTACATCTACTTTATCTCAATCTACATCTACTTTATCTCAATCTACATCTACCTTATCTCAATGTACATCTACCTTATCTCAATGTACATCTACCTTTTCTCAATGTGCATCTACCTTTACTCTGTATGCACATGTGTGATGTGCATAGAATACAGAAGAGAAAGAGATTGGGTAAGTACCTTACCTTCGTTCCTGGTTTCTGAACAGTTTATTGAAGAACTGGTGGGAAGACACAGCTCCTTCAATAAAACTACATACCAATTTTTTTTTCCTTTTCACCAGTGGAGATACCCTTTACACAATGTACATCTATCTAACTCATTGTATATCGGCATACACTGCAATGTACATCTGAATGACAGACATACAGGTAGGGAGCATAGTATAGTGGTAGACATACAGGAAGGTACCATAGTAAAGTGGCCAACATACAAGTGGTCTGGATACCATAGTACAGTAGTAGACATACAGGTACATAGATACCATAGTACAGTTGTAGGCATACAGGTAGGTAGATACCAGGGGTGCCCCTACCATGAAGCAAACTGAAACATTTGCTCAGGGCACTCACCTGCGGAACAGTTGAAAGGCGGCAGTCAAAAAAACCCCTCCTTCCTGCAATACTGCATTTCAGCACCCGTCTACCAATCAGTGTTATGTCAGCCCTCCAGTCCACCAGTCAGTCAGCCCACCACACCCACCTTCACAAGCCATGCCAATGTTCCCTGATGAAGCCACTCCCGCATCACGTGCCACCACCCATCTGCCAATAGGCGGCATTTAAAAGTTGTTTCAGGTGTCAAAAACCCTAGGAACACCCCTGGTAGATACCATAGTACAGTGATAGACATACAGGTAGGTAGATACCATAGTACAGTAATAGACATACAGGTAGGTACCATAGTACAGTGATAGACATACAGGTAGGTAGGTACCATAATACAGTGACAGTAGGAGGTAGGTACCATAGTACATTGATAGACATACAGGTAGGTAGGTACCATAGTACAGTGGTAGACATACAGTTAGGCAGGTACCATAGTACAGTGACAGACATACAGGTAGGTAGGTACCATAGTACAGTGGTAGACATACATTTAGGCATGTACCATAGTACAGTGACAGACATACAGGTAGGTAGGTACCAAAGTACAGTGGTAGACATACAGTTAGGCAGGTACCATAGTACAGTGGTAGACATACAGTTAGGCAGGTACCATAGTACAGTGACAGACATACAGCTATGTCGGTTAACCATAGTACAGTGACAGACATACAGGTAGGTAGGTACCATAGTACAGTGATAGACATACAGTTAGGCAGGTACCATAGTACAGTGATAGACATACAGGTAGGTAGGTACCATAGTACAGTGATAGACATACAGGTAGCTGCTGTAGATAGCTGAACAAAGCATCACTAAGCCTAAAATAATGTTTTAAGTGTATTAATAGTAAGAAGATGAGGACTGAGAATGTGGCACCATTAATTAATGGGGATAAGTAAGTTACGGAGGATGGCGATAAAGCAAATGTCTTGAATATTTTTTCCCTCTGTATACACTATAGAAGATCCAAGTACAGATATCATAGAGTATAGTAACAATAATGGTATAAAAGATTCAAGTGCACTTTGGTTAACCGAGGATATGGTACAGAAAGAACTAAATAAGGTTAATATTAATAAATCTCCTGGACCGGATAAAATACATCCTAGGGTACTTAGGGAGCTAAGTTCAATTTTATCTAGGCCATTGTTTCTTATTTTTGCTGATTCCCTCATGTCCGGTGGTGTGCCTCTGGATTGGAAAAAGGCTGATGTTACTCCAATATTCAAAAAGGGTAGTCGTTCACAGCCAGGTAATTACAGGCCTGTAAGTTTAACTTCAGTGGTGGGGAAGATCCTGGAAAGTTTAATAAGGAAACATGTTCTAGAGTATATCTGTTATATTCAATTAGATCAACTGGACTTGAAGTTTAGTTCTTGAAGACGTTTCGCTAGTCATCCGACTGGCTTTCTCAATTCAGAATGACTTGTACAAGAATCTGTGGCAATTATGTACCCTGGAAAATCCCAATTAGCATATCACAGCCAGGTGTTAAGGGCGTGATTGGATAGTGGCTAAGAGGTGTTATAGGAATGCCCAGAGTAAGGTGTTAAAACAGCATTGTACATGGCAGACAGTTGGTGTCGAACCCCCCCACTTCTATTTAGGCTTGGTTTCTTTATTTTCACATAAATGGCCTCCTTAACACCTCTCTTGAACCAGTCACGTTCCTTTGCCAATATGTTAACATTACAATCTTCAAAGGTATGTCCTTTATCCTTAAGATGCAGGTACACGGCTGAGTCCTGACCCGAGGAATTGGCTCTTCTGTGCTGGGCCATATATATTATTATATATTACAGATATACCATGACCTGGATGGATGAATATTACAGATATACCGTGACCTGGATGGATGAATATTACAGATATACCATGACCTGGATGGATGAATATTACAGTCTACCAGACCTGGATGTGAATTTACAGAATACCCGTGACCTGATGATGAATGATACGATTACAGAATTTCGAATTTCCTGGATGGATGAATATTACATATATACCATGACCTGTAATGGTGAATATACAGATATACCATGACCTGGATGATGAATATTACAGATATCCGTGACCTGGATGAATGAATATTACAGATATCCTGACCTGGATGATAATATTACGATTACCGACTGGATGAATATTACAGATCTACCCTTGACCTGGATTGGATAATATTACAGATATACCATGACCTGGATGGATGAATATTACAGATATACCATGACCTGGATGATGAATATACAGATATACCATGACCTGGATGAATGAATATACAGATATACATACCTGGATGAATGAATATACATGATATACCGTGACCTGGATGGATGAATATTACAGATATACCATGACCTGGATTGATGAGATATTACAGCTAATACCGTGACTATGTATGTATGAATATTACGATCTACCGTGGACCTGGATGAATGAATACAGATACCGTGACCTGGATGAAATGAATATTACGGATATACCGTGACCTGTATGAATGAATGAATATTACAGATATACCGTGACCTGGATGAATGAGAACCTTCACAAGCATGTTCTAGAGTATGTTTCAAGGACTGACAGTAGTAACCAGCATGGATTTAGGAGGAATAGATCTTGTCAAACTAACTTGCTTGGCTTTTATGAGGAAGTAAGTAGAAATTTAGACTCTGGTATAGCAGTAGATGTAGTTTACTTGGATTTTGCAAAGGCTTTTGATACAGTCCCCCATAGGCGACTAATGAATAAGCTAAGGTCTGTTGGTCTGGGGAGTCACATTTGTAAATGGATAGAAAATTGGTTAATGAATAGGATGCAGAGAGTAGTTGTAAATGGGGCTTCATCATTATGGACTAAAGTGCTAAGTGGGGGCCACAGGGTTCTGTGTTGGGGCCGCTTCTATTTAATCTATTTATTAATGATTTGGAAGTGGGTATTGTCAGCAAAGTTTCTGTGTTTGCTGACGACACAAAACTTTGTCGACCATTAAAAACTTCAGAGGATGTGCAATCGTTGCAGGGGGATCTAGATAGATTATCACATTGGGCTGCTAAGTGGCAGATGAGATTCAATGTTGATAAATGGAAGGTGATGCATTTTGGACTTAAAAATCCTTGTGCTACTTATACTATAAATGGCTCTGTGTTAAGTGAATCCCTGTTGGAAAGGGATCTTGGAGTTTTGGTGGATAACAAACTTAAAGGTAGCAAGCAGTGCTAGGCGGCAACAGACAGAGCCAGCATGGTATTGTCTTGTATAAAGCGAGGTATGGATTCAAGGGAGGAAAATGTAATTCTCCCTCTTTACAAAGCATTGGTAAGGCCTCATTTGGAATATGCAGTGCAATTTTGGAATCCTGTGTACAAAAAGGACATCTTTGAAATGGAAAGGGTTCAGAGAAGGGCAACCAAATTAATAAGGGGATTGGGGGAGCTTGAATATGAAGAGAGACTGGAAAAGTTATAATTATGTACGCTGGAGAAAAGGCGCTTGCATGGGGATATGATTACTGTGTATAAATACATTAACGGGCCATACAATAAACTATCTGGGGCATTGTTCACCAATAGAACATGTCAAAGGACACAAGGACATCCCTTAAGACTTGAAGAAAAAAGGTTTAGGGTTCAAGTTGGGAAAGGGTTTGTTACTGTGAGAACGGTAAAGCTATGGAACTGTTTTCCAGTGGACGTTGTTATGGCAGGTTCATTGGTCAGTTTAATAAAAAGCTGGATGAGTTTCTGCAAACAAGGAATGTTGCAAGTTACTGGTATTGATACATAAAGTAGAGTTGGGAAAGGGTTTGTCACTGTGAGAACAGTAAAGCTATGGAACTGTCTTCCAGTGGACGTTGTTATGGCAGGTTCATTGGTCAGTTTAATAAAAAGCTGGATGGGTTTCTACAAACAAGGAATGTTGCAAGTTACTGGTATTGATACATAAAGTAGAAGGGAAATTTCCGATTGCCACTTGGAGTCAGGAAGGAATTTTTTACCCCTTCATAAATTTGGTGGGTTTTTTTTGCCTTCCTCTGGATCAACAGTTAGGCAGGAAATGAGTATATTGCTAGATGGGTTGGACTGGATGGACGTATGTCTTTATTCAACCTCAAATACTATACTAAGTATAGAGAGAACGTTAGTGACCGCCATACTCCCTATATAAAGTATATACAAAGTATAGAGAGAACGTTAGTGACTGACATCTCCCCATATAAAGTATATATAAAGTATAGGGAGAACGTTAGTGACTGCCATACTCCCTATATAAAGTATATATAAAGTATAGAGAGAACGTTAGTGACCGCCATACTCACTATATAAAGTATATATAAAGTATAGAGAGAACGTTAGTGACCGCCATACTCACTATATAAAGTATATATAAAGTATAGAGAGAACGTTAGTGACCGCCATACTCCCTATATAAAGTATATATAAAGTATAGGGAGAACGTTAGTGACCGCCATACTCACTATATAAAGTATATATAAAGTATAGAGAGAACGTTAGTGACAGCCATACTCTCTATATAAAGTATATATAAAGTATAGAGAGAACGTTAGTGACCGCCATACTCCCTATATAAAGTATATATAAAGTATAGAGAGAACGTTAGTGACTGTCATACTCCCTATATAAAGTAAAAAGAGAACGTTGGTGACTGCCATACTCACTATATAAAGTATATTTAAAGTATAGGGAGAACGTTAGTGACCGCCATACTCCTTATATAAAGTATATATAAAGTATAGAGAGAACGTTAGTGACCGCCATACTCCCTATATAAAGTATATATAAAGTATAGAGAGAACGTTGGCAACTGCCATACTCCCTATATAAAGTATATATACTTTACCACCGGACATGATTCCCTCATGTCCGGTGGTGTGCCTCTGGATTGGAAAAAGGCTAAAATATTACAGATATACCGTGACCTGGATGAATGAATATTACAGATATACCGTGGACCTGGGATGATGAATATTAAAGATATATCCATGACCTGGATTGGGAATGACATATTACAGATATAGCCAAGACCTGGTATTGGATGAAATTACAGATATCCCTGACACCTGGATGATATGAATATTAAGATTATACCATGAAATGGCTGAATGAAATATTACATATAGGACCATGCCGGATGGTATGAATATTACAGATTAGAACCATGACCTGGATGGATGAATATTACAGATCATACCCATGACCGGTATGAATGAATATACAGATATACCGTGACTGGCATGAATGAAATACCAGATATACCGTGACCTGGATGAATGAATATTAAAGAGTATACGTGACCTGGGATGAATGAATTTACGACAGAATATACCGTGACCTGGATGGATGATATACAGATACTACCGTTGACCTGGATGAATGATATTACAGATATTACGTGACTGGATGCGATGAATATACAAGGATGTATACCTGACCTGGATGGATCTGAAATATTTACAGGATGCTATTACCATGACGGATGGATTGAATATTACAGTATATACCATGACATGGATGAATGAAATTACAGATATACCATGAACTGGATGGATGATTATTACAGATAGACCATGACCTGGATGGATGAATATTACAAGATACACCATGACCTGATTGAATGAAGGATTACAGAGATACCATGACTGGATGGAGGAATATCTCCAGATAGACCATGACATGGATGGATGAATATTAAAATTATACCATGACCTGGATGGAATGAATATTACAGATAGACCATGACCTGGATGGATGAAATATTAAAGATAGACCAATGACCTGGCAGGATGGAATATTAAGATATACCATGACTGGATGAATGAATAGACAGATAACCGGACCTGGTGGCATGAATATTACAGATATACCGTGGACTGGAGGTTTTAGATATTACAGATATTACCCGTGACCTGGAGGGATGATAGTACAGGATATCTGTGACTCTGGATGGATGAATATTACAGATTATACCATGACTGGATGAATGAATATTACGATATACATGGACCATGGATGGATGAATATACAGATTATACATGACTGGATGGATGAATTATTACAGATTGATACCATAACCTGGTTGATGAATATTTAACAAGATATTACCATGACCCTGGAGAATGAATATTACAGATATCCGTGATCTGGATGGATGAATATTACAGATATACCGGACCTGGATGGATTGAATATACAGATATACCAGACATGGATGATGAATATTACCAGATAACTGTGACCTGGATGTGAATGAATTTATACAGATATACGATGACCTGGATGGTGAATATTACAGTATACATGACCTGGAAATGAATTTTTACAGAGTGTGATACCATGACCTGGATGAATGAATATTACAGATATACCATGATCTGATGCTTGGTTTACAGAAGAACTAAAGAAGGTTAATATTAATAAAATCTCCGGGCTGGATATAAAAATACATCCTCAGGTTACTTAAGGAGTAAGTTCAGTTTTTATCTAGGCCATTGTTTCTATTTGCTGATTCCCTCATGCCGGTGGTTTTGTGCTCTGCTGGATGGAAAGGCTGATGTTATCCAATATTCAAAAAGGTCGTCGTTCCACAGCAGGGTAATTACAGGCCCTGTGAAGTTTAACTACAGTGGGAACTCTCCTATTGGATACATTGTATCTCTCTGTTCTAATGGGAGGGGAGACTGTCAATAACAATGTATCAATTCCTAATCAGACTGAGGAACTCGAACTCTCCTATTGGATACATTGTATCTCTCTGTTCTAATGGGAGGGAAGACTGTCAATAACAACAATCAATTCCTAATCAGACTGAGGAACTCTCCTATTGGATACATTGTATCTCTCTGTTCTAATGGGAGGGGAGACTGTCAATAACAATGTATCAACTCCTAATCAGACTGAGGAACTCTCATACTGGATACATTGTATCTCTCTGTTCTAATGGGAGGGGAGACAGTCAATAACAACAATGTATCAACTCCTAATCAGACTGAGGAACTCTCATACTGGATACATTGTATCTCTCTGTTCTAATGGGAGGGAAGACTGTCAATAACAACAATGTATCAGTTCCTAATCAGACTGAGGAACTCTCCTATTGGATACATTGTATCTCTCTGTTCTGATTGGGGGTGATCTGTGTTATAAAGGAACATAAAGAGAGGTAATGTTTACAGTTACAGTTAATATTATTATTATATTAGTTTGTTTGTTGACTATGGCATTAGCAATGTTACACAGTATAGATCACAGTTTATTAAAAGTTCATTTCTCTACCCCATAGTTCCTCTGTTGTCAATCCCAAACAATGACGGGCCCCTCGGGGTCCATCTCTCCCCCTTAATCCCCCTTTTACAGAAGATTGACTGATGAAATATTTGAATGTCCTCGGTTACAATGTAACAATTATTATGTGGTCACTGGATAGCCCCTGTCCCAGACACAGTGCGGATGTTGTTCTCCCAGCGTTGGAGATAAATTCCTTAGCTCGCCTTCTCCAATCTCTCTCTCCGCCCAACACAAAGGCCTGATGTCCCCCCACTAGTCACTGAACTAGTTATAGTTCCCTCCTCTATAGGGGAAAATACAGAGAGAGTTTCCTTCTGTTCAATTCATTTTATTTATTATTTTTATTACACTTTTGATGGCTGGGTGACAAAGGATCATGGGAACTGTAGTTCCAGAAAGGCCAAAGGACGTTCAACATTCCATTTGTGAAGGACACCCGGGGGGATAAATATTATTTTAGGAGATTTCTGGCCTCGGTGGAGGATTTCTATTCCGAACATTCCATAGGGAGATGGAGATTAGATGAGGGATCAGGGAGGGGCCACCTGGAATGTGAGCGTGGGGGTGGGGGGCCTTTAAATAATAATAACGGACCCTTTCCGCTGTAGGACAATACGCCATCCATATACAAGATCTCATGTGCCTGGGTTCTGTATGATATGTTTGATATTAGGTTGTTTTACTGGAAATCGACTAAATATCATACATATTACTACAGGGCCTGGGCCTTCCGACACCATCAGAACCAGAACCGACTACGCAAAACCGCACCGCCTGGACTGGAAATAAAACCGCGTCATATGCTGTTAATTAATAAATAAAAGTGCAGTAAGAGTCTATTACGTTCAGTTAACATTGTCTTTCTATGTGTGATATGTGTTTTATTTAAGTGTGGGAGCTGCGATATTGTTTCCCTTACACAGTACAGTATGAGGGTATAGCTTATTGTGTGTACAGAACATTCCTTCTCTGTATATTTATACATATGGGTGGGAGCTGCCATAGTGTTTCCCTTAGACAGTACAGTATGGGGGTATAGCTTATTGTATGTACAAACATTCCTTCTCTTTATTTTATATTATACATATGGGTGGGAGCTGCCATATTGTTTCCCTTAGACAGTACAGTATGACGGTATAGCTTATTGTGTGTACAGAACATTCCTTCTCTGTATATTTATATTTATACATATGGGTGGAGCTGCCATATTGTTTCCCTTAGACAGTACAGTATGACGTATAGCTTATGTGTGTACAGAACATTCCTTCTCTGTATATTTATATTTATACATATGGGTGAGCTGCCATATTGTTTCCCTTAGACAGTACAGTATGAGATTATAGCTTATTGTATGTACGAACATTCCTTCTCTGTATATTTATACATATGGGTGGGAGCTGCCATATTGTTTCCCTTAGACAGTACAGTATGAGATTATAGCTTATTGTATGTACAGAACATTCCTTCTCTGTATATTTATACATATGGGTGGAGCGTGCCATATTGTTTCCCTTAGACGTAACGTATGAAGGTTATAGCTTATTTGTGTACAGAACATTCCTTCTCTGTATATTTATACATATGGGTGGGAGCTGCCATATTGTTTCCCTTAGACAGTACAGTATGAGGGTATAGCTTATGTGTGTACAGAACATTCCTTCTCTGTATATTTTATTTATTCATATGGGTGGGAGCTGCCATATTCTTTCCCTAGACAGTACAGTAGGGGGTAAGCTTATTGTATGTACAGAACATTCCTTCTCTGTATATGTATATTTATCATATGGGTGGGAGCTGCCATATTGTTTCCCTTAGACAGTACAGTATGAGGGTATAGCTTATTGTATGTACAGACATTCCTTCTCTGTATATTTATACATATGGGTGGAGCTGCCATATTGTTTCCCTTAGACAGTACAATATGAGGGTATAGTTATTGTGTGTACAGACATTCCTTCTCTGTATATTTATATTTATACATATAGGTGGGAGCTGCCATAGTTTTTCCCTTAGACAGTACAGTATGGAGGTATAGCTTATTGCATGTACAGAACATTCCTTCTCTGTATATTTATATTATACATATGGGTGGGAGCTGCATATTGTTTCCCTTAGACAGTACAGCATGAGGGTATAGCTATTGTATGTACAGTACATTCCTTCTCTGTATATTTTATATTATACATATGGGTAGGACCACCCATATGTTTCCCTTAGACAGTCATCCCTTAGACAGTACAGTATGAAGGTATAGATTATTGTGTGTACAGAACATTCCTTCTCTGTATATTTATATTTATACATATGGGTGGGAGCTGCCTATTGTTCCCTTAGACAGTACAGTATGAGGGTATAGCTTATTGTATGTAAAGAACATTTCTTCTCTTTATATTTATATATATGGGGTGGGAGCTGCCATATTGTTTCCCTTAGACAGTACAGTATAAGGGTATAGCTTATTGTATGTACACATTCCTTCTCTGTATTTATACATATGGGTGGGAGCTGCTATATTGTTTCCCTTAGACAGTACAGTATAAGGGTATAGATTATTGTGTGTACAGAACATTCCTTCTCTGTGTATTTTATTTTTACATATAGGTGGGAGCTGCCATAGTGTTTCCCTTAGACAGGGTACAGATGAAATGGGGAAGATCCTGGAAAGTTTAATAAGGAAACCTGTTCTAGATTATGTTCAAGGGAACTATATTATAAGTAAGTCATACCAGCGTGGGATTTAGGAGGAATAGATCTTGTCAAACGAACTTGCTTGGCTTTTATGAGGAAGTAAGTAGAAATTTTAGACTTGGTATCAGCAGTAGATGTTGTTTTTACTTGGATTTTGCAAACGCTTTTTGATACAGTCCCCCATAGGTGACCTAATTGTATAAGCTAAGGTCTGTTGTCTGGGGAGTCACATTTTTGTACCATGAGATAGAAAATTGGGTACATAAGGATGATGAGAGTAGAGATTAGTTGTTAATGGGGCGCATCCATTATGGATCTAAGTGTGGTGCCATAGGGTTCTTGTGTGGGGCGCTTCCGCTCCGCCCCCCCGCTTCTTTTAATTCTTATAATGCATTTGGAAGTTGGGTATTGTCAGCAATTTTCGTGTTTGCGAGACACAAAACTTTGTCGACCATTAAAAAAGTCAGAGGACGTGCAAATTCGTTGCAAGGGGATCTAGATAGATTAGCACATTGGGCTGCAAGTGGCAGAGGAAAATTCAATGGTCGATTACAATGTAGGTGTGATGAGTTTTTTTTTTCCTGGACTTAAAATACCTTGGTACTTTTTACTATTAAATGGCTTGTGTTAAGTGAAATCCCGTGGAAAGGGATCTTTGGAGATTGCGGTGGATACCCAACTTAAAGGTAGCAAGGCAGTGCCCAGGCTTGGTGGCACACAGACAGAGCCAGCATGGTATTGGTCTGTATAAAGCGAGGTATGGATTCAGGGGAGGGACAACTGTAATTCTCCCTCTTTACACAAGCATTGGTAAGGCCTCATTTTGAATATTGCAGTTGCAATTTTGAATCGGTGTTACCAAAAAGGACATCTTTAGAAATGCGAAAAGGTTCAGAGACAGGGCAACCTAAATTAATAAGGGGATTGGGGGCGCTTGTATGAAGAGAGACTGGACAAAGTACAATTTATTGGACCTGGAGAACAGGCGCTTGCGTGGGGATATGATTATGTGTATACATACATTAAGGGCCATTACAAAATAAACTATCTGGGGCTTGTCATCCCATAGCAAAACAGTCAAGGACACCAAGGGACATCCCTTAGATTGAAGGAAAAAGGTTTAGGCTTCAAGCTCGGAACGGGTTTTCATGCATGAGAACGGTTAAAGCTATGGAAAACTGTTTCCAGTGGACGTTGTTATGGCCAGGGTTCATTGGTCAGTTTAATCACAAGCTGGATTTGTCGTGTTTCTAACAAACAAGGAATGTTCCAAGTTCTGGTTTGATATATAAAAGTAGATTGGGAAAAGGGTTTTTCATGTGAGAAACGGTAATTAATTCTAAAGCTATGGAACAGTCGCCAGTGGAATATTGTTACTGGCCGGGTTCTGGTCAGTTTAATAAAAAGCTGGATTGTGTTTCTTTACCAAAACCAAGGAAATGTTACAAGTTTATGGCTTGATATATAACGTACGAGTGGGGGAAAGGGTTTTTTTTTTCTCACTGTGAGAACGGTTAAAGCTATGGAACTGTCTTCCAGGGAGTTTGTTATGGCAGGTCATTTTTTTTTTGCGTAAGTTCAACAATCGCGGATTGAGTTTCTACAACAAAGGAATGTTACAAGTTTACTGGTATGATTTACATAAAAGTAGAGTTGGGGAAAAAGGGTTTTTCACTGTCGAGCAAGCGGTAAAAGCATGGAAAGGTCTTCTAGTGGCCGTTGTTATGGCCAGGTTTATTGGTTCACGTTTAATAAAAAGCTGGATGGTTTCTACAAACAACTGGAATGTTACAAAGTTACTGGTATTGATACATAAAGTAGAGGGTGGGACAGGGGGGTTCTTTGTCAGTGTAGACGGCTAAAGCTAGGAATGTCTTCCAGTGGACGTGTTATGGAGGTCATTGCGTCCAGTTTAAAAAAAAAGTGGATGAAGTTTCTTACACACCCAGGTAAGGTTACACGTTACTGGGTATTGCTACATAAAGTAGAGTTGGGAAAGGGGTTTTTTTGTCACGTGAGAACGGGTGTTTAATTCACAGCTATGGCACTGTCTTCCAGTGGCGTTGTTTCTGGCAGGTCATTGGTCAGTTTAATAAACAGCTGGAGAGTTTCTACCACCAAGGCATGTTCCAGTTACTGGTATTATTGATAAATAAGTAGTGTTGGGACCGGGGTTGTAACTGGAGAAGGTTGTTCAAGCTATGTCAACTGTCTTTCAGGTGGAGTCTGTTATGGCAAGTTCATTGTCAGTGTATAATAGCGGGATGGGTTCTACAAACCCGGGCATGTCAAGTTCCTGGGCTTGATACCGACAGTAAGTGGGAAACGGGTTGTCATTGGAGGACGGTTTAATATTTTTAAAGCTCTTTGGGGAAAATGTTTCCAGGGACGTTGTGTATGGCAGGTTTATGTCAGTTAATAAAATAGATGGATATAAGTTTCTACAAAACAAGGAAATGTTACAAGTATGGTATTGTACATAAAGTAGAGTGGGAAATGGGGTTTGTCCACTGTGAGAACGGTTAACGATATGGAAAAGGTCTTCAAGCCCTCGCGACGTCTGTTATGGCCGGTTCATTGTCAGTTTAACCTATAAAAAGCCTTGGGTCCAACGGTTTTTACCAATTACACGGACCTGTTTCAAACCTCTACTTGGTGTTATTGACTATCTCTTTTTTTTTCTATCCTTCTCATTAACAGTCCCGTCGAGAGTTGGGGCAATATGGTGGTTGTCCCCACTGGGCGCACGTTTACATTAAAGGTATGGCCCCTCTCGTCTTCCGGTGTTGCCCGTTGTTTATGGCAGGTTCATTGGTCCGTCTTTATTTAACCCAGCTTGGCTGTCAGCTCTCTACTTTACTAACTTATTTAGTTTGCGACATGTGTATCCAATTTTTTTGTATTGGTTACCCCCCACCACGATTAATATTAGAATTAGTCATTAGTAGTCGCCGTTCTGGATCTCCCTAAGCTCTTCGCTTTGTCCCACGGCTATCGAGCCTCGGTACCGTTGCGAATGTCTGTTTCTCTCATTTGCCCCGGACGTTGTTATGTGACGTTCCTTGGTCTTTAGTCACTCCACCAAGCCGCTGGCTGTCCCGGGGTTTACCCCATGCAGGACTCCTTTGGTACTGTCTACACAGTTACTGGGCTGATCCATAAGTGATTTTTGTTGCGGATCGCTGTTTTGTTCCTTTCCCCTCCGCCCCCATGTTCCATCCACTGTTACCCTTTTTTTGTGCCGCACGCGTCACATATGTAATTGCAATTGTATGAATGATGTTACCGTTTGGACGTTTCTTTTGTTGTCTTTCCTACCCCTGGAAGGTCATGGTTCCAGTTTATACACCAGTCCGGTCAGGATGTTGTCTACAACCACCCACAGGAATGTTACAAACGTTAGGTATTGATACATGTAAGGTTTTTGGACGCGTGGCCGAAATTTATGGTATTGCCATCCGTTCCGGATACTTTTTTCCTTGTCGCCCCTTTAAAAGCCTCACTGTGACTCACGCACGTCCTCTGCCCGTGGACGTTGTTGTATGTGGCAGGTGCACCTGTGTTTGGTCAGTCCTTGTTCCACACTGTTATCATTATTAACGCTCCTGTTACTGGAGAGCTCCCACACAAACAAGGAAGTTACAAGTTAATGGTATTGATAATATACGGAGAGTTGGGGAAAAGGGTTTGTCACTGTGATGCACGGTTAAAGCTATGGGACACGTCTTTCACGTGGACGGGGGTTATGGCAGGTTCATGGTCCATGTTTAATAAAAGTGGATGAGTTTGCTACTAAACAAGGATGTTTAACAAGTTAACTGGTATTGTAAATCCTAGTGTTGGGAAAGGGTTTGTCACTGT
This sequence comes from Hymenochirus boettgeri, assembly GCA_019447015.1. Classification (NCBI taxonomy): domain Eukaryota; kingdom Metazoa; phylum Chordata; class Amphibia; order Anura; family Pipidae; genus Hymenochirus; species Hymenochirus boettgeri. The sequence goes on along the minus strand of JAACNH010000051.1, from coordinate 487,969 downwards.
GACGAACGGTTTGTTATACTCTTTAAGTCCCTCGCCGTCTTTGAACTTGTGTCTTCTCTTTTTTACCCAGGGGACCATTGTTTGTTATGGCAAGTTTTTCTACCCCCTGTCGTTCCCCGTTATCCATAGCTGGATGGGCGTTCTACCGACGCCAAGGAATGTTACAATTCCTGGTATTGCTACATTAAAGTAGGGTGGGAACGGGTTTGCCTCCTGTGCCGACCGGTTCACCACGCTCATGGAACTGTTTCCAGTGGACCGTTGTCGCCCGCCTTTGTTGTTAATGGATCGGTTTCATTGGTCCGTCTTAATTTTTTTCAAAAAGTTGTTTACCTTTCGAGTTCCTCTCACCCCTTTAAACACGGAACTGTTTTACAAGGTACCTGGGATTGATTACATAAAGTCGCGTTGGGAAAGGCTTTTTCAGTGAGGACCGTAAAGTCTGAACTGTTGCCCAGTGGAGTTTCGTTCTGGCAGGTTCCTTGGGTTGCCCCGTTTCATCAACACGTGGCATGGTTCATTTTGTCTCTTTACACACACGGCTCCCCTTTCAGACGGTTGACCAGTGTATCCCCCCTTCTTCCCCCTTTCTCTGTGTATGTTATTTTTCTTTTCATCCATTAAATGCCAGAGTTCCCCCGGGACCCCCATTGGTGTTCTTTCCCCTGTTCTTTGCGACGTAAAGCTATGGCACACTGTCTTTCTAGGCCCCCGTATTTTCGTTGTCGTGCTTCGACCGTCATGGTCCATTCAATATAATACCACTAGTCTGTGTTTCTGCCGTCTCACCAACCCTATATGGCTTTATGTTCCCAGTTACTGGTCTTTGATCCATCACGATAGCTGGTTGGGTCCCCCCCGTCCGTATCTAGGGTCCCGTCCCCCACACCTATTTCTTGTTGAGATCATGGTTCTCACCACAGCCTATGGAACTGTCTTCCAGTGACGTGCGTGCTATGCAGGTCAGCGGCCGTTGTAATACAAACAAGGTTCTTTTTGGATGAGGTTGCCTCCCCCCCCAGGAATGTTACCAGTCCTGTCTTCTACACTAAAGTAGGTGGGACCCGTGTTTTTGTATGTTGAGAACGGTTCCAGCTATGGAAACGTTTCCCGGGGGACGTTGTTATGGCAGGTTTTCCTTGGCAGTTCCTCCCAAGCTGGCTGCGTATCTCCCCCCATCCTCCGAGCACGTTGTTACCATGTTACTTCTTTTTTGCCGTATTGATATCTACTAAAGTAGGTGTGGGGGACGGGTTTGTCATGTGCGACCGGTTTCACGCTCTTCGTGACCGTCTGTCCAGTGGGAGTGTCCCTATGGCGCCAAGTTATGTCAGTTTACTAAATAGCTGGATGGGTTTTCTCCCAAACAATGGACTGTATCCCCGTACCTGGGCTGCCCTCACATTCCAGTATGATGTTGGGAAAGGGGTTGTCCCCTGTGCTTTTGTCTCCCCGGTAAAGTATGGAACTGTCTTATACTGTGGAGGCTCTGGCCCGGGTTTCATTGGTCAGTTTAATACAAAAGGTGGCACTGAGTTTCCTACCAAAACCTATTGTGAACTGTTGACACCCCTGGTTCTTGTATTGGTACATACCGTAGATTGTTCCTGGGCAGGCGTTTGTCCTGTCCGAGCCTCCGGTATCACCCAGCCGCACTATGCGCAACACTGTCTCACGTACGGAGTACGTCCCTGTACTGGAGGCCTTACTGTTCGGTTCCGTTTTAATAAAAAGCTGTGGTAGGGGTCACCTTGTACGTTCGCACTACCACACAAGGAATGTTTTTTTCATGTTTCCTCCCCATAAACGTCACATGGTACTTGTGATTATACACCTCCAAATGTATTAGAGTTGGGACCGCCTATGTGGTGTGTCAGCTGTCGCCCGATCGTCGAGAACGGGTTTACAAGCTCTGGACACACTGTCTTCCAGTGGACGTTGTTATGGCAGGTTCATTGGTCAGTTTAATAAAACGCTGGCTGCCAGTTTCTACCAAAACCAAGGAATGCCATACAAGTAATGGATTGATAAATCACGTTAGTGTTGGGCACGCGGTTTGTACTGTGGCACGGTAAAGCTATTGGAACCTGTTTCCCGCGGACGTGGTATGGCCAAGTTAAATGGTAGTTTAATACGCATCGCTTGGAGGGTTTCTTACACCACACCAAGGAATCGCTACAAGTACTGGGGATTGATACATTAATTCAAGTAGCACCCCGCGATTCGGGAAAGATGGTTTGTCACCCCCTTTTTCTTGTCCCCCGAGAAATGCGTAAACTGCGCTCGATGGAATGTCTCACCCCCCGTGTGACCCTCTTGGTTTTTTTGTACAGGTCCCATTGAGTTCAGTTTAAACACAAGCGGATGAGTTTACAAACAAGACTGTTACAAGTAGGTTTATGATACACCCTTCCTTTCCTTAGAAAGTAGAGCTTTGTTTTTTTTTTGGAGGGTTTTGTCACTGTGCCTGACCTAACGGTTTTAATAAAGCTATGGAACTGTCTTCAGTGGAACGTGTTATGCAGGTTTAATGTTCAGTTTAATAACCAGCTGGATAGTTTCTACAAACAAGGGATGTTACAAGTTCCTGGTTCGTGATACATAAAGTAGAGTTGGGAACGGGTTGTCATGTGAGCCACGGTAACGTATGGAAATGTCTTCCCGTGGACGTGGTTATGCCGTCATGGTCGTTTAATAAAAAGTGCGTTCCATCTTCCACCCGGCCCTTTGGTTTCCACTCCAAACACCAAGGCACCATGTTGCCACGTCAACCACCGCCTTATCCTCTTCCCGCCGACATTTTTGATAATAAAGTCGAGTTGGGAAGTAGAGTTTTGCACTGTTGCGCATGTCTCTCGTTTTATCTTAGAGCTATGCTCCCGACCTGTCTTCAGTGGCACGTTCGCTTGGGCAGGTTCTGGTCAGCTGTACTAAAAAGCTGGGATGCGGTTCCTCCTCACCCCTGTTTGATCAAAAATTTCAGAATGCGTTACAAGTTCTTACTACTTTGTGGTTTATTTACCTCTCTGTCATTGAGACCCGGTGTCTAAGCTTTAGAAGATCTTTGGTGGTGTTTTTCTTTTTTGTTATGGATTTTAGGGATTGTATTCTCAGTATGTTTGTTCGTTCTGTGGACAGGGTTTCGGTGGTGCGGGTTTGATTCTGAACAGGTATAAGTACGCCATCTTTGGCACTGTCCTCCAGGGACGTGTTATGGCAGGTTCATGGTCAGGCAGTTTAATAAAAAGCCTGGATGAGTTTCATCAAACCAAGGAGGTTACAAGTACTGGTATTGATTAAATTAAAGTAGTGTTGGGAAAGGGGTTTGTCCACTGTGGGAACGGTAGTAAGTAATATACAGTATGGAAACTGTCTTCCAGGGAACGTTGTTATGGCAAGTTCATTGGTCAGTTCTAATAAATAGATGGATGGGTTTCTACAACCAAGGAATGTTATCAAGTACTGGGGGCTTTGATACATAAAGTAGTAGAGTTGGGAAAGGGTTTGTCATGTGAGAACGGTAAAGCTATGAACTGTCTTCAAGTGGACGGTTGTTATGGAAGGTTCATTGGTCAGTTTAATAAAAGCTGGATGAGTTTCTTACAAAACAAGGAAAGTTACAAGTTTATGGTATTGATACATAAAGTAGAGTTTGGGAAAGGGGTTGTCACTGTGGCGAAACGGTAACAGCCTTAGGGACCTGTCTTCCAGGGAAGTTTGTTATATGGCAGGTTCATTGGTCAGTTTAAGAAAAAGTGGATGAGTTTCTACAAACAAGGAATGTTACAAGTTACTTGGTATTGATACTAAAGTAGAGTTGGGAAAGGGTTTGTTTCACTGTGCGAACGGTAAAGATGGGAAACTGTTTCCATGGGCGTTGTATGGAAAGGTTCATTGGTCAAGTTTAATAAAAAGGCTGGACTTGAGTTTCTACAAAAAGGAAATGTTACAAGTTAATGGTTATTGATCAATAAAGTAGTTGGTGGGAAGGAAAGGGTTTGTTCCGTCTCCTCACTTCAGTAGTTAATCATATATAGATAGGGGGAGTTTTTAGAGAAGCAGTCAGACTACGCGCGGTCATTCCCCTTTTTGATCTTTATCTACGCTTTTCCTAGGACCTCCAACGGTCTTCCATGGACGTTGTTTGGAAGTTCATCATTGGTCGTTTAATTAAATAGCTGGATGGGTTTCTACAAACAAGGGAATTGTTACAATTTACTGGGTATTGAACATAAAGTAGGTTGGGAAAGGGTTTGTCACTCGTGAGAACGGTAAGCTTATGGAAACTGTCTTGGGACGTTGTTATGGACAGGTTCATTGGTCAGTTAATAAAAAAGCGGGCTGGGTTTCTACAAACAAGGAAGTTAAAGTGTACTGGGTATTTGTGAACATAAAGTAGAGTTGGGAAAGGGTTTTGTTCACGTGAGAACGTACCACTATGGAACTGTTCTTACAGTGGACGTAGTATGGCGGTTCATTGGTCCAGTTTAATATAAAAGCTGGAGAGTTTCTCAAACAAGGAATGTTTACAAGGTACTGGATTGATACATAAAAGGAGAGTTGGGAAAAGCGGTTTGTCACTGCTGAGGGAACGGTAAAAGCTATGAAATGTCTTAAGTGGACGTTTGTTATGGCAGTTCATTGCGTCAGTTAACATAAAAAGCTGGATGAGTTTCTACAAACAAGTATTGTTACAAGTTACTGGTATTGATAAATAAAGTAGTGTTGGGAAAGGGTTTGTCCACTGTCGAGAACGGTTTTTGTTAAAGCTAGGAACTGTCTTTCTTCCAGTGGACGTTGTTATGGCAAGTTTCATTGGTCGTTGTAATAAACGAGCTGGATGTGGATGGGTTTCTACAAACAGAAATGTTACAAGTTACTGGGATTGATACATAAAGTAGAGTTGGGAAAGGTTCGTCCCACTGTGAGAACGGTAAAGCTATGGAAACGTCTTCCAGTGGGACGGTTGTTATCGGCAGGTCATTGGTCAGTTTAATAAAAAGCTGGATGAGTTTCTACAAAAACAAGGGACATGTACAAGTTACTGGTATTGATACATAAAGTAGAGTTGGGGAAAGGGTTGTTTGTCACTGTGAGAACGGTAAAGCTAGGGAACTGTCCTTCCAGCTGGACGTTGTTATGGCAGGGGTTCATTGGTCAGTAATAAAAAAGCTGGATGATTTCTACAAAACAGGACATGTTATACAAGTTACTGGTCTTATTGATACATAAAAGTAGAGTGGGAAAGGGTTTTCCACTGTGAGAACGGTTAATAAAGCTATTGGAACGGGCTTCAAGTGGCGGTTTTTTATGGCAGGTTCATTGGTCCGTTTAATATAAAAGCTGGATGAGTTTCTACAAACAAGTGAAATGTTACAAGGCTAATGGTATTGAAAATAAAGCTAGGTTGGGGGAAAGGGTTATGTCACTGTGAGAACGGTTAAAGTAGGACTGTCTTCAGTGGGGGACATTTTATGGCAAGTGCATTGAGTCAGTTTAATAAAATAGCTGGAATGGGTTTCTACAAACAAGGAATGTTACAAGTTTATGGTTATTGTATACATAAAGTAGAGTTGGGAAAGGGTTGTCCTTCTGTCACTGTGTGGGAGAACGGTAGTTAAATACAGCTAGGAACTGTTCTCCAAGTGGAGTTTGTAAGGCAGGTCAGGGGGGGTTCATTGGCAGTTTTAATAAAAAAGTGGATGAGTTCTCTACAAAACAAGGAATGTTTACAAGTTATGGGGATTGATACATAAAGTAGAGTTGGGAACGGGTGTTCACTGTGGAACGGTTTAATTAAAGCTATGGACACTGTCTTCCAGTGGACGGTGTATGGCAGGTTCATTGGTCGTTTAATAAACAAGCTGGATGAGTTTCTTGACAAACAAGGAAGTTTACCAAATCCTGGTATTGATTAATAAAGTAGAGAAGTCTGGGAAAGGGTTTTTTTCACTGTGAGAAAAAATCGGTAAAGATTATGGAACTGTCTTTAGTGGACGTTGTTATGGCAGAGGTTCATGGTCAGTTTTTAATAAAAAGCTGGATGAGTTTCTACAAAAAGGAATGTTAAGTGACTGGTATTGAGACATAACGTAGAGTTGGGGGAAAGGGTTTGTTCACTGTGGAGAATGGTAAGCTATGGAAAACTGTTCTTCAAGTGACGTTTTTTTGGCAGGTTCATTGGTCAGTTTAATAAAAAAGCTGGAGAGTTCTCACAAAAAAGGAATGTTACAAGTTACGGTATTGATACATAAAGTAGAGTTGGGAAAGGGTTTGTCACTGTGAGACGGTAATAAGCTATGGGAAACTGGTCTTCCAGTGGGACGTTTGTATGGAGGTTCTATGAGTCAGTTGTTAATAAAAAGCTGGATAGTTTCTACAAACAAGGAATGTTACAAGGGTTACTGGTATTGATAAATAAAGTAGGTTGGGAAAGGGTTTGTCACTGTGAGGGAGACGGTTTTAAAAGCTAGGGGGAACGGTCTTCCAGTGGACGTTGTTATGTGGCAAAGTTCATTGGTCAGTTTAAAATAGCTGGATGGGGGTTTCTACATAACAAGGAATGTTACAAGTTACTGGGATGATACATAAGTGAGTTGGGAACGGGGTTGTCATGTAGAGAACGGTAAAGCTATGGAACTGTCTTCCAGTGGAACTGTTTGTTATGCAGGTTCTTGGTCAGTTTAAGAAAAAAGCTGGTATTGGAGTTTTCTACAAACAAGGAAATGTTACAAGTTACTGGGAATTGATACATAAAGTAGAGTTGGGAAAAGGTTTGTCACTGTGAGAAGGGTATAATTAACGCTATGGAACTGTCTTCCAGTGGACGGTGTTATGGCAGGTTTCATTGGTCAGTTTAATAAAAAAGCGGATGAGTTTCTGACAAAACAAGGAATGTACACATGTTATTGGTATGATAAAATAAAGTAGTGTTGGGAAAGGGTTGTCATGTGAGGAGAACGGTTTAAGCTATGGAAACTGCTTCCAGTGGACGTGTTATGGCAAGTTCATCTGGTCAGTTTAATAAATAGCTGGATGGGTTTATACAAACAAGGATGTTGTTACAAGTTACTGGATTGATAAATAAAGTAGAGTGGGAAAGGTTTTTGTCACGTGAGAACGGTAAAGCTATGAACTGTCTTCCAGTGACGTTGTTATGGCAGTTCATTGGTCAGTTTAATAAAAAAAAGCTGGAGAGTTTCTACAAACAGGAATGTTCCAAGTACTGTATTGATACATAAACGTAGGTTGGGAAAGGGTTTGGTCAATGTGAGAACGGTAATAAATCTATGGAAACTGTCTTCCAGTGGGACGTTGTTATGGAGGTTCCATTGGTACAGTTTAATAAAAGCTGGATTGCGTTTCTACAAACAAGGAATGTTACAAGTTACTGCGTATTGATTACATAAAAGTAGAGTGGGAAAGGGTTTTGCACTGTTGAGAACGTAAAGCTATGGAATGTCTTTCAAGTGGAACGTTTGTTATGGCAGGTTTTCATTTGGTCAGATTAATAAAAAGGGGATAGTTCCTACAAACAAGGAAATGGTACAAGTTACTGGTTATTGATTACATAAAAAGTAGAGTCTGGGAACAGGGTTTGTCATGTGGGAATGGGTTAAAGCTATGGAAATGTCTCTTCCAGTGGACGGTTGTTATGGCAGGTTCATTGGTCAGTTTCAGAAAAAGCTGGATGAGTTTCTACAAACAAGTGAAGTTACACAGTTACGGTATGAACTTTAAAGTAGAGTTGGGAAAAGGGTTTGTCACTGTGCGAACGGTTTAAAAGCTATGGAAATCGTCTTTCCAGTGGACGTTGTTATGGCCCAGGTTCATTGGTCAGTTAATAAAACGCGGATGTTTCTACAACAAGGAATGTTACGGTTAACTGGGTATATGATAAATAAAGTAGTGTTGTGTGGAAAGGGTTGTCACTGGGAGAGGTTTATAAAGCTAGGGAACTGTCTTCCAGTGGACGTTGTTATGGCAAGTCATTGGTCAGTTTCAGTTTAAAAATAGGTGGATGGGTTTCTACAAAAAGGAATGGTACAAGTTACTGGGGAGTGATACATAAAGTAGAGTTGGGACCGGTTTGTCACTTGTGAGAAAGGTTATTTTAATTATAAAAGCTATGCGAACTGTCTTCCAGTGGAGTTGTTATGGGCAGGGGTCAGGGGTCAGTTAATAACAAAAAAGTGGATGAGTTTTACAAAACAGGAATGTTACAAGTTATGGTTTGATACATATATAAAGTTAGAGTTGGGAAAGGTTTTGTCATGTGAGAACGGTTAAGCTATGGAACTGCTCTTCCAGTGGACGTTGTTTAGGCAGGTTCCTTGGTCAGTTTAATAAAAAGCTGGTGAGTTGTCTCCAAACAAGGAATGTGAAAGTTACTGGTATTGATACATAAAGTGAGTTGGGAAAGGGTTTGTCACTGTTGGGAACGGTTAAAGCTATGGAACTGTCTCCAGGGACGTTGTTATGGCAGGTTCAATTGGCAGTTTAATTAAACAGCGGATTATGAGTTTCTACAAAACAAGGAATATGTACAAGTGACTGGTATTGATAAAAGTAGTGTAGCTGGGGAAAGGGGAGAAAGGGGGTTTTGTCACTCGTGAGACGTGAAAAGCTATGGAACTGTTTCCAGTGGACGTTGTTTATGGCAAGTTCAGTTGTCAGTTTAATAAATAGGGGATGGGTTTTACAAACAAGGAATGTTACAAGTTACTGGATTGATACATAAAGAGAGTTGGGAAAGGGCTTTGTCACTGTGAGGAAGGTTAAGCTATGGAACTGTATTCCAGTTGGACGTTGTTATGGCGGTTCATTGGTCAGTTAAGTTTAAAAAAAGATGGATGAGTTTCTACAAACACGAAAATGTCTAAAGTAATCGGTATGATACATAAAGTCGCATTGGGAAAGGTGTTTTGTCACTGTGAGGAACCGTTTAAAGCTATGGACCTGTCTTCCAAGTGGACGTGGTTATATGGCAGGTCATTGTCAGTGCAATAAAAAGCTTGGATGGTGTTTTAACCAACAAGGAATGTACAAGTAATGGTAATTGATACATTAAAGTAGAGTTGGGAAAAGGGGTTGTCACTGTGGAGAACGGTTAATTTAAAGCTATGGAAAAACTGCTCAAGTGGAGTTGTTTATGGCAGGTTCAGTGGTCAGTTGAATAAAAAAGCTGGAATTGAGTTTCTACAATACAAAGTATTGTTACAAGTTACTGGTTATTGATAAATAAAGTTAGTGTTGGAAAGGGTTTGTCACTGTGGAAACGGTAATAATAAAGTATGGAACTGTATTCCAGTGGACATTGTTATGGCAAGTTCATTGGTCAGTTTAATAAATAGCGGAGGTTTCTACAAAAAGGAATTGTTACAGTTACTGGGATTGATACAGAAAGTAGAGTGGGAAAGGGTTGTCACGTGAGAACGGTCTAAAGCTAGGAACTGTCTCCAGTGGACGTTGTTATGGCAGGTTCATTGCGGTCAGTTAATTTAAAAAGAGGATAGTTTCTACAAAACAAAGGAAGTTACAAGTTACTGGGATTGATACATAAACAAGTAGAGTTGGGAAAGGGTTTGTCATGTTGAGAACGGTATTAAAGCTATGGAAACTGTCTTTCAGTGGACGTTGTAATGGCAGGTGCACACTGGTCAGTTAAATAAAAAGCGATGAGTTTACAAACAAGGACTGTTACAAGGTTACTGGGATGATACATAAAGTAGAGTGGGGAAGGGTTTTTTTTTTTCACTGTGAGAAGCGGTAAAGCTATGGAACTGTCTCCAGTGGACGTTGGTTATGGCAGGCTTAATTGGTCAGTTTAAGAAAAAAGTTGGATGAGTAGTTTCTACAAACAAGGAATTTACCAAGTTACTGGTATTGATAAATAAAAGTAGAGTGGGACAAGGGTTATCACTGTGAGGAAACGGTAAGCTATGGAAACTGTCTTCCCAGTGGACGTTTTGTTATGGCAAGTTCATTGGTCAGTTAATAATAGGCTGGATGGGTTTCTCAAACAAGGAATGTGACAAGTTACTGGATTGATACATAAAGTAGAGTGGGAAAAGGGTTTGTCACTGGCGCAACGGTAAAAGCTATGGAACTGTCTTCCGTGGGACGTGTTATGGCAGGTTCATTGGTCAGTGTAATAAAACGCTGGATGAGTTTCTACAAACAAGGAATGTTACAAGTTACTGGGGATTGATACATAAGTAGAGTTGGGAGGAAAGGGTTTTGCACTGTGAGGAACGGTAAAGCTATGGAATCGTCTCTCAGTGGACGTTATGTTAATGGCAGGTTCATTTGGGTCAGTTTAAAAAAAGCTGGAGAGTTTCTACAAACAAGGAATGTTACACGTTACTGGGATGTGATACATTAAAGTAGAGTTGGAAGGAAAGGGTTTTCACTGTCGAGAACGGTAAAGCTATGGAACTGTTCTTCCAGTCGGAAGTTGTTATGGCAGGTTCATTGGTCAGTTTAATAAAAAAGCTGGATGAGTTTCTACAAACAGGAAAGGTTACAATGTTACTTGGTATTGATAATAAAGTAGAGTGGGGAAAGGGTTTAGCACTGTAGAGGAACGGTAAAGCTATGGAAACTGTCTTCAAGTGGACGTTTTGTATGGCAGGTTCATTGGGTCAGTTTACTTAAAAAGCTGGAAGGGTTTCTACAAACAAGGAATGTTACAAGTTACTGGTTATTTGGTACATAAAGTAGAAAAACGTTGGAAAGGGTTTGTCACTGTGAGAACGGTAGCTATGGAACTTTTTCAGGTGGACGGTTATGGCAGGGGGGGGTTTTCATTGGTCAGTTTAATAAAAAGCTGGATGAGTTCTACAAACAAGGAATGTTTACAAGTACAAGTTTACTGGTATTGATAAATAAGTAGGGTGGGAAGGGTTTGTTCAAGGTTGAGAAGAACGGTGTCATAATTTTAAAGCTATGGAACTGTCTTCCAGTGGACTTGTCTATGGCAAAGTTCATTGGTCAGTTTAATAAATGCTGGATGGGGTTTCTACAAACAAGGACTGTTTACAAGTTACGGGATTGATACATATACGAGAGTGGGAAAGGGTTTGTCACTGTGAGCAACGGTTAAAGCTATGGAAATGTCTTCCAGTGGACGGTTGTTATGGCAGGTCATTGAGTCAGTTTAATAAAAAGCTGGATGGAGTTTCTTAACAAACAAGGAATGTTACAAGTTATGGTATTGATACATAAAAGTAGGAGCTGGGTTAGAGTTGGGCAAGGGTTTGTCACTGTGGGAACGGTTAAAAGCTATGGGAAATGTCTTCAGTGGACGTGTTATGCAGGTCATTGGTCAGTTAATAAAAAGCTGGATGAGTTTCTTACAAAAAGGAATTGTTACAAGTTATGGTATTGATACATTGAAAAGTAGAGTTGGGAAAGGTGTTTTTTGTCACTGTGAGAACGGTTAAAGCTATGGGAACTGTTTCAAGGGACGTTGTTATGGCAGGTCATTGGTCAGTTTAAATAAAAAAGCTGGATGAGTTTAACCAAACAAGTATGTTACACGTTACTGGTATTGATAAATAACTGTGTTGGGAAAGGGGTGTGTCACTGTGAGAAGGTTACATTTTAATTTTATAAAGCTATGGAAAGGTCTTCCAGTGGAATGTTATGGCAGTTTTCATTGGTCAGTTTACTTAAATAGCTGGATGGGTTTCTACAAACAAGGAATGTTACAAGTTACTGGGATTGATTACATAAAGTAGAGTGGGAAAGGGTTTTTGTACTGTGAGACGGTAAAGATATGGAACTGTCTGCCAGTGGACGTGGTTATGGCAGGTTCATGGTCAGTTTAATAAAAAGCTGGATGAGTTTCTACAAAAAAGGAAGTTACAAGTACTGGTATTGATACATAAGTAGAGTTGGGAAAGGGTTTTTGTCACTGTGGAAACGGTTAAAGCTAGCGACCTGTCTTTAGTGGACGTTGTTTGGTAAGGCAGGGTCATCGGTCAGTTAATTAAAAAAGCTGGATGGAGTTTCTACAAACAAGGAATGTTACAAGTTACTGGGATTGATACCTAAGTACGAGTTGGAGAAAGGTTTTTTCACTTGAGAAGGAACGGTTAATTAAAAGTATGGGAACTGTCTTCCCGTGGACGTTGTTATGGCAGGGTTCCTTGGGCAGCTTTAATAAAAAAGCTGGATGAGTTTCTTAAAAAACAAGGAATGTTACAAGTTATGGTATGATACATAAAAGTAGAGTTGGGGAAAGGGTTTATCACTGTGAGAACGGTAAAGCTATGGAACTGTCTTCAGTGGACGTTGTTATGGCAGGGTCATTGGTCAGTTAATAAAAAGCTGGATGGGATTTCTACAAAACAAGGAATGTTAAGAGTTTACTGAATTGGGATACATAAAGTAGGAGTTGGGAAAGGGTTTGTCACTGTGAGAACGGTTTTAAGCTATGGACGTCTTCCAGTGGACGTTGTATGGCAAGTCATTGGTCAGTTTAATAAAGTAAGATGGATTGGGTTTCTACCAACAAGGAATGTTCAGGGTTACGGGGCAATTGATACATAAAAGTAGAGTTGGGAAAGGGTTTTTTTTGTCACGTGAGAACGGTAAAAGCTAGGGGAACTGTCTTCCAGTGGACGTTGTTATGGCAGGTTCATTGGGCAGTTTAATAAAAAGCTGATGAGTTTCTACAAAACAAGGAATGTTTACACAAGTTACTGGTATTGTACATAAGTAGAGTTGGGAAGGAAAGGGTTGTACTGTTTGAGAACGGTTAAAGCTATGGAATGTCTTCCAGTGGACGTTGTGTTATGGGTTCATTGGTTCAGTTGAATAAAAAGCTGGATGAGTTTCTACAAACAAGGAATGTTACAAGTTACTTGGATTGTAAATAAAGTAGAGTGGGAAAAGGGTTTGTCACTGTGAGACGGTTTAAGCTCTGGAAACTGTCCTTCAAGTGGACGTTGTTTTATGGCAGGTTCATTGGTCAGTTTATAAAAAAGCTGATTGAGTTTCTACAAACAAGTATTGTTACAGTTACTGGTATTGATAAATAAAGTAGTGTTGGGAAAGGGTTGTCACTGTGAGAACGGTAATTTTGAGCTATGGAACTGTCTTCCAGTGGACATGTTATGGGCAAGTTCATTGGTCAGTTTAGAAATAGCTGGATGGGTGTTCTACAAACAAGGAATGTTACCAAGTTTATGGGATGAACCATAAAGTAGAGTTGGAAAGGGTTGAAGGGTTTTGTCACTGTTGAGATCGGTTTTTACGCATGGAATGTTTCCAGTGGGACGTGTTATGGCAGGTCATTGGTACAGTTAATAAAAAGCTGATGAGTTCTACAAACAAGGATGTTACAAGTTAACTGGTATTGATACATAAAGTAGAGTTGGGAACAAGGGTTTGTCACTTGGAGAACGGTAAAGCTATGGAACCTGTCTTCAGTGGACGTGGTTATTATGGCAGTTTCATTGGTATCAGTTAATAAAAAGCGGAGAGTGTCTACCAAAAGGATGTTACAAGTTACGGGGATTGATCATAAAGTAGGAGTTGGAAAGGGTTTTTTCAATGTGCAGAACGGTAAAAGCTATGGAATGTCTTTCCAGTGGACGTGTTATGGCAGGTTCATTGCGTCAGTTAATAAAAAGTGGATGAGTTTCTAAAACAAGGAATGTTACAATTTACTGGTTATTGATAAATTAACGTAGCGTTGGGAAAGGGTGTTTAGCACTGTGGAGAACGGTAAAAGCTATGGAACTGTCTTCCAGGGGACGTGTATGGCGTTCAGTTGGCAGTTTAATAAAAAGCTGGATGGGTTCTACAAACAAGGAATGTTACAAGGTACTGGTATTGATACTAAAGGAGTTGGGAAAGGGTTTGTCCTGTGGAACGGTAATAAAGCTATGGAACTGTCTTCCGGGGACGTTGTTTTATGGAGGTTCATTTGGTCAGTTTAATAAAAAGATGGATGATTTCGACAAAACAAGGATGTTACCACGTTATGGTTATGATACATAAAGTAGAGTTGGGAAAGGGTTTTTTCACTGTGAGTAACGGTAAAGCTAGGAATTCTTCAGTGGACGTTTGTTATGGCAGTCAGGTTCATGAGTAGTTTAAAAAATCGGATGAGTTTCAAAACAGGAATGTTCAAGTAATGGTATGATCAAAAGTAGAGTTGGGAAAGGGTTTTCAATGTAGAGAACGGTAAAAGCTATGGAACTGTCTTCTAGTGGACGTTGTTATGGTTCATTGGTCAGTTTAATAACAGTGGATGAGTTTCTACAAACAAGGATGTTACAAGTTTACTGTATTGACATAAAGTAGGGAGTTGGGAAAGGTTTGTCACTGTGAGAACGGTTAATATTAAGTATGGAAACTGTCTTCAAGTGGACGTTGTTTATGGCAGGTCATTGGGCGTTTAATAAAAAAGGGATGAGTTTCTACAAAAAAGGAAAATGTTACAAGTTACTGGATTGATAAATAAAGTAGGGTTGGGAAAGGGTTGTCACTGTGAGAAACGGTAAAAGCTATGGAACTGCTTCCAGGGGACATTGCTTATGGTAAGTCATGGTCAGTTTAATAAATAGCTGGATGGGTTTCTACAAAACAAGGAATGTTTACAAGTTACTGGTATGATACAATTAAAGTAGAGTTGGGAAAGGGTTTGTCACTGTGAGGACGGTTAAGATATGGAACGTCTTCAGTGGCGGGCGTAATGGCAGGTTCATGGCAGTTGAATAAAAAGCTGGATGAGTTTCACAAACAAGGAATGTTACAAGTTTACTGGAGTGGATTACATAAAGTAGAGTTGGGAAAGGGTTTTTCACTGTGAGAACGGTTTTGTAAAGCTATGGAACTGTCTTCAAGTGGACGTTGGCTATGGAGGTTTCATTGGTCAGTTAATAAAAGCTGGATGAGTTTCTTCTACAAACAAGGAATGTTAAAGTTACTGGTAATTGATACATAAAGTAGAGTTGGGAAGGTTTTTTTCACTGTGAGACGGTTAATAAAGCTATGGAACTGTATTCTAGTGGACGTTGTTATGCAGGTTCATTGGTCAGTTTAATAAATAAGCTGGATGAGTTTCTACAAACAAGGAATGTTACAAGTTAATGGTATTTATACATAACGTAGAGTTGGGAAAGGGTTGTCACGTGAGAATGGTAAAGCTTGGAACTGTCTTCCAGTGGACGTTGTTATGGCAGGTTCATTGGTTCAGTTTAATAAAAAGCTGGATGAGTTTCTACAAACCAAGGAAGTTAACAAGTTACTTGGTCTGATACATAAAGTAGAGTGGGAAAAGTTTGTCACTGTGAGAAACGGTAAACGATGGAACTGTCTTCCAGTGGACGTTGTTTGTTATGCAGGTTCATTGCGTCAGTTTAATAAAAAGACTGGATGGAGTTCTACAAACAAGGAATGTTACAAGTTATGGTATTGATAAATAAAGTAGTGTTGGGAAAGGGTTGTCACTGTGGAACGGTAAAGCTATTGGAACTGTCTTCCAGTGGCCGTTTTGTGATGGCAAGTTTATTGGGGCAGTTTTTAATAAAAATAGCTGATGGGTTCTACAAAAAGGAATGTTACAAGTTTACTGGGATGGATACATAACAAGAGAGGTGGGAAAGGGTTTGTCCCTGTGAGAACGGTTAAAGTATGGGAAACTGTATCAGTGGACGTTGTTATGGCAGGTTATTGGTCAGTTTAATAAAAAGCTGGTGGTTTCTACACACAAGGAATGACAAGCTACTGGTTAATTGATACATAAAGTAGAGTGGGAAAGGGTTTGTCACTGTGAGAACGGTAAAGATATGGAAACTGTCTTCCGGGGACGTTGTTATTGCAGGTCATTGGTCAGTTTATAAAAAGCTGGATGAGTTTCTACAAACAAGAATGTTACAAGTTTACTGGTATTGATACATTAAAGTAGAGTTGGGAAAGGGTTTGCACTGTGGAGAACGGGTAATAAAGCTATGGACTGTCTTCCAGGGAGGTGTGTTATGGCAGGTCATTGTCAGTTTCAATAAAAGCTGGATGAGTTTCTACAAAAAGGAATGTTACAGTTACATGGTATGATAAATAAGTAGTGGTTGGGACAAGGGTTTGTGCACTGTGAGAACGGTAAAGCTATGGGAAAATGTCTCTTCCAGTGGAGTGTTATGGCAAGTTCATTGGTCAGTTTAATTAAATAGATGTGGATGGGGTTTCTACAAACAACGGAATGTGACAAGTTACTGGGATTGATTACATAAGTAGAGTTGGGAAAGGGTTTGTCACTGTGAGAACGGTTAAAAGCTATGGAACTGTCTTCCAGTGGCGTTGTTTATGGCGGCATTGTCCAGTTTTAATAATAAAAAGCTGGATGAGTTTCTAACAAACAAGGATGTACAAAGTTATGGTATTGATAAATAAAGTAAGAGTTGGAAAGGGTTTGCCACTGTGAGAACGGTAACTATGAACTGGTTTCAATGGAGTTGTTATGGAAGGTTCATTGGTCAGTTTAATAAAAAGCTGATGGAGTTTTACAAACAGAATGTTAAAGTTACGGTATTAGATACTAACAGTGAGTTGGAAGGGGTTTGTCACTGTGAGAACGGTTAAAGCTAGGGAACTGTACTTCAAATGGACGTTGTTAGTGGCAGGGTATTGGTCAGGTTTTAATGACAAAGCTGGATGAGTTCTTCCAAACAAGGAATGTTACCAGTTACTGGTATTGAACATAAAGTAAGTTGGGAAAAGGGTTTGTTTGTCACTGTGAGAACGGTTAAAGATATGAACTTCTTCCAGTGGACGTTGTTATGGCAGGTTCATTGGTCGTTTAATAAAAAAGGCTGGATTGATTTCTAACAAAAACAAGGAATATGTTACAATTGTTACTGGTAATGATCACATAAAGTAGAGTTGGGAAAGGGTTTGTCAATGTTGAGATGGTTTAAGCTATGGAAGCTTCCAGGGGACGTTGTTATGGCAGGTTCATTGGTCAGTGTAATTAAAAAGCTGGATGAAGTTCTACAAACAAGGAATGTTACAAGTTATGGTATTGATAATCAAAGTAGAGTTGGGAAGGTTTGTCACTGTGCGAATGAGAACGGGTTAAGATATGAACTGTCTTCCAGTGGCGTGTTTATGGCAGTGTTCATTGGTCAGTTTAATAAAACAGCTGATGAGTTTCTCCAAACAAGGAATGTTACAAGTCTGGTATTGATAAATAAAGAGTGTTTGGAAGGGGTTTGGTCAATGTGAGAAGGTAAAATAAAGCATGGGAAATGTCTTCCAGTGGACGTTGTTTGATGGCAAGTCATTGGTCAGTTTAATTAAATAGCTGGATGGGTTTCTACAAACAAGGCATGTTACAAGTTAACTGGGGATTGATAATAAAAGTAGAGTGGGAAGGTTTGTCACTGGGAGAAGGTAATGCGTTAAAGCTATGGAATGTATCTTCAGTGGACGTTGCTTTTATGGCAGGTTTTGGTCAGTTTAATATAAAAAGCTGGATGGATGAGGTTTCTACAAACAAGGAATGTTACAAGGTACGGGTAGCTATTGATACATAAAAGTCGAGTTGGGAAAAAGGGTTGGCACTGATGAGAACGGTTAAAGCTAGTATGGAAATGTCTTAAAGTGGAGTTGTGTCATGGGAGGTTCATTCATTGGTCAGTTAATAAAACAAGCTGGATGAGTTTCTACAACCAAGGAATGTTACAAGTTATGGTATTTGATACATAAAGTAGAGTTGGGAAAAGGGGTTTTGTCACTGTGAGAAACGGTTTTTAAAAGTAGGAACGTCGTTCCAGGGGACGTTGTTATGGCAGGTTTCATTCGGCAGTTTAAATAAAAAAGCTGGAGTGGTTTCCTACAAAACAAGGAATGTACAAGTTACTGCTTATTGATAAATACTAAAGTAGTGTTGGGAACGGGTTTGTCACTGTGAGAACGGGGTAAAGCTATGGAACTGTTTCCGGGGACGGTTGTTATGGCAAGTATCAGTGGTCCGTTATACTAAATAGCGGATGGGTTTCTACTAAACAAGGACTGTTACAAGTTACTGGGATTGATAATATAAAGTAGAGTTGGGAAAGGGTTTGTTCACTGTGAGAACGGTTAAAGCTATGGAACTGTCCTTCCAGTGGACGTTGTTTAGGCAGGTTCATTGGTCTCAGTTCATAAAAAGCTGGGAGATTGAGTTATACAACAAGGAGGAATGTTACAGTTACTGGTATTGATACATAAGTACGAGTTGGGAAAGGGTGTTTGGTCACTGTGAGACGGGTAAAGCTTATGGAAATGTCTTCCAGTGGACGTTGTTATGGCAGGTTCATTGGTCAGTTTAATAAAAGTGGATGAGTTTCTACAAACAAGGAAATGTACAGTTACTGGTAGGGAACATCAAGTAGAGTTGGGACAGGGTTTTCGTGTCACTGTGAGAACGGAAAATAACCACTTGTAAATAAAGCTATGGAAATGTCTTCAAGTGGACGTTGTATGGCAGGGTTCATTGGTCAGTTTAATAAAAAGGCGATGAGTTTTACAAACAAGTATGTACAAGTTCTGGTATGATAAATAAAGTAGTGTTGGGAAAGGGTTTGCAACTGTCGAGAACGGTATTTAAGCTATGGCACTGTCTTCCAGTGAGACATTGTTATGGCAAGTCATTGGTCAGTTTAATAAATAGCTGGATGGGTTTTACAAACAAGGCATGTTACAAGATTACTGGTATTGATACGAAAGTAGATGGGAAAGGGTTGTCACTGCTTGAGCACGGTTAATTTATAAAGCTATGGAATGTCTTTCCAGTTGACGGTTGTTATGGCAGGTTCATTGGTCAGTTTAATAAAAAAGCTGGATGAGTTTATACAAACAAGGAAGTTACAATGTACTGGTATTGATACATTAAAGTGAGAGTTGGGAAAGGGGTTGTCACTTGTTGTGGAGAACGGTAAAGCTATGGAAACTGTCTTTCAGTTGGACGTTGTAATGGCAGGGTTTCATTGGTCAGTTAATAAAAAGCTGGATGAGTTTCTCCACAAGGAATGTTACAGGTACTTGGGCTTGATACAAAAGTGAAGTAGAGCTTGGGGAAAGGGTTTTTCACGTGAGAACGCGTAAAGCTATGGAACTGTTATTCAAGTGGGACGTGGTATGGCAGGTTCACGTTCGAGTCAGTTTAATAAAAAGCTGGATTGAGTTTCTACAAAACAAGAATGTTACAAGTTACTGGTAGGATACATAAATAGTAGAGGTGGGAAAGGGTTTATCCACTGTCGAGAACGGTTAAAGCTATGGAAAACTGCTTCCAGTGGGACGTTGGTTATGCAGGTTCATTCGGTCATTTAATAAAAAGGCTGGATGGGTTTTTACAAACAAGGCAAATGTTACAAGTTACTGGTATGATACAATAAAGTAGAGTTGGGAAGGAGTTTGTCACTGTGAGAACGGTTATAAAGCTATGGAACTGTCTTCCATGTGGACGGTGTTATGCAGTTCTTGGGTCAGTTTAATAAAAAAGCGGGATGAGGTTTCGACAAACAAGGAATGTTTACAAGTTACTGGTATTGATCCATTAAAATAGAGTTGGGAAAGGGTTTTTTTCACTGTGAGAAAGCGTGAAATAATTAAGCTATGGAACTGTCTTCCAGTGGACGTTGGTATGCAGGTAATGGTCAGTTTTAAAAAATTCGGATGAGTTTCAACAAACAAGGATGTTACAGTTATGGTATTGAAATAAAGTAGAGTGGGGAAAGGGTTTTCATGTGAGAACGGTACGTAATAATTAAGATATTGAAACTGCTTCTAGCTGGACGTTTGTTTGTTATTGTTCAGTGGTCAGTTTAATTAAAAAGATGGATGAGTTTATCAAAACAAGGAATGTACAAGTTACTGGTATTGATACAAAAAGTAGAGTTGGGAAAGGGTTTTGTCATTGTGAGAAACGGTATTAAAGCTATGGAAACTGTCTTCCAGTGGACGTTGTTTTATGGAAGGTTCATGGTCAGTTTAATAAAAAGCTGGATGAGTTTTTACAAACAAGGAATGTTACAAGTTATGGTATTGATAAAATAAAGTAGTGTTGGGGAAAGGGTTTTGTCACTGTGAGAACGGTTAAAAGCTATGGGAAACTGTCTTCCAGTGGACGTTGCTGTCTATGGCAAGTTCATTGGTCAGTTTACTAAATAGTGGCATGGGTTTCTACAAAACAAGAAGTTACAAGTATGGGAGTTGATTACATAAAGTAGAGTGGGAAAGGGTGGTCACTGGGAGAAGGGAAGCTATGACTGTCTTCCAGTGGACGTTGTTTATGGGCAGGTTCATGGCCAGGTCTAATAAAAAGCTGGAGAGTTTCTCAAACAAGGATGTTACAAGTTACTTGGTATTGTTACAAAAGTTTTAGAGTTGGGAAAGGGTTTGTCACTGTGAGACGGTAATAAAGCTATGGAACGGTCTTCCGTGGACGTTTTGTGTAATGGCAGGTCATGGTCAGTTTAAGAAAAAGCTGGATGAGTTCTCCAAACAGGAATGTTAAAGTTACTGTATGATCATAAAAGTAGAGTTGGGAAAAGGGTTTGTCACGGTGGAGGAGGAACGTAAAAGATGGAATGTCTTCCCGTGGGACGTTGTTATGGCAGGTTCATAAGTGGGCAGTTTAATAAAAAGCTGGATGAGTTTCTTACAAACAAGCAATGTTCAAATTATACTGGTATTGATAATAAGTAGAGTTGGGGAAAGGTTTGTCACTGTGAGGAACGGTATAAGTTTTAAGCTATGGAAACTGTCTTCAGTGGACGTTGTTATGGCAGGTCATTGGTCAGTTTAATAAAAAAGCTGGATGAGTTTCTAGTTTCTGCAAACAAGGAATGTTACAAGTTACTGGTATGTACATAAAGTCGAGTTGGGAAAGGGTTTTGTCATGTGGGAGACCGGTAACGCTATCGAAACTGTCTCCAGTGGAGTTGTTTATGCAGGTTCATTGGTCAGGTTTTTAAAAAGATGGAGGAGGTTCTAAAAACAAGGAATGTTAAAAGTGTGACTGGTTATTTGAGACATAAGTAGAGTTGGGAAAGGGTTTTTCACTGTGAGAACGGTTTTATTAAAGCTATGGAAATGTCTTCCCGTGGACTTGTCTATGGCAGGTGTTCATTGGTCCGTAATAAAAAGTGGATGAAGGTTCTACAAACAAGGAATGTTACAGTAATGGTAATTGATCATAAAGTAGAGGTTGGACGGAAAGGTTTGTCCCGGTGAGTGAGGAGAACGGTAATAAAGCTATGGAACTGTCTTACATGTGGACGGTTGTTATGGGCAGGCATTGGTCCAGTTTAATAAAAAAGCTGCGATGAGTTTCTACAAACAAGGAATTGTTACAAGTTAATGGGATTGATACATAAAGTAGGAGTTGGGAAAGGGTGTCACGGTGGAGATGGTTCAAGTATGGAAACTGTCTTCAAGTGGATGTTTTTGTTATGGCAGGTTTTCATTGGTCAGTTTAATAAAAAAAGCTGGATGAGTTTCTAAAAACAAGGAATGTTCCAAGTTACGGATTGATACATAACAGTAGAGTTGGAAAGGGTTTGTCAACTGTGAGAACGGTAAAAGCTATGGAACTGTCTTTCAGTGGACGTTGTTTATGGCAGGTTCATTGGCAGTTTTAATAAAAAAGCTGGAGAGTTTCTACAAACAAGGAAGTTTACACGTTATGGGACTTGATTACATAAAATGTAGAGTTTGTCCAGGGAAATTTCAGATTGCCACTGGAGGTCAGGAAGGAATTTTTCCCCTTCATAAATTTGGTGGGGGTTTTGTGCCTTCCTCTGGATCAACAGTTAGGCAGAAACTGAGAATAGGGCGAGAGGGTTTTGTGTGACTGGAGGGGATCAGATGCTGTATTCAAACCGCGAAATAGGAGAGAAGAGGACCGAGGACGAAGTGGAACGGCTAGTAAGGCAATGTGTTAAAAAATCATTGTATTATGGAAATACGGAAAATATTGCATATGAATATATTATAGATTATTTTAGAAGGGAACAATGTCAGTGTGATAACTTTTTATCATCAAATTACAATTTGAGAAGAAAAAACACCACAATATCCTTGGGATCAGAAAATTAGAGTAAAGTGCTGAGTTCATATTACCTCTGTTATTAACCTAACTTAATTCTAGTAAACACTGTTTGTGAGGTGGAAACTCTGATCCCCGGTGCCTTGTAAATGTTATACAGATCCTCTCTCTGCTCTCTATATAATGTTGGTGGGATTATCAGGTCCCTTAATCGGATCTAAGATAAAAGCTGAATCTCTATCAATGTGTCACTCTGTACTACTGAATGCCTGGGGAGTACCCATAAACCTGAGTTATGGTACATTGGGCTCTATACAGTTTTGCAATTCTGCTGGACAATATATGGTTAACTTCTCAATCATGGTAAAGTGTGATAATCTTATAGTAGTTTTATTGGGACCTTATTAGACTACATACAAAACCTCAATCCTTGATTGGTACCTGGAAAGCATTAAAAATGGTTAGAGACACATGAATATTAGACAAGATGGAGATATTATGATGGGAGGAGGGGTGATGGTGGTGATGAGGCTCATTTACCAGCTGACAAATTTAAAGATATATGGAATGCGCGGACTGTTTTGCGTTTTGTAAGTAAAATCTAAAAGATGCTAAATATGTTTAGATCAAAAGAACTCTTGGTGTTGTATGTACTCCGGCACAAAGGAAATAAAGGGATATGTAACCCTAGAGACAATAAGGGGTTGCTCCTTTCCACAATATACCAAAGGAAAGATAAGAGAACAGCTGTGGATAGATATGGGCACACCCTAACAACTACTAGTAATGGTAGTTCCGTTCAAATAAAAAGATCTTTAGTAGTGCAAATGGCCCAAATAGGAGAAGCATCCGGTTGGAAAGTCGTGGTTGGATGTGAAAACGTGTACATGCTGTACCTATTTAGCTGCTCCTCTCTGCCTCTTTATACCTCTGGGGTTGCTATTTGATTGCCCACTGATCTATGCTTGCTGCCCAATTGCCTTTATTATAGTTGTTGGACTACTCGTACTATGTGGGGCGGTGGTTATGCTGGACTCTATGCTTACCCTGAAGGACCTGTTTATTATTTACTGGGGTTAGTGAAATGTTGCCTAAGGTTAAACTATTAGGTTGATCTATATTAATTGCTGTGAAGGATATACCGGTATATCATAAACTATTATG
This sequence comes from Hymenochirus boettgeri, assembly GCA_019447015.1. Taxonomy (NCBI): domain Eukaryota; kingdom Metazoa; phylum Chordata; class Amphibia; order Anura; family Pipidae; genus Hymenochirus; species Hymenochirus boettgeri. Next base: position 464,760 of record JAACNH010000051.1, on the reverse strand, counting down.
TGTATATTTCCCCAGTCTTTGCACAAGGAACTTGCAACTTTAGTACTATTATATTAAGCTTTCCTATTTGGCCATTTGCACTAATAAAGTCTTTTTATTGAACGATCTACAATGACTATATTGGTTAGGGTGTTGCCCATCCTATCCACAAGCTGTTTCTTGTGTTCCTTTGTTATTCATAATGCTAAGATCAAAAAAAGGATTTGGGTAAACACCTAACCACCATGTGATATGATGGTAACAAAGAAAAATAACCCCTGCCAAACACTCACACTATGGTCTGAGCAGCAAGAACAAGAAATGTCAAATACACAAAATGGTGATTGGTGCTAACTGTCGTTCCTTGTAACCACAGACAAATAACTCAACTATACATGTTCAAATGCATAAACTAATGAACAGGGATAAATTTAAAACATTAGGGATTTTACTAACTTGCTTTCAGCAAGTGTTTGTTTCTTGCGGTACACCTGTGTTCTATAAAATTGTAATAACCACATTTGTATGCACTTAAAGGGCCACTAAAGCCACAGAACAAACGCCCCAAAGTCAGGACACCTGATATAAAACCCAGTAATCTGTGTCTTACCTTTCATTTGATACAGGCGTGGGGAAAGGATAAAATTCCTAATACATATGGTTTGTGCTTTACTTCTCAGCATTCTAATATCAGACAGTTTGGTCAACGGACCATTATGCTATGCACCATGCTCGGTCCTTAGCTATGGCACACAAACTTGTTACAGTTGGTCACACCCATCATAATCGCTAGCCAATCCTTTTACAGGACAGAAATGCAGCAAGGAAGCATCGCATGTGCGTGTGACGGAGGTCTAGGGGGTGTGGTCTGGAACGCCATACACACAGAGAACTCATCCCAGTTCTTAACAGGCTTAAAGGGATCGATGTGGGAAAATGAACTTTTTTTTATTGCTTTTCCATGTGTTATATTAATTTCCCCCACAACCCCCAGAGTGTCTTCACTTTTTTCAGATTTCCCTCTGTCTGAGATAAAACCAGTTAGAACAATACGTTGATTGCTTCTCTAACTCCTTACTTGGACTGTCAACAAAAATCACTGTGACTGAATCCCCCCTCCTGCTCTGTAATAAACTAGAGATAAACAAGCATTAGCAGGCGGGAGAAAGGTAGCTTGATGGTAGCTATAAGGCGGGCACGTGACCCCAACTCTTAATTATAGCTTTCACTGATTGATAAGTGGTCACAAAGATGAGAGATCGTAAAATGTACTGATCCCTTCTCGTGTTCTCGGACAGTTACTTTATTGGCCACTTGGCGTGGGGTTGTGTTTTTCAGGAATGTGTGAACTTTTAACTTTACGTGATAAAAATGTGGGTAATGACAATGTTAGCACACAGGTGACCACAAGAAAAAAAAAAACACTTGCTGAAAGCAAGTTATTTAAAATCCCATGTTTATAATTTATCCCATGTCATAGTTTCATGCATTGGAATGTTAACTTTTACTGGCGAACGGAACGTGACTGGTTCAAGAGAGGGTAAGGAGGCATTTATTTGAAAATAAAGAAACCAAGCTAACTAGAGGTTGGGGGGTTCGACCACCAAACTGTCGCCATTACCAATGCTGTTTTAAACACCTTACCTTGGGCGTTCTATACACCTCTAGCCCATCCCACGATGCCGCCCACTAGCGAGCACACCCTAAACACCGGGCTTTTGCTGATCTGCTAATTGGGATGTTCCAGTGGTACATAATGCCACAGATTCTTGTACAAGTCATCTGAAGAGAAAGAGCCAGTAGGATGACTAGCGAAACGCTTCAAGAACTAATTTTCAAGTTCCGTTGATTAATGATACAACAGATATACCATGGACTGGATGAATGAGTGAACCTTCACAAGCAGTCTCCTGTAACTTGTTATTGGTTTTATTCAAATCAATGCCTGTTTGGGGAAGATCCTGGAAAGTTTAATAAGGGAACATGTTCTAGAGTATGTTTCAAGGACTGACATTATAAGTAGTAACCAGCATGGATTTAGGAGGAATAGATCTTGTCAAACTAACTTGCTTGGCTTTTATGAGGAAGTAAGTAGAAATTTAGACTCTGGTATAGCAGTAGATGTAGTTTACTTGGATTTTGCAAAGGCTTTTGATACAGTCCCCCATAGGCGACTAATGAATAAGCTAAGGTCTGTTGGTCTGGGGAGTCACATTTGTACATGGATAGAAAATTGGTTAATGAATAGGATGCAGAGAGTAGTTGTTAATGGGGCTTCATCATTATGGACTAAAGTGCTAAGTGGGGTGCCACAGGGTTCTGTGTTGGGGCCGCTTCTATTTAATCTATTTATTAATGATTTGGAAGTGGGTATTGTAAGCAAGGTTTCTGTGTTTGCTGACGACACAAAACTTTATCGACCATTAAAAACTTAAGAGGATGTGCAAGGGGATCTAGATAGATTGTCACATTGGGCTGCTAAGTAGCAGATGAGATTCAATATTGATAAATGTAAGGTGATGCATTTTGGTCTTAAAAATCCTTGTGCTACTTATACTATAAATGGCTCTGTGTTAAGTGAATCCCTGTTGGAAAGGGATCTTGGAGTTTTGGTGGATAACAAACTTAAAGGAAGCAAGCAGTGCCAGGCGGCAACAGCCAGAGCCAGCATGGTATTGTCTTGTATAAAGAGAGGTATGGATTCAAGGGAGGAAAATGTAATTCTCCCTCTTTACAAAGCATTGGTAAGGCCTCATTTGGAATATGCAGTGCAATTTTGGAATCCTGTGTACAAAAAGGACATCTTTGAAATGGAAAGGGTTCAGAGAAGGGCAACTAAATTAATAAGGGGATTGGGGGAGCTTGAATATGAAGAGAAACTGGAAAAGTTACAGTTATGTACGCTGGAGAAAAGGCGCTTGCGTGGGGATATGATTACTGTGTATAAATACATTAACGGGCCATACAATAAACTATCTGGGGCATTGTTCACCAATAGAACATGTCAGAGGACACGTGGACATCCCTTAAGACTTGAAGATAAAAGGTTTAGGCTTCAAGTTGGGAAAGGGTTTTCACTGTGAGAACGGTAAAGCTATAGAACTGTCTTCCAGTGGACGTTGTTATGGCAGGTTCATTGGTTCATTTTATAAAAAGCTGGATGAGTTTCTACAAAGGAATGTTCAAGTTACTGTATTGATACATAAAGTAGAGTGGGGAAGGGTTGTCACTGTGAGAACGGTAAAGCTAGGAACTGTCTTCCAGTGGACGTGTTATGCAGGTTCATTGGTCAGTTTAATAAAAACTGGATGAGTTTCTACAAACAAGGAATTACAAGTTACTGGATTGATACATAAAGTAGAGTTGGGAAAGGGTTTGTCACTGTGAGAACGGTAAAGCTATGGAACTGTCTTCCAGTGGACGTTGTTTATGGCAGGTTCATTGGTCAGTTTAATAAAAGCTGGATTGGTTTCTACAAACAAGGAATGTTACAAGTTACTGGTATTGATACTAAAGTAGATTGGGAAAGGGTTTGTCACTGTGAGAACGGTAAAACTATGGAACTGTCTTCCAGTGGACATGTTATGACAGGTTCATTGGTCAGTTTATAAAAAGCTGATGATTTTCTACAAACAGGAATTACAAGTTACTGGGATTGATACATAAGAGAGTTGGAAAGGGTTTGTCACTGTGAGAACGTTAAGCTATGGAACTGTCTTCCGTGGACGTTGTTATGGCAGGTTCATTGGTCAGTTTAATAGAAAGCTGGATGAGTTTCTACAACAAGGAATGTTACAAGTTACTGGTATTGATACATAAAGTAGATTTGGAAAGGGTTTGTACCTGTAAGAACGGGAAGGCTATGGAACTGTCTTCCAGTGGACGTTGTTATGGCAGTTCATTGGTCAGTTTAATAGAAAGCTGGATGAGTTTCTACAAACAGAAATGTTACAAGTTACTGGTATGTATCCATAAAGTAGAGTTGGGAAAGGGTTTGTCACTGTAAAACGGGAAGGCTATGGAACTGTCTTCCAGTGGACGTTGTTATGGCAGGTTCATTGGTCAGTTTATATAAAGCTGGATGATTTTCTACAACAAGAATGTTACAGTTACTGGTATTGATACTAAAGTAGAGTTGGGAAAGGGTTTGTCACTGTGAGAACGGTAAAGCTATGGAACTGTATTCCAGTGGACATGTTTTGGCAGGTTCATTGGTCAGTTTAATAAAGACTGGATGGGTTTCTACAAACAAGGAATGTTACAAGTTACTGGGATTGATACAAAGTAGAGTTGGGAAAGGGTTTTTCACTGTGAGAACGGTAAAGCTATGGAACTGTCTTCAGTGGACGTTGTTATGGCAGGTTCATTGTCAGTTTAATAAAAAGCTGGATGAGTTTCTACAAACAGAATGTTACAAGTTACTGGGATTGATACATAAAGTAGAGTTGGGAAAGGGTTTGTCACTGTGAGAACGGTAAAGCTATGGAACTGTCTTCCAGTGGACGTTGTTATGGCAGGTTCATTGGTCAGTTTTAATAGAAAGCTGGATGAGTTTCTACAAACAAGGAATGTTACAATTACTGGTATGATACATAAGTAGAGTTGGAAAGGGTTTGTCACAGTAAGAACGGGAAGGCTATGGAACTGTCTTCCAGTGCGTTTGTTATGGCAGGTTCATTGGTCAGTTTAATAGAAAGCTGGATGAGTTTCTACAAACGAATGTTACAAGTTACTGGTATTGATACATAAAGTAGATTTGGGAAAGGGTTTGTCACTGTAAGAACGGGAAGGCTATGGAACTGTCTTCCGTGGACGTTGTTATGGCAGGTTCATTGGTCAGTTTAATAAAAGCTGGATGAGTTTCTACAAACAGGAATGTTACAAGTTACTGGTATTGATACATAAAGTAGAGTTGGGAAAGGGTTTGTCACTGGGAGAACGGTAAAGCTATGGAACTGTCTTCCATGGACGTTGTTTAGGGCAGGTTCATTGGTCAGTTTAATAAAAAGCTGGATGATTTTTCTACAAACAGGAATGTTACAAGTACTGGGATTGATACATAAAGTAGAGTTGGGAAAGGGTTTGTCACTGTGAGAACGGTAAAGCTATGGAACTGTCTTCCAGTGGACGTTGTTATGGCAGGTCATTGGTCAGTTTAATAAAAAGCTGGATGAGTTTCTACAAACAAGGAATGTTACAAGTTACTGGGATTGATACATAAAGTAGAGTTGGGAAAGGGTTTGTCACTGTGAGAACGTTAAAGCTTGGAACTGTCTTCCAGTGGACGTTGTTATGGCAGGTTCATTGGTCAGTTTAATAAAAAGCTGGATGAGTTTCTACAAACAAGGAATGTTACAAGTTACTGGAATTGATACATAAAGTAGAGTTGGGAAAGGGTTTGTCACTGTGAGAACGGTAAAGCTATGGAACTGTCTTCCAGTGGACGTTGTTATGGCAGGTTCATTGGTCAGTTTAATAAAAAGCTGGATGAGTTTCTACAAACAAGGAATGTTACAAGTTACTGGTATTGATACTAAAGTAGAGTTGGAAAGGGTTTGTCACGTGTGAGAACGGTAAAGCTATGGAACTGTCTTCCAGTGGACGTGTTATGGCAGGTTCATTGGTCAGTTTAATAAAAGCTGGATGAGTTTCTACAACAAGATGTTACAGTTTACTGGGATTGATACATAAAGTAAGTTGGAAAGGGTTTGTCACTGTGAGAACGTTAAAGCTATGGAACTGTCTTCCAGTGGACGTTGTTATGGCAGGTTCATTGGTCAGTTTAATAAAAAGCGGATAAGTTTCTACAAACAGAATGTTGCAAGTTACTGGGATTGATACATAAAGTAGAGTTGGAAAGGGTTTGTCACTGTGAGAACGGTAAAGCTATGGAACGTCTTCCATGTGGACGTTGTGATGGCAGGTTCATTGGTCAGTTTAATAAAAGCTGGATGAGTTTCTACAAACAGGAATGTTAAAGTTACTGGTATTGATACATAAAGTAGAGTTGGGAAAGGGTTTGTCACTGTAGAAAGGTAGCTATGGAACTGCCTTCCAGTGGACGTTGTTATGGCAGGTTCATTGGTCAGTTTATAAAAACTGGATGAGTTTCTACAAACAAGGATGTTACAAGTTACTGGGATTGATACATAAAGTAGAGTTGGGAAAGGGTTTGTCACTGTGAGAACGGTAAAGCTATGGAACTTCTTCCAGTGGACGTTGTTATGGCAGTTCATTGGTCAGTTTAATAAAAGCTGGATGAGTTTCTACAAACAAGGAATGTTACAAGTTACTGGGATTGATACATAAAGTAGAGTTGATCCAGGGAATTTCCCATTGTCACTTGGAGTCAAGTGAAAGAGTAGGAGGTAGGTATAGTACGTGATAGAGTAGAGGTAGGTACCATAGTACAGTGATAGAGTAGAGGTAGGTACCATAGTACAGTGATAGAGTAGGAGTAGTACCATAGTACAGTGATAGAGTAGTAGGTAGGTACCATCGTACGTGATAGAGTAGGTAGGTACCAGAGTACAGTGATAGAGTAGTAGGTATGCCATGTACAGTGATAGAGTAGGAGGTAGGTACCATAGTACGTGATTAGTAGGAGTAGTACATAGTAACGTGTTAGAGTAGGAGGTAGTATCAGAGTACAGTGATAAAGTAGGAGGTAGGTACCATAGTACAGTGATAGAGTAGGAGGTAGGTACCATAGTACAGGGATAAAGTGAAGGTGGCCATAGTTATAGTGATAGAGTAGAAGGTAGGTACCATAGTACAGTGATAGAGTAGAAGGATAGGTACCATGACTGCCCCCCTCCCCCACCATAGGAATGCATCTGACCTCCTGTCCCACCATCCCCCGCCGCCAGGGGGAGCTCTGTCCACTGACACGCGCCGCTTCTGTGAATTTAAGGGAGTGGTCACCGGAAGTGAAGGGCGCGCGGGGACCGGAAAGGAGACAGAGCCAGTCAGTCAGTCAGTCGTCAGTGAGAGAACCAGAGAGAGGAAATGTCCGGCGGGGTGACCAGTATCGAAGCGGTAAAGAGGAAGATCCAGGTCCTGCAGAAACAGGCAACGAAGCCGAGAGAATGCGGAGCGGCTGAGCCGAGAGGGTGGAAGGAGAGAGACGAGCCGGAACAGGTCAGGGTGATGGGAAGGAGGGCTGGGGGGGCGGTGGAGTGTCAGGGGTAGGTGGGTGATGTTCAGGGGTAGTAGGTGGGTGGATGGTGCAGGGGGTAGGTGGGGTGTTAGTGTGGGCAGGGGGTGGGTGGATGTTAGTGGGGGTGGGTGATGTTACAGGGGGTTGGTGGGTGGAGGGTACAGGGGGTAGGTGGTATGGGTGGAGGGTACAGGGGTAGGTGGTATGGGTGGAGGGTACAGGGGGTAGGTGGTATGGGTGGAGAGTATAGTATAGGATAGTAAAGTATAGGGTAAGTTTGTGGGCATGGGTATATAGAAGGTATAGGGAGGGTTGGCAGGCAGGGGTCCATTGAAGTTATGGAGGGTAGATGGGAGGTTGTACAATGGAATGTGGGGGTAGGTTGTGGAAAGATGATTGAATGGGAAGCAGTGATTGCTGTTGGTAAATACTGTGGCTAGAGTGTGTTGGGTGTGGTGGGTTTGGAGGGGGTCATGGCTAAGGGGAGAGACAAATAGTCTGTTGCGAAATATCTACAAGTGATTGCTTATAGGCCTGTGGCACACAAGGACATTATAGCTGCAACATTTACCTAAATAGTTCACTAACTGAATTGGAATTCCATCTGATCCTTATAGTTTTATTCATAGCCTACAGTGCAGATATTTTATATCAGAATGGTTGAGAGATGGATGCTGCCAGGAATAAAACTCACACATACACACGTTATACCGCATTCTACAGCGCGCCTCTCGTGTTATCTTCAAGGCTTCATGCTAGCTTCAAGGTGTGTGACTCTTCCTCCCGGTTGTATGGACGGTCAGCGTAGAATGTCTCGACTATAGAAACGTTTTACGTGATCCCTATTAGAAGAGAGAAAATTCTTAAATCTGACCGGTTTGTCGTTCACCTTGTAGTGTGAAAGCCATCAACCTGTCACATAGCCAAACATGAATCAAATTATAGGCAATTATAATATATTTGTATTCTATTAGAAATCAGAAGACGGTGACTGCAAATCTGCTATTGCTACTCTGCCATTAACTTCTTGTAAGCGTTTATTTATTGCGTCCAGTCCTCAATTTATCAGAATGCACGTGGTCCTATTTAATAAGAGATGCAGAAGTTTGCTTGCATCAACCAATCACATTCTACCAAACTGCAGCGGACCAGTAAAAAGGCAAAGAATTCCCCTGCTTATTAAATTATTATTCCTACATCTGTACCAAATCTACAACTATATAGAAAATGCACTCAATGCATCACACGGATGGGTTTGTGCAGTCCTTGTCTTTATCCATCTCATTCAGGAAGACTTGGAGGGCCCTGTACCCCTGATTGATAAACGCTGCTGTAAGGGGAATGCGAGTGAGAATGATTTTACTGTATTTATAATACTAAAGAGACTTTTCTGAATTGCGGTTTCTGAGCTATAAGGCTGGTGTGCTTGATTTTTAGCCTAAAATTTTCCATTCTCCCATTCACTTGAATAATGTTGATATATTACTGTTTGTTTTATTGTTCATTAAGTTGGTTGTGAGTACAGGAAAACCATACACATCCCACATAGAAATATTCACAAAATGAATTACATTAAATAGCTGTACAGAGTGATTTGTGTGTATCGGCCCCAATACTACAGCTAGTGCTTAGAGGGAGCTGTCCGTTTTGTATGCCAGCCAAGTCACAATACAGTGTGTTGTCCTATTGAATGGAAGGGATATTATAAACGGGAGGCTTCATTTACTTCAATTAAAGTAAATGGATTTCAATTTACAAAATAGCTTGTGGTGACACATAAATGAGTTTCAGGTACTGGTGGCGTGGCAGATGGTGTGGTTGGCAGGAATGGAGTTTTGAGGTGTGGAAGGATTCGTATTTTCTGTGCTCTTGGGTGTCTGCCTAGCCGGCTTTGGGCTGGGTTATTTGTAGTCATTCCCTGCCAAGATTTTTTTGGCTTGTTCCGGCATCCATGCGCTGCTCTGGGCAATTTTTGTACAATGGACACAGTGATCAGGATTCCAACTGTGACTTTTAATATCCGAAAATCCGTAGTTTGCCCTATTAAAGCAGCCTGCGCTATATTTCACGTGCCGGCCGATAACCCTAATTGTCTCTGCCTGTCGGAAGTTTGTCATTTTTCCAGCAGTGCGATCTGCAGTCCATTTTTGGATTGCATTTGCTATGTGCTCCTTAGTGCTGCAGATATTACAGTGCTCGGGTTATGTGTTTTTTGGGAGTGTTCAGTGCAACCTGATTACGGGCACTGTTTAGCTTACTGACTCGTAGAACAATTTCCTCCTTGGTGTGTTGCAATAGGTGCCTTGCTAATCATTACACATGCTCGTCAACAAATAGAGCTAAAATAGGGAATCTGTACCTGTAGGTTATGGATTTTGGGAACATTAGAAGTTATTGTCTAATTTGATTTGTGGTTATTTATACGTGTAGAGGGTGAGATAGTGACCCCTTTCCTGGTTCTCACAACTGGTTTACCAGTCTATAAAATTTCGTACGATTTTTTAAGTTCTGCTTACATTTCTGCTAAAAAGTCTGCAATTTGGGGGATCTGTTTGTGTTCTATTCTCCCTTCCTGGAGTAAACCAGCAGTCTGCAGCCTAGGCCCCAGTGTATATTTGACTACTAACCCCTCCCGACAGACATGGGTGTGATTGTTTATATGGCGCTTTAGGTGCCATTGCTACAGGCCTGACTTTATCTGTTACTGAACAGTTATGTGGCATTAAATGGTGCGTGGTCTTCATCGATTGCAACGTTTTGGGATCCAGTGCAGCATTTTTTTGCCTGCATGATTGATTCTGCAGTCACAGGTTGTCTCTCCTGTTTGGTGAGGGATTCCGATGTAAATAGATAAGTGTGTGAATAGGAGATCTCATCTATCCATTTACATTTTTGCTTGGGTTTCTGACAAAGCCTGTAGAACCAGTGTCCGCCCCAAGCGATGTGATGCTGCTATTCAGTTTCCATAGTGATGGTGAAAAGCTGTTACAGGCCCTGATTGTCACTCTGGATGTATAGGTTGGCTGTATTGTTGCTATTGGCGATATCCTGATATCTGGAGAGACTGTGCCATGCTGTATTTTCATGAGTAACTCCCATAAGCGCAACTCATTCGGCTCTAAGTGTTCTGTCTATTGTGCTTAAAATAAATGGATGCAAACATCTGTCTGTTGGGGTTAATACGCATGAGTAGTAGGAAGATTTCACCATCTTCCTATCGGGGAGATTTACTGAGGGATGCAATTTAACATCACGCTTGGGGCTCAGGGTTAATCAACTGGCCTAACACCTTGTGGGACGATAGACACTAACAGGGACATTCAATAAAAGCTCTTATCGTTTAAAACGGTGCTAATTTTACCCAACCAATCAGATGTTAGCTTTCAAATGTTAAATAAGATCTGATTGGTTGGGGAAAAATTAGCACCGTTTTAAACTATAAGAACTTTTATTGAATCTCCCTGTTAATGTCCCACAATTCCATTTTGAAATGGACCACTGGGTAGTCGTGGCTAGTAGTCCCTGTATGTGTTTCCACATGGTAGGATTTTTTCTGGAGGCTAGCTGAGGACTCTGGGAGAGAAGCAGGGTTGCTGGAACATGTGGCGTCCCTGTTTGCTGCATATTTCTAACAGTTGATAACAACAAGTTCCCTATTTTATCTCCTCAGGCTGAAGCAGAAGTTGCTTCTCTAAATCGCCGCATTCAGTTAGTAGAGGAAGAGCTGGACCGGGCACAGGAGCGTCTCTCTACCGCGTTGCAGAAGCTGGAGGAGGCAGAGAAGGCGGCTGACGAAAGCGAAAGGTTAGTGTCTGTTGGTCTGTGAGAATAATAATGGGGCTTTCCATATTCTCTTGTGTCTATTAAGAGCAGAGTTGTAGAAAGTAAACAGCACTTTCCTGTTAGTACAATCTAATTCCAAAGGGAACGTCTGCTAACTGCCAGGTTCCCGTGCCCTCCCTGTTCGCTGTTAACTCTTTCCTGTAAGGGACAGGAAATGCCTGCTGCTCTGGAGCTTCCTGTTTTCCAGGAAGCTGTCAAAAAGAATGGGAAGCTCTGTTTATTCTGAGTTATCGCCTTATCACTAGTGCCAGAGCCTGTGTCAAGTCAGCTGTGTAAATGTTGCACATGAGTTTTATCTTTTACTGGAACATCATACAATCTCCTATATCCTTTCCATCCGTATAGTTTTGTAAATTACTCAAAGCTCATCAAGGCAGGAGCAAAAGTGCTGGAGTTGGCTAAAACGTACAGTCAGATATAAAGTCATAGTAAGGTCCTTCATACAATATGATAATATAATATGTTACAATGTCCTATTTCCCTGATAACAGTCATAGTTGGTAAAGTCCTTCACACAATATAATATTTTCAATGGGAAGGTGCAGTGACGAGAATCTATATTAGAATCACTCAGTGATGTCACTGAGTGACTTCCTGTATTCCACTGCCCCTCCCCCTGCCTCCCCCTCCCTGTATTATTTATTTATATAGGAATCCCTTTTTATTCTTGACAGACAATGTTCGGTCCATCTTTCTATTTTCAGTAGGAACGGTAATTAACTATTTATACATTAAACAGGGATTCCTATATAAATGACTAATACAGGAAGGGGAAGATAGTGGTAGTGGGCAGGTTATTTTTTTTGGCTTGCCTTATGTATTATAAGAAATAATACACTACCTACAGTGTAATATATGGATTTACTTCACCTCGGAGTTCCGTGACCTGTATAAAAGAACGCGGCCTCGTGCTGCTATATGGTCATGGAACTCCTCGGTGGCGTAATATCCTTATATTACACTGTAGGTAGCATATTATTCCTTATATAATATGTTACAATGTCCTATTTCCCAGATAAGTGATTGTTCGGACATTCTAACATATTGTATTATTATATTATCCTATTGTATGAAGGACGTTACTAACTATGACTGTTATCTGGGTAATAGGACATTGTAACATATTGTATTATTATATTATCCTATTGTATGAAGGACGTTACTAACTATGACTGTTATCTGGGTAATAGGACACTGTAACATATTGTATTATATTATCATATTGTATGAAGGACTTTACTAACTATGACTGTAATCTGGGTAATAGGACACTGTAACATATTGTATTATATTATCATATTGTATGAAGGACGTTACTAACTATGACGGTTATCTGGGTAATAGGACACTGTAACATATTGTATTATATTATCATATTGTATGGAAGGCTTTATAACTATGACTGTAAATCTGGGGTATATAGGACACTGTAACATATTGTATTATATTATCATATTGTATGAAGGACGTTACTAACTATGACGGTTATCTGGGTAATAGGACACTGTAACATATTGTATTATATTATCATATTGTATGAAGGACTTTACTAACTATGACTGTTATCTGGGTATAGGACATTGAACATATTGTATTATTATATATCATATTGTATGAGGACGTTACTAAATATTGACTGGTATTGGGGTAATAGGACATTGTAACATATTGTATTATTATATTATCATATTGTATGAAGGACGTTACTAACTATGACTGTTATCTGGGTAATAGGACATTGTAACATATTGTATTATTATATTATCATATTGTATGAAGGACGTTACTAACTATGACTGTTATCTGGGTAATAGGACATTGTAACATATTGTATTATTATATTATCATATTGTATGAAGGACGTTACTAACTGTGACTGTTATCTGGGTAATAGGACATTGTAACATATTGTATTATTATATTATCATATTGTATGAAGGACGTTACTAACTGTGACTGTTATCTGGGTAATAGGACATTGTAACATATTGTATTATTATATTATCATATTGTATGAAGGACGTTACTAACTATGACTGTTATCTGGGTAATAGGACATTATAACATATTGTATTATTATATTATCATATTGTATGAAGGACGTTACTAACTATGACTGTTATCTGGGTAATAGGACATTATAACATATTGTATTATTATATTATCATATTGTATGAAGGACGTTACTAACTAGACTGTTTTCTGGGTATAGTACTTGTAACATATTGTATTATATTATCATATTGTATGAAGGACGTTACTAACTATGACGGTTATCTGGGTAATAGGACACTGTAACATATTGTATTATATTATCATATTGTATGAAGGACTTTACTAACTATGACTGTTATCTGGGTATTAGGACATTGCAACATATTGTATTATTATATTATCATATTGTATGAAGGACGTTACTAACTATGACTTATCTGGGTAATAGGACATTGTAACATATTGTATTTTATTATCATGTTGTTTGAAGGTATTTACCAACCGTCGTAGTTAGTAAATTTTGGTTAGGAGCTGCCATATTGCTGTTAGTATAGAACTATGTCCGCTGAAACCGACAAGTAATTGTATATTCTTGTGAGATCCTGTGTTTGGGGAAATGATGACAATGTCTGTGTAGAATTTTACATTCTAACAACTTGGGGCATCCGCTCATTTTACAGGGGTATGAAAGTTATTGAGAACAGAGCCCTGAAAGATGAAGAGAAGATGGAACTGCAGGAGATCCAACTGAAAGAGGCCAAACACATAGCAGAAGAAGCAGACCGGAAATATGAGGAGGTGGGGTCAGGAGAGACCATTTGTTATACGGGGAGGGGAGACCATTTGTTATACGGGGAGGGGAGCCCATTCAATATACAAGGACCCTGTTAATTATACAGAGAGGGGTGACCATTGATTATATGGGGAGGGGAGCCCATTCAATACACGGGGGTCCCTTTTATTATACTGGGAGGGGAGACCATTTCATTGAATGACTCCCCTCCCCATATAATCAATGGTCACCCCTCCTGTATAATTACAGGTCCTTGTATATTGAATGGGCTCCCCTCCCTGTATAACAAATGGTCCTCCCCTCCCAGTATAATAAAGGGACCCCCTTGTATTTGAATGGGCTCCCCTCCCCATATAATCAATGGTCACCCCCTCTCTGTATATTAACAGGGTCCTTGTATATTGAATGGGCTCCCCTCCCCGTATAACAAATGGTCTCCCCTCCCGTATAACAATGGTTCTCCCTGACCCCACCTCCTCATATTTCCGGTCTGCTTCTTTCTGCATTGTTTGGCCTCTTTCAGTTGGATCTCCTGCAGTTCCATCTTCTCTTCATCTTTCAGGGCTCTGTTCTCAATAACTTTCATACCCCTGTAAAATGAGCGGATGCCCCAAGTTGTTAGAATGTAAAATTCTACACAGACATTGTCATCATTTCCCAAACACAGGATCTCACAAGAATATACAATTACTTGTCGTTTTCATTCGCGGACATGTTCTATACTAACAGACAATATGGCAGCTCCTAACAAAATTTACTAACTACGACGTTTGGTAAATACCTTCAAACAACATGATAATAAAATACAATATGTTACAATGTCCTATTACCCAGATAATCATAGTTAGTAACGTCCTTCATACAATATGATAATATAATAATACAATATGTTACAATGTCCTATTACCCCATAACAGTCATGTAGTAACGTCCTTCATACATATGATAATATAATAATACAATATGTTATAATGTCCTATTACCCAGATAACAGTCATAGTTAGTAACGTCCTTCATACAATATGATAATATAATAATGCAATATGTTACAATGTCCTATTACCCAGAAAACAGTCATAGTTAGTAACGTCCTTCATACAATATGATAATATAATAATACAATATGTTACAGTGTCCTATTACCCAGATAACAGTCATAGTTAGTAACGTCCTTCATACAATATGATAATATTTTAATACAATATGTTACAGTATCCTATTACCCAGATCAGTCATAGTTAGTAACGTCCTTCATACAATATGATAATATAATAATACAATATGTTACAATGCCCTATTACCCAGATAACAGTCATAGTTAGTAACATCCTTCATACAATATGATAATATAATAATACAATATGTTTACAATGTCCTATTATCACGATAACCGTCATAGTTAGTACGTCCTTCATACAATATGATAATATAATACTACAATATGTTACAATGTCCTATTATCCAGATAACAGTCATAGTTCGTAAAGTCCTTCATAAAACAAATGATTATATACTACAATATGTTACAATGTACTATTACCCAGATAACAGTCATAGTTAGTAACGTCCTTCATACAATATGATAATATAATATACAATATGTTACAATGTCCTATTACCCAGATAACAGTCATAGTTAGTAACGTCCTTCATACAATATGATAATATAATACTAAATATGTTTCAATGTCCTAATACCCAGATAACAGTCATAGTTAGTAAAGTCCTTCATACAATATGATAATATAATACAATATGTTAGTTGTCCTATTACCCATTAACCTGTCATGTTAGTAACGTCCTTCATACAATATGATAATATAATACAATATGTTACAGTGTCCTATTACCCAGATAACCGTCAAGATTAGTAACGTCCTTCATACATATGATAATATAATACAATATGTTACAGTGTCCTATTACCCAGATTACAGTCATAGTTAGTAAAGTCCTTCATACAATATGATAATATAATAATACAATATGTTACAGTGTCCTATTACCCAGATAACCGTCATAGTTAGTAACGTCCTTCATACAATATGAAATAATAAATACAATTGTACAGTGTCCTATTACCCAGATTACAGTCATAGTTGTAAAGTCCTTCATACAATATGATATATAATACAATGTTACAGTGTCCATTACCCAGATAACAGTCATAGTTAGTAACGTCCTTCATACAATAGGATTAATTAATAATACAATATGTTACAATCCTATTACCCGATAACAGTCATAGTTAGTAACGTCCTTCATACAATAGGAATAATAATATAACAATATGTTATAATGTCCGAACATCACTTATCTGGGAAATAGGACATTGTAACATATTATATAAGGAATAATATGCTACCTACAGTGTAATATAAGGATATTACGCCACCGAGGAGTTCCATGACCATATAGATCACGCACGAGGCCGCGTTCTTTTATACAGGTCACGGAACTCCGAGGTGAAGTAAATCCATATATTACACTGTAGGTAGTGTTATATTCTTATAATACATAAGGCAAGCCAAAAAAAATAACCTGCCACTACCACTATCTTCCCCTTCCTGTATTAGTCATTTATATAGGAATCCCTGTTTAATGTATAATAGTTAATTACCGTTCCTACTGAAAATAGAAAGATGGACCGAACATTGTCTGTCAAGAATAAAAAGGGATTCCTATATAAATAAATATACAGGAGGGGGAGGCAGGGGGAGGGGCAGTGGAATACGAAGTCACTCAGTGACATCACTGAGTGTTCTAATATAGATTCTCGTCACTGCACTTCCCATTGAAAATATTATATTGTGTAAGACTTTACCAACTATGACTGTTATCAGGGAAATAGGACATTGTACATATTATATTATCATTTGTATGAAGGACCTTACTATGACTTTATATCTGACTGTACGTTTTAGCCAACTCCACACTTTTGCTCCTGCCTTGATGAGCTTTGAGTATTTACAAAACTATACGGATGGAAGGATATAGGAGATTGTATGATGTTCCGTAAAAGATAAAACTCATGTGCAACATTTACACACAGCTGACTTGACACAGGCTCTGGCACTATTGATAAGGCGATAACTCAGAATAAACAGAGCTTCCCATTCTTTGGACAGCTTCCTGGAAAACAGGAAGCTCCAGAGCAGCAGCAGGCATTTCCTGTCCCTTACAGGAAAGAGTTAACAGCGAACAGGGAGGGCAACGGGAACCTGCAGTGTAGCAGACGTTCCCTTGGAATTAGATTGTACTAACAGGAAAGTGCTGTTTACTTTCAATACAACTCTGCTCTTAATAGACACAAAGAATATGGAAAGCCCCTTATTCTTCTCACGACCAACAGACACTAACCTTTCGCTTTCGTCAGCCGCCTTCTCGCTCCTCCAGCTTCTGCAACGCGGTAGAGAGACGCTCCTGTGCCCGGTCCAGCTCTTTCCTCTACTAACTGAATGCGGCGATTTAGAGAAGCAACTTCTGCTTCAGCCTGAGGAGATAAAATAGGGAACTTGTTGTTATCAACTGTTAGAAATATGCAGCAAACAGGACGCCCACATGTTCCAGCAACCCTGCTTCTCTCCCAGAGTCCTCAGCTAGCCTCCAGAAATCCTACCATGGTGGAACACATACAGACTACTAGCCACGACTACCCAGTGGTCCATTTCAAAAGGGAATTGTGGAACATTAACAGGGAGATTCAATAAAAGTTCTTATAGTTTAAAAACGGTGCTAATTTTTCCCCAACCAATCAGATCTTATTTACATTTGAAAGCTAACATCTGATTGGTTGGGTAAAATTAGCACCGTTTAAAACGATAAGAGCTTTTATTGAATGTCCCTTGTTAGTGCTATCGTCCCACAAGGTGTTAGGCCAGTTGATTAACCCTGAGCCCCAAGCGTGATGTTAAATTGCATCCCTCAGTAAATCTCCCCGATAGGAAAGGTGAAATCTTCCTACTACTCATGCGTATTAACCCCAACAGACAGATTGTTTCACCCATTTATTTAAGCACAATAGACAGAACACTTAGAGCCGAATGAGTTGCGCTTATGGGAGTTACTCATGAAAATACAGCATGGCACAGTCTCTCCGATATCAGGATATCGCCAATAGCAACAATACAGCCACCTATACATCCAGAGTGACAATCAGGGCCTGTAACACAGCTTTTCACACCATCACTATGGAAACTGAATACAGCATCACATCGCTTGGGGCGGACACTGTTTCTACAGGCTTTGTCAGAAACCCAAGCAAAATTGTAAATGGTAGATGAGATCTCCTATTCACACACCTTATCTATTTACATCGGAATCCCTCACCAAACAGGAGAGACAACCTGTGACTGCAGAATCAATCATGCAGGCAAAAAAATGCTGCACTGGATCCCAAAACGTGCAATCGATGAAGACCACGCACCATTATAATGCCACATAAACTGTTCAGTACCAGATAAAGTCAGGCCTGTGCAATGGCACCTAAAGCGCCATATAAACAATCACACCCATGTCGTCTGTGGAGGGGTTAGTAGTCAAATATACACTGGGGCCTAGGCTGCAGACTGCTGGTTTACTCCAGGAAGGGAGAATAGAACACAAACAGATCCCCCAAATTGCAGACTTTTTAAGCGAAATGTAAGCAGAACTTAAAAAACGTACGAAATTTTATAGACTGTAACCAGTTGTGAGAACCAGGAAAGGGGTCACTATCTCACCCTCTACACGTATAAATAACCACAAATCAAATTAGACAATAACTTCTAATGTTCCCAAAATCCATAACCTACAGGTACAGATTCCCTATTTTAGCCTATTTGTTGACAGCATGTGTAATGATTAGCCAGGCACCTATTGCAACACACCAAGGAGGAAATTGTTCTCCGATTCAGTAAGCTAAACAGTTGCCCGTATCAGGTTCACTGAACACCTCCCAAAAAACACATAACCGAGCACTGTAATATCTGCAGCACAAGAGCACATAGCAAATGCAATCCAAAAATGGACTGCAGATCGCACTGCTGGAAATGACAAACTTCCGACAGGCAGACAATTAGGGTTATCGGCCGGCACGTGAAATATAGCGCAGCTGCTTTAATAGGCAAACTACGGATTTTCGGATATTAAAAGTCCACGTTGGAATCCTGATCACTGTGTCCATTGTACAAAAATTGCCCAGACAGGCGCATGATGCCGGAACAAGCCAAAAAAAATCTGGCAGGGAATGACTACAAATAACCCAGCCCAAAGCCGGCTAGGCAGACACCCCAGAGCACGAAAATACGAATCCTTCCACACCTCAAAACTCCATTCCTGCCAACCACACCATCTGCCACGCCACCAGTACCTGAAACTCTTTATGTGTCACCACAAGCTATTTTTTATTGAAATCCATTTACTTTAATTGAGTAAATGAAGCCTCCCGTTTATAATATCCTTCCATTCAATAGGACACAACACTGTATTGTGACTTGGCTGGCATACAAAACGGACAGCTCCCTCTAAGCACTAGCTTAGTATTGGGGCCGTACACACAAATCACTCTGTCAGCTATTTAATGTAATTCATTTTGTGAATATTTCTATTTGGGATGTGTATGGTTTTCCTGTACTCACAACCAACTTAATGAACAATAAACAAACAGTAATATTCAACATTATTCAAGTGAATGGGAGAATGGAAAATTTAGGCTAAAAATCAAGCACACCAGCCTTATGCTCAGAAACCGCAATTCAGAAGTCTCTTAAGTATTATAAATACAGTAAAATCATTCTCCACTCGCTTCCCCTTACAGCAGCGTTTATCAATCAGGGGTCAGGGCCCTCCAAGTCTTCCTGAATGAATGAGATGATAAAGACAGGACTGCACAAAACCATCCGTGTGATGCATTGAGTGCATTTTCTATATAGTTGTAGATTTGGTACAGATGTAGGAATATAATTTAATAAGCAGGGGAATTCTTTGCCTTTTTACTGGTCCGCTGCAGTTTGGTAGAATGTGATTGGTTGATGCAAGCAAAACTTCTGCATCTCTTATTAAATAGGACCACGTGCATTCTGATAAATTGAGGACTGGACGCAATAAATAACGCTTACAAGAATTTAATGGCAAGTAGCAATAGCAATTTGAGTCACCGTCTTCTGATTTCTAATAGAATACAAATATATTATAATTGCCTATAATTTGATTCATGTTTGGCTATTTGACAGGTTGATGGCTTTCACACTACAAGGTGAACGACAAACCGGTCAATTTAAGATTTTTCTCTCTTCTATAGGATCACTAAAACGTTTCTATAGTCGAGACATTCTACGCTGACCGTCCATACACCGGGAGGAAGAGTCACACACCTTGAGCTAGCATGAAGCCTTGAAGATAACACGAGAGGCGCGCTGTAGAATGCGGTATAACGTGTGTATTGTTGAGTTTTTATTCCTGGCAGCATCCATCTCTCAACCATTCTGATATAAATATCTGCACTGTAGGCTATGAATAAAACTATAGGATCAATGGAATTCCAATTCATTTAGTGAACTATTTAGGTAAATGTTGCAGCTATAATGTCCTTGTTTGCCCAGGCCTATAGCAATCACTGTAGATATTTCGCAACAGACTATTGTCTCTCCCCTTAGCATGACCCTCCAAACCCACCACCACCCAACACACTCTAGCCACGTATTTACCAACAGCAATCACTGCTTCCCATTCATCATCTTTCAACAACCACCACCCCCACATTCCATTGTACAACCTCCCATCTACCCTCCATAACTCAATGGACCCCTGCCTGCCAACCCTCCCTATACCTTCTATATACCCATGCCCACAAACTTCCCCTTACTTTACTATCCTATACTATACTCTCACCCATCCACCTACCCCTTCCCCCCCCCATAACCACCTACCCCCTGTACCCTCCACCCATACCACCTACCCCCTGTACCCTCCACCCACCAACCCCCTGTAACATCCACCCATACCACCTACCCCCTGTACGCTCCACCCACCAACCCCTTTTACACCTCCACCCACCTACCCCCTGTAACATCCACCCACCCCCACTAACATCCACCCACCCCCTGCCACTAACAACCCACCTACCCCCCTGCACCATCCACCCACCTACTACCCCCTGTAACATCCACCCACTACCCCTGTACACTCCACCGCCCCAGCCCCTCCTTCCCATCACCCCTGACCTGTTCCCGGCTCCGTCTCTCTCCTTCCACCTCTCGGCTCAGCCGCTCCGCATTCTCCTCGGCTTCGTCTGCCTGTTTCTGCAGGACCTGGATCTTCCTCTTTACCGCTTCGATACTGGTCATTCCCCCGCCGGACATTTCCCTCTCTGTGTCTCTCACTGACTGACTGACTGACTGAGCTCTGTCTCTCTTTCCGGTCCCCGCGCGCCCTTCACTTTCCGGTGACCACTCCCTTAAATTCACAGAAGCGCGCGTGTCATGGACAGAGCTCCCCCTGGCGGCGGCGGATGGTGGGACAGGGGTCAGATTGCATTCCTATGGTGGGGGAGGGGGGCAGTCATGGTACCTCCTTCTACTCTATCACTGTACTATGGTACCTACCTTCTACTCTATCACTATACTATGGTACCTACCTTCTACTTTATCACTGTACTATGGTCCTACCTCCTACTCTATCACTGTACTATGGTACCTACCTCCTACTTTAGCACTGTACTCTGATACCTACCCCTCTACTCTATACACTGCTATTGTACCTACCTCCTACTCTATCACTGTACTATGGTACCTACCTCCTACTCTATCACTGTACTATGGACCTACCACTACTCTTCAGACTGTACTCTGGTACCTACCTCCTACTCTATCACTTACGATGGTACCTACCCTTCCTAGCTCCTATCCTGTACTATGGTACCTACCTCCTACTCTATCACTGTACTATGGTACCTCTCCTACTCTATCACTGTACTATGGTACCTACCTCCTACTCTATCACTGTACGATACCTACCTCACCTCCTACTCTTTCACTTGACTCAATATTGACAATGGGAAATTTCCCTGGATCAACTCTACTTTATGTATCATCCCGTAACTGTAACATTCCTTGTTTGTAAGAACTCATCCAGCTTTTTTAAACTGACCAAATGAACCTTGCCATAACAACGCCCACTGGAAGCAGTTCCATAGCTTTACCGTTCTCACAGTGACAAACCCTTTCCCACACTCTACTTTATGTACAATCCCAGTAATTCTTGTAACATTCCTTGTTTGTAGAAACTCATCCAGCTTTTTATAAACTGACCAATGAACCTGCCATAAACAACGTCCACTGGAAGGCAGTTCCATAGCTTACCGTTCTCACAGTGACAAACCCTTTCCCAACTCTACTTTATGTATCATACCAGTAACTTGTAACATTTCCTTGTTTGTAGAAACTCATCCAGCTTTTATTAAACTGACCAATGAACCGCCATAACAACGTCCACTGGAAGACAGTTCCATAGCTTTACCGTTCTCACAGTGACAAACCCTTCCCAACTCTACTTTATGTATCAATCCAGTAACTTGCAACAATTCCTTGTTTGTAGAACTTATCCACTTTTTTATTAAACTGACCAATGAACCTGCCATAACACACGTCCCCTGGAAGACAGTTCCATAGCTTTAACCGTTCTCACAGTGACAAACCCTTTCCCAACTCTACTTTATGTATCAATCCCAGTAACTTGTAACATCTCTTGTTTGTAGAAACTCATCCAGCTTTTATAAACTGACCAATGAACCTGCCATAACAACGTCCACTGGAAGACAGTTCCATAGCTTTACCGTTCTCACAGTGACAAACCCTTTCCCAACTCTACTTTATGTATCAATACCAGTATTTGTAACATCCTTGTTTGTAGAACTCATCCAGCTTTTTATTAAACTGACCAATGAACTGCCATAACAACGTCCACTGGAAGACAGTTTCCATAGCTTTATACCGTCTCACAGTGACAAAACCCTTTCCCAACTCTACTTTATGTATCAATCCCAGTAACTTGTAACATTCCTTGTTTGTAGAAACTCATCCAGTTTTTATTAAACTGACCAATGAACCTGCCATAACAACTCCACTGGAAGACAAGTTCCATAGCTTTAACCGTTCTCACAGTGACAAACCCTTTTCCCAACTCTACTTTATGTATCATCCCATTAACTTGTAACCATTCCTTGTTTGTAGAAACTCATCCAGCTTTATTAAACTGACCAATGAACCTGCCATAACAACGTCCACACTGGAAGACAGTCATAGCTTTACCGTTCTCACAGTGGACAAACCCTTTCCCAACTCTACTTTATGTATCAATCCCAGTAATGTAACATTCCTTGTTGTGTAGAAACTCATCCAGCTTTTTATTAAACTGACCAATGAACCTGCCATAACAAACGTCCACTGAAGACAGTTCCATAGCTTTACCGTTCTCACACGTGACAACACCCTTTCCCAACTTCTACTTTATGTATCAATACCATAACTTGTACATTCCTTGTTTGTAGAAACTCATCCAGCTTTTTATTAAACTGACCAATGAACCTGCCATAACAACGTCCACTGGAGACAGTTCCATAGCCTTCCCGTTCTTACAGTGACAAACCCTTTCCCAACTCTACTTTATGTATCATACCAGTAACTTGTAACATTCCTTGTTTGTAGAAACTCATCCAGCTTCTATTAAACTGACCAATGAACCTGCCATAACAACGTCCACTGGAAGACAGTTCCATAGCCTTCCGTTCTTACTGTGACAAAACCCTTTCCCCAACTCTACTTTTATGTATCAACCAGTAACTTGTACCATTCCTTGTTTGTAGAAACTCATCCAGCTTTCTATTAAACTGACCAATGAACCTGCCATAACAACGTCCACTGGAAGGACAGTTCCATAGCTTTAACCGTTCTCACATTGACAAACCCTTTCCCAACTCTACTTATGTATCAATCCCAGTACTTGTAACATTCTGTTTGTGAACACCATCCAGCTTTTATTAAACTGCCAATGAACCTGCCATAACACGTCCACTGGAAGACGTTTCCATAGCTTTACTAACGTCTTCACAGTGAAAAACCCTCCCAACTCTACTTTGTATCAATCCCAGTAACTTGTACATTCCTTGTTTGTAGAAACCCCCCAGCTTTTATTACTGACCAATGAACCTGCCATAACATGTCCACTGGAATACATTTCCATAGCTTTACCGTCTCACAGTGACAAACCCTTTCCCAACTCTACTTATGTATCAATACCAGTAACTTGTAACATTCCTTGTTTGTAGAAAACTCATCCAGCTTTTTATTAAACTGACCAATGAACCTCCCATAACAACGTTCCACTGAAGACAGTTCCATAGCCTTCCCGTTCTTACATGACAAACCCTTTCCAACTCTACTTATGTATCATACCAGTACTTGTAACATTCCTTGTTGGTAGAAACTCATCCACTTTCCTATTAAACTGACCAATAACCTGCCTGCAAACAACGTCCACTGGAAGACAGTTCCATCCTTCCCGTTCTTACAGTGACAAACCCTTTCCAACTCTACTTTTGTATCAATACCACAGTAACTTGTAACATTCCTTGTTTGTAGAAACTCATCCAGCTTTCTATTAAACTGACCAATAACCTGCCATAACAACGTCCACTGGAAGACAGTTCCATAGCTTTAACCGTTCTCACAGTGACAACACCTTTTCCCAACTCTACTTATGTATCAATCCCAGTAACTTGTAACATTCTTTTTTGTAAACTCATCCAGCTTTTTATTAACTGACCAATGAACCTGTCATAACAATGTCACTGGAAGACAGTTCCATAGCTTTTACCGTTCTCACAGTGACCAACCCTTTCCCAATCTACTTTATGTATCAATACCAGTAACTTGTAACATCCTTGTTTGTAGAAACCCATCCACTTTTATTAAACTGACCAATGAACCTGCCATAAACAACGTCCACTGGAAGACAGTTGCCATACTTTACCGTTCTCACAGTGACCAACACCTTTCCCCACCTCTACTTTATGTATCATACCATGTACTTGTAACATTCCTTGTTTGTAGAAACTCATCCAGCTTTATTAAACTGACAATGAACCTGCCATAACACCGTCCACTGGAAGACAGTTCCATAGCTTACCGTTCTCACAGTGCAAACCCTTCCAACCTCTACTTTATGTATCAATACAGTAACTTGTAACATTCCTTGTTTGTAGAAACTCATCCAGCTTTTTATTAAACTGACCAATGAACCTGCCATAACAACGTCCACTGGAAGACAGTTCCTAGCCTTACCATTCTCACCTTTCCGAGCTTGAAGCCTAAACCTTTTTTCTTCAGTCTTAGGGATTTCCACGTGTCCTCGACATTTTCTATTGGTGAACAATGCCCCAATAGTTTATTGTATGGCCCGTTAATGTATTTAAACAGTAATCATATCCCACGCAAGCGCCTTTTCTCCAGCGTACATAACTGTAACTTTTCCAGTTTCTCTTCATATCAAGGCTCCCCCAATCCCCTTATTAATTTAGTTGCCCTTCTCTGAACCCTTTCCATTTCAAGATGTCCTTTGGTACACAGGATTCCAAATTGCACTGCATATTCCAATGAGCCTTACCAATGCTTTGTAAAGAGGGAGAATTACATTTCCTCCCTTGAATCCATACCTCTCTTTATACAAGACAATACCATGCTGGCTCTGGCTGTTGCCGCCTGGCACTGTGCTTCCTTTAAGTTTGTTATCCCCCAAAACTCCAAGTCCCTTTCCAACAGGTTCACTTAACACAGTAGCATTTATAGTATAAGTAGCACAAGGATTTTTAGACCAAAATGCATCACCCTTACATTTATCATATTGAATCTCATCTGCTACTTAGCGCCCAATGTGATACATCTATCTAGATCCCCTTGCACATCCTCTTAAGTTTTTATGTTCGATAAGTTTTGTGTCGTCAGCAAACACAGAACCTTGCTTACAGACCCACTTCCAAACATTAATAATAGATAAATGAAGCGGCCCCAACACAGAACCTGTGGCACCCCCACTTAAGCACTTAGTCCATAATGATGAAGCCCCTTAACAACTATCTCTGCATCCTATTCATTAACCAATTTTCATCCATGTACAAATGTGACTCCCCAGACCACAGACCTTAGCTTATTCATTAGTCGCCTTGGGGACTGTATCAAAAGCCTTGCAAAATCCAAGTAAACTACATCTACTGCTATACCAGAGCTAAATTTCTACTTACTTCCTCATAAACGCCAAGCCAGTTAGTTTGACAAGATCTATTCTCCTAAATCCATGCTGGTACTACTTATAATTGTCATCCCTTGAAAACATCCTAGAACATGTTCCCTATACACGTTCCAGTATCTTCCCAACACTGAAGTTAAACTTACAGCCTGTAATTACCCGGCCTTGAACGATTACCCTTTTTGAATATTGGAATAACATCAGCCTGTTTTCCGAATCCAGAGGCACACCACCGGACTGAGGGAATCATGTCCGTTGTAAAGTATATATCTTATATAGGGAGTATGGCAGTTTTGCAACGTTCTCTCTATACTTATTATATACTTTATATAGGGAGTATGTGCAGGTCACTAACTTCTCCCGTATACTTTATATATACTTTATATAGGGAGATTTGGCGGTCACTACGTTCTCCCTATACTTTATATATAAATTTATATAGGGAGTATGGCGTCACCTAACGTTCTCTCTATACTTTATATATACTTTATATATGAGTATGGCGGCAAACGTTCTCTCTTATACTTATATCTACTTTATATAGGAGTATGGCGGTCACTAACTTCTCCTACCTTTATATATACTTTATATAGGGAGTATGGCGGTCACTAACGTTCTCTCTATACTTTATATATACTTTAGATAAGTGAGTATGGCGGTCACTACGTTCTCCCCCTATACTTTAAATATACTTTATGATAGTGAGTAATGGCAGTCACCAACGTTCTCTTTTCTTTATATAGGGAGTATGACAGTCACTAACGTTCTCTCTATACTTTATATATACTTTATATAGGGATTATGGCGTCACTACGTTCTCTCTATACTTTAAATAGGGAGTATGACAGTCACTAACGGTCCTCCCTATACTTATATATACTTATATATAGGATATGGCGTCACTAACTTCTCTCATACTTTATATATCTTTTAATAAGTGAGTATGGCGGTCACTAACGTTCTCTCTTACTTTATATATACTTTATATAGAGAGTATGGGCTGTCGGATCACTAACTGGTTCTTTCTATACTTTATATATCCTTTTATAGTGAGTATGGCGGTCACTAACGTTCTCCCTATAATTTATATATACTTTATAGAGGATATGGCGGTCACTAACGTTCTCTCTATACTTTATATAGGAGTATGACAGTCACTAACGTCTCCCTATCTTATATATACTTTATAGGGAGTATGGCGGCACTAACGTTCTCGTCTATACTTTATATATACTTTATATAGTGGAGTATGGGCGGTCACTAACTTCTCTCTATACTTTATATATACTTTATAATAGGGATGGCAGTCATAAACGGTCTCCCTACTTTATTATACTTTATATGGGTGAGATGTCAGTCACTAACGTTCTCTCTAATCTTTGTATATACTTCTTAATAGGGATATGGCGGCACAAGTTCTCTCTATACTAGTTATAGTTTGAGGTTGAATAAGACATACGTCCATCCAGTCCAACCATCCTAGCAATATACTCATTTCCTGCCTAACATGTGATCCAGAGGAAGGCAAAAAAAACCCACCAAATTTAGAAGGGGTAAAAATTCCTTCCTGACTCCAAGTGGCAATCGGAAATTTCCCTTCTACTTTATGTACAATACCAGTAACTTGCAACATTCCGGTTTGTAGAAACCCATCCAGCTTTTTATTAAACTGACCAATGAACCCTGCATAACACGTCCACTGGAAGACAGTTCCATAGCTTTACTTTCTCACCGTGACAACCCTTTCCCAACTCTACTTTATGTATCAATACAGTAACTTGCAACATTCCTTGTTTGCAGAAACTCATCCAGCTTTTTATTTAAACTGACCAATGAACCTGGCCAAAACGTCCACTGGAAAACAGTTCCATAGCTTTACCGTTCTCACAGTGACAAACCCTTTCCCAACTCACTTTATGTTACAATACCAGTAACTTGCAACATTCCTTGTTTGCAGACAACTCATCCAGCTTTTATTAAACTGACCAATAAACCTGCCATAACAACGTCACTGGAAACAGTTCCATAGCTTTAACCGTCTCACAGTAACAAACCCTTTCCCACTTGAACCCTAACCTTTTTTTCTTCAAGTCTTAGGGATGTCCCTTGTGTCCTTTGAATGTTCTATTGGTGAACAATGGCCCAGATAGTTTATTGTATGCCCCGTTTAATGATTTAATACACAGTAATCATATCCCCAGCAAGCGCCTTTTCTCCATCGTCATAATTATAAACTTTTCCAGTCTCTCTCTCATATTCAAGCTCCCCCCAACCCCTTATTAATTTGGTTGCCCTTCTCTGAACCCTTTCCATTTCAAAGAATGTCCTTTTTGTACACAGGATTCCAAAATTGAACTGCATTGCCCAAATGAGGCCTTACCAATCTTTTGTAAGAGGGAGAATTACATTTTCCTCCCTTGAATCCATACCTCGCTTTTATACAAGACAATACCATGCTGGCTCTGTCTGTTCCCCGCCGCCTACACTGCTGCTACCTTTAAAGTTTGTTATCCACCAAAACTACTCCAAGATCCCTTTTCCAACGGGATTCACTTAACACAGAGCCAATTTATAGTCTAAGTAGCACAAGGATTTTTAAGGTCCCAAATGCATCACCTTCCATTTATCAACATTGAATCTCATCTGCCACTTAGCAGCCCAATGTGATAAATCTATCTAGATCCCCCTGCAAGGGATTGCACATCCTCTGAAGTTTTTAATGGTCGACAAAGTTTGTGTCGTCAGCAAACACAGAAACTTGCTGACATAACCCACTTCCAATCATTAATAAATAGATTAAATAGAAGCGGCCCCAACACAGAACCCTGTGGCCCCCACTTAGCACTTTAGTCCATAAGATGAAGCCCCCCATTTTTACACACTACTCTCTGCATCCCTATTCATTAACCATTTCTATCCATTTACAAATGTGACTCCCAGACCAACAGACCTTAGCTTATTCATTAGTCGCCTATGGGGGACGTATCAAAAGCCTTTGCAAAATCAAGTAAACGAACTACATCTAACTGCTTCCATAGTCGAAATATTCTACTTACTTACTTCTCTCATAAAAGCCAAGCAAGTTGTTTGACAAGATCTATTCCTCCTAATCCATGCTGGTTACTACTGTCAGTCCTTGAAACATACTCTAGAACATGCTTGTGAAGGTTCTCATTCACCAGGTCACGGTATATTCTGTAATATTCATTCATCCAGGTCACCGTAATATCTGTATATTATTCATTCATCAGTCACGGTTATCTGTATATTCCATTCATCCAGTCACGGTAATCTGTAATATTCATTCCATCCAGGTCACGTAAATCTGTAATATTCATCATCCATGTTCACGTATATCTGGTAATATTCATCCATCCAGTCATGGTATATCATGTAATCTTCATCCAGCCAGGTCCACGGTATATCTGTAATATTCTCATTCCAATGTCATGGTAAATCTGTTATATTCATGTCATCCAGGTCATGGTAATAACTCTGTAATAATTCATCCATCCAGGTCATGGTATAGCTGTAGATATTCAGTGGGGCCACGTGGACACTGAGTGTGCATGTGGTAAAAATCAGGTGGAGGGGAGGTCTTAAAAATCAAATTATAGAAGTGCGCGTGGCAGCAGTTGTAGCGAGGGGGGGATAATAAGAACATTGTACGGATAATTACAAATAGGATCAAAGTAGCAAACGAAGGAGGGTACTAGCGGGTTAGTGAGAACTCAAGGTGAAAAGGGGGGGAATATGTTGTCAGTTGGAAAAATACAATAAGGGGGGCGCAGGGTTGCAGTCAAGTGATGTAAAGTCACAAATAAAATAGGAGTGCGGGACTACAAGAGTGATGAGGTGGGTCATGTGGGGAGAGACACTATAAATCGCTAGATGGGTGTATATAAAAAAGAGGGAGCGTCGGGTAATTAACTATCTACCATCCAGTCATGGTATATCTGTAATAATTCATGCACCAGTCCACACGCGTGCGTATGTACCTTTCGTATGTAATATAGTCATACGCCTTCCATCTGTATCCCCAGCGGCATCATTATAATAGCATGGTAACAGGATAACTTGTTGCATTTCGATGGCCAGGCGGGGGTAACCGGGTTAAGGTAGATGGCTGTTTTGTACCTCCGTTGACGTTGTGCATGTGACTCATTCCAGGTCATGGTATATCTGTAAATATTCAAGCGTTTTCACATGGGGGGCCTACCAGGTTCAGGTAATAAATATCTGTCCTAGTCATCCATCCAGGTCACGGTAATCCTGTCTTAATATTCATCCATCCAGGGCATGGTATATCTGTAATATTCATCCATCCGGTCACGTAATATCGGTAATCTTCATCCATCCAGGTCATGGTATATCTGTA
This sequence comes from Hymenochirus boettgeri, assembly GCA_019447015.1. Classification (NCBI taxonomy): domain Eukaryota; kingdom Metazoa; phylum Chordata; class Amphibia; order Anura; family Pipidae; genus Hymenochirus; species Hymenochirus boettgeri. Next base: position 434,334 of record JAACNH010000051.1, on the reverse strand, counting down.
ATATATACAATATATATGGCCCAGCACAGAGAGCAATCCTCGGTTCAGACTCATCGTGTACCTGCATCTTAAGGATAAAGGACTTACCTTTGAAGATGTAAATTTAACATATTGGCAAAGGAACGTGACTGGTTCAGAGAGGTGTTAACGCCGGCCATTTATGTGAAATAAGAAACCAAGCCTAAATAGAAGTGGGGGCGGGGTTCGACCACCAACTGTCTGCCCTGTACAATGCTGTTTTGACCACCTTACTCTGGCATTCCTATAACCACCTCTTAGCCACTATTCCAATCACGCCCTTAACACCCTGGCTTTTATATGCTAATTTGGTTTTTCCAGTACATAATTGGGCCACAGATTCTTGTACAAGTCATTCGAATTGAGAAAGCCAGTCGGATGACTAGCGAACGTCTTCAGAACTAAACTTCAAGTCCAGTGATCTAATTGATATAACAGATATACTCTAGAACATGTTTCCTTATTACCTTTCCAGGATCTCCCCACCACTGAAGTTAAACTTCAGGCGTAATTACCTGCTGCGAACCGCTACCCGTTTTTGAGAGCTAGGATATTTGAGTACATCAGCCTTTTTCCAATCAGAGCAACACCACCCGGCAATGGAGGGAATCACAAAAATAGAAACAAAATGGCCTAGAAAAATTAACTATCTCCTAAGTACCTAGGATTGTATTTTATCCGTCCAGGAGATTTATTATATAACCTTATTAGTTCTTTTCTGTAACCATATCCCGGTTACCAAAGTGCACTTGAATTTTTATACCCTTATGTTACTAACTCTATGGATATCTGTACTTTGGATCTTCTATTAGTGGTATCAGAGGGAAAAAATATTCAAGACATTTGCTTATAAATCGCCATCCTCCGTAACTTACTTATCCCCAGTAATTTGGTGCCGACATTTCTCAGTCTCATCTTCGTACTATTAATACACTAAACACATTATTTTATGCGTAGTGATGCTTGTGCAGCTACTACGCAGTGCTACCTGGATGTCTATCATGTACTTGGTACCTACCTACCTGTATGTCTATCACTGTACTATGGTACCTGCCTACTGTATGTCTATCACTGTACTATTGGTACCTACCTCCTGTATGGTCTGTCACTTTGTTACTATGGTACCTACCTAGCTGATCATGTCTGTCACTGTACTATGTGTACCGTGCTACTGTATGCCTGAACCACTTGTACTATGGTACCTGGCCTACTGTAATGTCTACCACTGTTACTTTGGTACCTACCTACCTGTATGTCTGTCACTTACTACTATGGTACATGCCTACGTAATGTCTACCACTGTACTATGTGTACCTACCTACCTGTATGTCTGTCACTGTACTATGGTACCCCTGCCTACGTAATGTCTACCACTGTACTATGTACCTACCCTACCTGTATTTCTGTCCTTACTATGGTTACCGTGCCTACTTATGTCTCCCTGTACATTGTTACCTACCTACCTGTCTGTCATCAATGTACGAGGACCTACCTCCTACTGTCTACTGTATTATGGTTACCTCAGTACCTACCTGTATGTTATCCTTGTACTATGGTCCCTACCTTATGTCTATTCCTGTAACGATGGTATCTACCTACCGTATGTCTCTCACTGTACATGGGTATCTACCAGGTGGTGTTCCTAGGTTTTTTGACACCTGAAGCTCTGGGTGCGGTTTAATGTGTACCTCGGAGAGATGTGCAGGTGGGTCGCCGCGTTGTTGCATATGGGGTGGTGGGGGCACGGGGTTATGCGGTGGCGTGGCATAAATCAAATCGGAACAGTTACATGACTCTGGTAGGTGTTTGTGTGTGGGGGAAGCTTAACTGGACTGTGGACTGGAGGGCTGGAGTCGTGGGAAAAAAAACCCTACAAAATTGGGTGGTTGACGGGGCTGAAATCGTTGCAGCAGAGGGGTTTTTTTTGACTGCCGCCTAACTGTTCGCAGTAGGGCCCTGATCAATGTTTCGTTTTGCTTCATGGGGCACCCCTGTATCTACCTACCTGTATGCCTACAACTGTAACTATGGTATCTAGTGTACCTGTAGGTCTAACTAACTGTACTATGGTATCCATACCACGTGTATGTTGTCGTCTTTAACTAGTGGTCCCTTTCCTGGTATTTCTCCCACTATACATGCTCCCTTTCACCCTTGTATGTCTGGTCCATGCCTATGTAGAGCATTCAAGTGTAATGGGCGCGATATACAATGAGTTTAGATAATGTACATTGTGTAAAGGGTACATCTTCCACTGGTGAAAAGGAAAAAAAATTGGTATGTAGGTTTTAATTTAAGAAGCTGTGTCTTCTTCCCACCATTCTCAATAAACTGTTCAGAAACCAGGAACGAAGTAAGGTACTTACCAATCTCTTTCTCTTCTGTAGTCTAATGCACCTCACGACTGTGCTACAGAGTAAAGGTCATGCACATTAGCAAAAGGTAGATGTACTAGATAAGGTATATGTCTCTTGAGATAAGGTAGATGTAACTTGCGCATAAAGTCGATGTAGAATTGAGATAAGTAATGTATATTGAGATAAGGTATATGTACATTGATATAGGTAGATGTACATTGAATCAATGTAGATGTGATTGAGAAAGTAATGGATCGGCGGGGGTTATCTTCCAGGCGCCCATAGACAGGTTAGCTTTCAAATTGTATTAAGTCGATTTCTATTTAGCATCCATGTCGATGTCCGCGGTATGCTATCCACAACGTAGCTTACACTTGCGGGCGTGCTGTACGCAACGATGTACATATATCGCATCCGGTACATTGTCGCACGTGTCGTCAAGGGAAGGGACGGTTAAGCTCGTGGACTTTCGCTCAACAAACGGCAGGGTACGGACTGGTAGATTGAGAATAAGTACTGTAGAGTTGAGATCTCGAGCTGTCGCATCTATCAGCGATCGCGGTAGAATGTGAGAGTTTGGAAAAGGTAGTATGTGTACGGAGAGGGGATTACGTGAGAGAAGGTAGATGTAGATTAGAGATACGGTAGATGGTACTTGAGTAAGTAGATGTAGATGTGAATAAGGTGATGTCATTGAGATAGTAGATGTACATTGAGCTAAGGTAATATGTCATTCAAAAAAGACTAAAAAGAAGCGTGAGCAGTGACAACATTGGGACTGGTACAAAAGTAGAATTACTTTGAGATAAGGTGATGTACATTGAAGATAAGGTAGATGTACATTGAGAGGTCGATTAGATTGAGCTAATAGATGTAATTGCGATAAGGGGATGTACATTGAGATAAGGTAGATGTAGATTGAGATAAGGGAGATGTAGAGTGAAACGGTAGATGTACTTGAGATCATGTATAGGTAATTGAGAATAATCTAGACATCTCCGCTATATGTCTGAAGTAAAAAGTCGGAGGATGCAGGGAGTCACATGTCACAGTGCGTGAAGAGAGGAGGTAGGACTAACGTGATCTGGGAGGGGTCGAGTGTAGAGGAGGGAGGGGAAGGGTGGAAACCGTTTAGATAAGGTGATTACTTGAGATATGATGTACCTTGAATATAAGGTAGATGTACATTGAGATAAGGTAGATGTACATTGAGATAAGGTTAGATGTAGATTGGAATAATGTAGAATGTCATTGAGAGTAAGGTAGATGCTAGAGTGTGAGAATAAGGTATCACCACCCATCCGCATGGCATAGGAACTACTAGTTGACGTATGGCAACAAGATGTAAGTGGGTTGAGTTGAGAGTTGGAGGGGTTTGAGGATATCAAGGTACGGAAGGATTTGTGCTATCCAAGCTCTAATTGGAAGATAAGTAGATGTACATTTGAGATAAGGTAGATGTACTTGAGATAAAGGTAGATGTACATTAGATAGTAATGTAGCACTTTTCGATACATAGGTAATGCTTAGATTGTGAGAGTAAGTAGATGTAGATTTGAATACAGGGTGAACTGTAGATGAGATAAGCGGAGTCGATTAGATGAGATAGTGTAATGTAGATTTGGATAGAGTAGATTAGATTGAGATGAATGTAGATGTATATTGAGATCAAGGTGATTGTCGATTGAATAAGGTAAGAAATGATTATAGTTGGAGATAAGATAGATGTACATTAGATCAACAGTAATTAATTACATAACCAGGTATTCGATGGTGGTTACAAACAACACACTAGGATAACCAACAGTCGAGAATACGTATATAAACTCCTATGAAATATCTGAGAGAGGAATGTAGATTGAGATAAGTGTAGAGGGACAGTGGAGATAAGTTATCGGTATGTACATTGAATCGGTAATGTAGATTGAATAAGGGGATGTAGATTGAGTAAAGTATGTGACAATAAGGTAAGTAGATTGAATAATAAGATTTACATTGAATAAGAGATTGTACATTGAGATAAGTAATGTACAGAGTAATGTAGAGTGTACTTACTAGTAATGAGTTTGATAAAGCACATGTCCATAGTCCCAAACCGTTACACAACCCTCCTTTTTAACCCTACCTAACATGTTTCCAGCTATAAAGGGGGGGGGAATTCTTCTGATCCCTGTACCAACCAGAACTCGTATATAGTTTAACCAGTAAAATTCTCCTCTACTCTACATCTAGACCTTATCAGTAATCAGTCTCATATTATATAGTATCCCTGTACCAACCAGACCGTACAGTAAATATGTATAATACCAGTAATTTCTCATATTCGATGTACTCCCCATATACCAACCCAACTACAGATATGTATTAATACACCAGTATTCTCAATATTAATATAGTATCCCTGTAACCAACCAAAACGACAGTATATGTTTAATACCAGTAAGTCTCATATTATATAGTATCCCTGTACCAACCAGACTACATAGATGTATTAATACCATAATTCTCGATATTATATAGTAGCCCTGTACCAACCAGAACTACAGTATATTTTATTAATACAGTAATTCTCCTCTCCATATTATATGTATGCCCCCGTACCACCAAAACTACAGTAATATGTCTTAATACCAGTTATTCTCCATATTATATAGTATCCCTGTACCTCCAAACTACAGTATATTAAAATCAAATATAATACACAAGTGAGTAAACATTATCTTTCAATATTATATAGTTCCCCGCACACCAACCCAAGAACTACAGTATATGGTTATCCAGTAATTCTCATATATATAGTATCACTGTAACACCCCAAGAAACAAACTAAGATAAAAGAGAAAGGAAAAAAAATACAGTAATCAATATATAATAATACCATACTATGCAAATAACCAGGGCCGATAGGTAAAGTGGGCGGTCATACTAGTTACTATATAATGAAGGCAAGGGAAGACTTATAATAGGTTTCATCATCCACATCCAGGATATTCCAATCGTCCCCTATATATCTATAGTCCCAAACATAGAGATCTGTAATTCTGTACCGGGGAAGACACCAAGGAAACAATAAACAGTTATCTAAGTATTAGACTGGGTATAAGATCTCATAATATTAAATATGATCCCTGGTACAAACCAGAACTACAAGTGGTTAATGTATTAAATACCAGAAAAAGAGGTACTAGTCAGAATCAATCCGTATATAGGGGTCCCTGTACTCAGATAATAAGAGCGTTATATTTTGGAGCCGGAACGACGTATAGTGGGGGGAGGAATATTATACAGTAATTCTCAATATTGATATTCCACGTCCAACCGAACACAGTATTATGTAATCCAGGTAATTCTCAATATTTTATGTCCTCCTACACCATATCTCAGTGTATGTAGTAATATCATAATTCTTAATATTTTATATAGTATCCCAACCAAAAGAACTACGTGAACAACAAGTATTAATACCAGTATTCTCAATAGTAATGTATCCCTGTAACCAACCAGAACGACGTATATGTGCAGTATATTAGATTACCGGAACACCCAAACGGCGAGTAATTCTCAATTTATATAGTATCCGCTCTAAAAAAGAATACCAACTAGGAACGTAAGTAATATAGTTTGAGAATAACAGTCAGGGTGCGCAATATTACTAGGTGGGAGTCCCTGTACCAGGAGCGAGAACTACAGGTATATTGCGAAAATTGAAGACCGCAAGATTGCGGCAAGTATTACTACGCTCGGGGTAACCACTGGACCACGCTGTGGGGGGGCGCGAAAAAGAGAACTACAGTAAAGGTGGTTAAAAAAGAATACCAGATTCTCAAGATATGTAGTAACCTGTACCACAAAGGACCGCAAGGCGCGTGGGGGACAATAAAACCGGGATAAGACCAGCTAATCTCCAGGTATTCCTTTGTATCTCTACGGAGCGGTGGTACCAGAGAGATCAACTAGAGATGCAGCATAACAGGATGCTCAAGATTATTAGGAGCCTTATCCGCGTACCAACTAAACGACGTATATATATTTAAACCAGTATTTCTCACATGTATATAGTCTCCTGTACCAACCAGACTACTGTATTTGTATTAGAGCAGTAAGCTCAATATTAGAGAGGATCCTCTTAAACCAAAAGGGCGAAACCCAGTTGAGTATAACAGGCGGGAGGGATGCCGACACGGCTTCACTAAATCAAAAATGGCAACGAGGGTGGTGTACATACAAATAGGTGGACGTGCGGACAACACCGCATACCAAGCCCGAACTACCACGCGAGGTGAGGGGTAAGGAAGACAGGTGCCCAATTAGATGGTAGGCCGTACCAACCAGAAGCGCCTACGACAGTAAGTAGTAAGACCCAGTAAGTCTTCAAGATTATAATATAGTATCCGGTAACAACCAACCAACTACATGATATGGAGTAATACCAGTTTCTCCATAATATAGGTATCTCGTACAACCAAGACTACAGTAAATAAGGTAGTAGAGCCAGTCATTCTCAATATGATATCGTATCGTGGCTCCTCCGTGACGGCACCCTAACTACATGAGTGCTGGTATGGTATGGTATTGAAGAGCCAGTAGGCTCAATATTATGGGCGGTATGGTATCCCTGGAGCCACCTGCGCCCCTAAGCTACCTAGAGTAGGACCTAAACAGTGAGAATTCTCAATAGATATAGTATCCAGGTCACCCCGCAAACAAACTTGCGCCCATAATACTTATCGCTTCAATGCGAGGGATATAACACCCAGCTTAATTCACCTAAGCTTTCGAGTGTCACCCTGACCAACGGCCGAACTACAGTAGAAGTGGTAACCAGTACTTCTCAATATATATAGTGCCCTGTACCAACCAAACGACAGTATAGTAGTAAATACCAGTATTAAGAAATTGCCATTACCACAGCTGCTGGAAGCAGTTCCACAGTGTCACCGTTCTCACTGTAAAGAACCTTTCCTTACCTGAAGATTAAACTTCTTTCTTTCCACCTTAAAAGGATGTCCCGTTCTCTGATTGACCTATTGTGCACTATGCAACCATAGAGGTCATTGTATGGCCAGTAATATATATTTATTAAAGTGATCAATCCCCACGCAACTCGCTTCTCCCATGTAAACAGCCTAACTTGTCTAACCGACTGGATTGCACCCCTTCCGTTCCCCTATTAATTTATTGCCCTTCTGTGAACTGCTTTTCCATTTTCCAACATGTCCCTTTTGTATATGGGATTCCATTGATTATTATACAGGCCCACGTATGTCAAATTTTTATGAGTGTTAATCCTTAGGTGTCCGATATTCAACTGAAAGTCAATCATTTTGCGTTATTTTTTTTCCAGCAGTAAAATAGTATCGTTCAATAAACTGCACGATATCGATATCTAAATTCTGTAGAAAGGTGGGTAATAAGGGTGGTATCTTTAATAATGTAGATCCTCCCCTCTCAGTGTATTACCCAAAATCGAGATAAAGATATGAACAATTATAGTATTAGTGTCTGAGCACTTTAAAATCCAACAACAATCACCCTATGTTAAAACTATTTAAACCATATATTATTAATTGAAAAACAGACATGTTTTACTTTATTTGTCCTTTTATTTCTAGTGCAGAAAAGTGGCAACAAAGTGCAAGAAACGGCACAAAGTGCATGAAAGTCACGAAACTGCAAAAAAGTGCGTTAAAGAAAAGTCCAGAAAGTGCATAAAAAGTGCAAGAAAGTGCATGAGTGGCAAGAAACAGCAAAAAAGTGCAAGAAACCAGCAAAAAAGTGCAAGAAACAGCAAAAAGGTGCAAGAACGTGCTAAGAAACTACTGCAAAAAGTGTGCCAAGAACTGCAAAAAGTGCAAGAAACTGCAAAAAGGGTGCAAGAACGTGCACGAAAGTGCAAAGAACTGCAAAAGTGCAAAACGGTTCAAGAAACTACAAAAAAACGTGCAAGAAACGGCAAAAAAGTGCAAGAAACTAAAAAAAAGTGCAAGAAACGGCAAAAATGGCAAGAAACGGCACAAACGTGCAAAAAGGTTCAAGAAATTGCAAAGGTGCAAAGACGTGCTAAAAGTTCAAGAACGTGCAAAAAGTATACAAAAGATCAAATCATCAGTTTCTAAACCGCACCAGGTGGTAGAGTCTCTGGAGCTTATCAGTATATAGGTTGGTTTTTTCTAAAATTGATTGGACGATCTGTCCAATCTTAGTCTCGCTGTACCTTTAAGCATGTTCCCCCTAGGTCGTTCGCATGGGATTCCGGGAGCCCCCAATCTTGTACTTACCGATTTTACTCCATAATTCTCCGGAATTTCCCTAGTTACTGTAGGATCTGGGTAGTGAGTATTTCTATTTACATCTGAGAGTTTCCATTTGTTTTGTGGGAACCCTGGGGTCTCCCTTTTTATCTGCGTAGTGAACCCAGTATTACGACAGACCAAATGGTCCCCAATCCAATCACTCAAACTCTGAAGTGAAAGATCCCGGCACTGCCCGTCTCATTGTTCAGGGCACCGGACGGGAGGGGCTGTGTTCTATTATACAATATTTGGGGATGTCATTTAATCCTAACTTATCCCGCTGGGACAAGCGAGCTGCAACAAATTGTCCCAGTGACCAACAGTGAATCTCTCCTTTAATTGTTTTTTCTCTCCACACTACAGTAAATAATAAATCTAACTAACCATCCCCCTATAGACCAGACTGTCATCCCCCTATCTACTAGACTGTCATCCCCCTATAGACAACTGTCATCCCCCTAAGACCGAGACAATTCATCCCCCTATAGACCCAGACTGTCATCCCCCCTATAGACCATACTTGTCACCTCCCACCGCCCTAACCAGACTGTCCGCCCCTCCTATAGCCAGACTGGTCCCCCCCCTAAGACCAGACTGTCATCCCCCCCCCTATATACCAAAAATAGGCTGTTCACCCCCTATAGGACCAGGCTGTCACCCCCCCCTATAGACCAGGCTGTCATCGCCCCTATAGACCAGGCTGTCACCCCCTATAGACCAGGCTGTCACACACACACTCTATAGACCAGGCTGTCACACACACACTCTATAGACCAGGCTGTCACCCCCCCTATAGACCAGGCTGTCACCCCCCCCCCTATAGACCAGCTTCACCCCCCCTATAGCCGGCTGTCACCCCCCCCTCTAGACCCGCTGTCACCCCCCCATAGACCAGGCTGTCAACCCCTATAGACCGGCTTCACACACACCACTCTATAGACCAGTCTGTACCACCTCTATAGGACCAGGCTGTGCACACACACACTCTATAGACCATGCTGTCCCCCCCCTATAGACCATGCGTCACGACACACACTCTATAGACCAGCTGTCACCCCCCTACTAGAAGACCAGGCTGTCACACACCCCTCTATAGACCAGGCTGTCACCCCCCTATAAGACAGGCGTCGCACACAGGCAACTCTATAGACCCAGGCTGTCACCCCCCTTTATACGCAGGCTGTCATCCCCCTATGAGAGCCAGGCTGTCACCACACACCCTCTTATAGCCAGGCTGTCACCGCCCCTATAGACCGATCTGTCCCCCCAATATATCCCAGGCTGTCACACACACACTCTATAACCAGGCTGTCCCCCCCCTATAGACCAGGTGTCACACACAAACTCTAATAGACCCAGGCTTTGTCACCCCCCCCCCTATGCCAGAGCGTCACACAACACACTCTATAAGACCAGGCTGTCACCCCTCACCCCCTATAGACCAGGCTGTCACACACACACTCTATAGACCAGGCTGTCACCCCCCCACCCCCTAGAGACCAGCTGTCATCCCCCTATAGACCACAGGCTGTGCACCACACAACACTCTATAAGACATCTGTCACCCCCTATAGCCATGCTGTCATCCGCCCTATAGACCAGGCCTTCACACACACACCTCTATAGACCCAGGCTGTCACCCCCCCCCTATAGACCAGGCTGTCATCCCCTATAGACCAGGCCAGAGCTGCACACACCACACTCTATAGACCAGGAGTTTGCTGATCACCCAACCCACCCCCTATAGACGCAGGCTTTCCCACACGCACTCTAGAGACCATCCTGTCACCCCCCTATAGACCAGGCTGTCACCCCCTAAGACCAGGCTGTCACCCCCCTCTAGAACCAGGCTTTCACAAACACACACTCTATAGACCCAGCTGTCATCCCCCTATAGACGCCGAGGCTGTCACACCACACACACACTCTATAGACCAGGCCTTCACCTTGAGCTGTACAAGGACAGGGGATACTCACATCTGCTGCTTTCTTCTCTGCTAATTCCAGCTTTTCTTGTTGCCTCTTTCAGGGTCTTCTGAGTAATTGTCCCACCTCGTCCTCTGTCCCCTCATCTTCTTCTGCATGACGACCAGTTCATCCCCAGCTGAGAACGTCCAAGGGAGCAGGTCGGCGCGGCCCATTCTCACCTTACACCCAGATAGCCTGATTTGACGCATTCAGGAAGACTGGCAAAAAGTGTTGTCTTCATCCGCTGTCCTCTAGAAAGGTATTGGTAGGTAAAAGCACCAATCCTACCACCACACTCTGGTATTTTTATTTTAACTGTTTTTGAAAAAAACTTTATACGCACTATAGTTCCTAATTCAACAGCCAATCGTATTTTCTGCATGGAAATCACCGCCATCAACCAGCATGCATGGATAAACTGGAACTAGATGTTTCACATTATCTAGTAGAGATCGTTTATATACAGTAATACGTATAGTTCACCTCTTACGCGAGGGACAGAGCAATAACAGTAAGGGAGCGACCAAGCAGTAATGTGATTAAGGATTTTAATTGGTCAGATGTTACCACTCATAGTTCATCTTACTGGCTCTAATTTCACATAACAGGCTGTGTTGATAATCGCCCAATGGTACATTTACTACGGATATTCATTTCCCACAGGGCTTCCTTGCCTCACAACACCAAGCTGTTATAATCGATATTTGACATTATAGTTTAACACACACATACTTTCCCACAATCTAGTAATAGGCTGATAAACCTCCCACAGTCCATCTTTCAGGCCTTGTGAACAAGTGTAAAGACAAACACCAAATGGCGGATATTTGACTGGGGAGGAGGGGTTACAGGATACTCACGACTCGGCTAGTTTTGCTCTCTCCTCCGCTCGCGCTCGCAGGTCTCTTCACATGTATCACAGCTTCCGGGCCAACTGGTACAGCACAGGACAAATATACTTAATGGTAAAGGAAGAAGACTAAGAGACATCGGATATAATTCACTGGCTCTCCATATTTGAATGACCCCCCCATGAATACTACCTTCTGCTCAATACACGGGGGTCCCTTTTATTATACTGGGAGGGGAGACCATTTGTTATACAGGGAGGGGAGCCCATTCAATATACAAGGACCCTGTTAATTATACAGATTTAACTCGCTACTCCTGCTTAGCTTCTTGGTTGCGGATCTGTGCCCTCTCTACGCTAGCTTTGGTATTTTGTTCTGTCATGTTTATCTGCTATTGTACACATTTGTCTCTCTCCTTTCTTGTTTAGACCTCCTTATTATTTTATACATTGTGGTGGGACCCCTTGTCTGCTCCCATATTGTTACTTAGATAAGTTGTACAACGTAGACGGTATAGCTATTTGTGTCAAAGCAGCAAACCACTTCCTTCTCTGTTATTTATATCCACGACTATGGGTGGGAGTGCCAATATTGTTTACCCTTAGACTAGTACAGCTATGACAGTTGTATAGCGTATTGATGTTGTTAACAGACACATTTCCTTCTCTGCTATATTTATATTTATACCATAGGGGTGGGAGTCTTTTGCCTATTGTTTCCTTAGATTAGACGTATGACCGAGATTTAAGTTCTTGTATGTACAGAACATTCCTTCTCTGTATATTGTTGATCATGCCGTGCTTCGGGCCCTCTTTTGATCGATCAGCCTACTTTTTACGCTGTGTCTTCCATTATTCCTGTTTTTCCCTTAGATGTTTTTAGTATGAGACCCCTACACTTTGTTTGTAGTTCGCGGTTCTTAGTACAGTCCCCCCATCTTCTCTGGTATATTTATACATATGGGTGGGGGGGGTGGGCGCTTGTTTTTGCTCATTCCTTTGTCCGTGTCTGCTTTTGTACGTACCATTTGTTACTTTCGTTTGAATTGCTTTTAGTATTGTTTGTGCCCTGTTTTTTATCCACGTGCCTTCACTCTCGACCTCTCCCTTCTTACTCCCGTTATTTACGCCTCTATATCCATTTTACCATTAATCAGGGGTTTTTTTTTTTTTCCCCTTCCGGTGAGCGCCATTATGGTTCCTTTGTAGAGACAGTTCCTGTTACTTCACTGTATGTATGGTTTTCTATTAGCTGTATTGTGTTGTATAGACCCCCTCATTCTCTTCTCTGTCTATCGTTTTTATATTCCCCCCCCCTTCTTACTTGTCCCCACATATTGGTGTTCCGGGAGTTGTCCCTTTCTTTTCCCACCTGTATGACCCCTGTTTTTACCAGTATGTGGGGCTACTAGCTTCCTTATTTGTGTATGTGTACCTCACGAATTATTTTTCCTTTCTGTATATGTCCTTTATTTTTACGAATTATTGGGTTTGTGGACGCTGCCTTATTGTTTTCTTCTTACGCACAGTACAGTATGGATGGGTTAGCTTATTGTTTTGTATGGTGCACCCAAGGACCTATGTGTCCTCCCTTTGTTTTTCGGTATATGTATACATATGGGTGGGAGGCCATATTTGGTTCCACATGCGATGTGTACAATTATTGAGGGCTCTAGCTCCTTTCGTGTTTTTGGACCAAGCTTATCATTCCCTTCTCCTGTCTAGTTTTATTTTCATACCTATGTGGTGGGAGCTCGCCCTAGTGTTGCGCCACACTAGTATAGTTATTGTGTATGAGGGCCCATATGCCTCCTATTCCGGCCCATATGTAAGAACATTCCACAGACCACGTCCCTGCTCATTGTGACTACTTTATTTACTCTGGGTGGGAGCTGCCCTATTGTTCCATTAGGCTAGTACAGCCGGAGGTTTCTTATTGTGCGAGTGTATTGCCTACAGTACATTGACTCTTATTGTAGCACCTCCATTATATATTTAGACATATGGGCTAGGCACGCACCCTCAGTGATTTGGTCTTCCCTAGACAGTACAATTCCTCGACCCAGCCCCCTACTCTGTTATGTTTATTTTTTTAGTGACCCAGCTAGACCTGTATGCACTGTTTGTACAGCACCCAGTCCTTCTCCCGTATATTTATTTCATAACATATGGCCGCGGGAGCGCCCATTTGTCTTCCCGTAGAAGTAAGTCTGCTGGGTCTAGTTTTGTTTTCTTGTAGTCACAGCATTTTCTATGTCTTCTCTTTAGTATTCTATATATCTGGGTGGGGAGTGCTAGCTGCCATATTGGCTCCCTTAGACTAGACAGTATCAACCTGGGTTATAATTTGTTTATTTGTTAGTAAGAACATTCCTTCTCGTATATTTATACCTACTGGGTGGGACGCTATGCTTATATTGCTTCTTCAGACAAGTACAGTAATAAGGGTACTATAGATTCATGTGGCGTTACCAGAAATTCCTTCTTCTGTGTTATTACCTCAGTCTCGTACATATAGGTGCCCGCGCCCCGCCATGCCATTAGTTGTTGTTCCTTAGTATTTCAGTACAGTGTATGAAGTCCCCCATTAGCTTATTGTATTTTGTACGAACATTCCATTTCTGTATATTTATACTTACCCCTCCTACAAGGGGTAGGAGCTGCATATTGCTTCCTCTTAGATCTCAGTAGTACAGTATGAGGTAAGCTTTATGTGTGTACAGAACATTCTTTTTTGTTCTTGTAATTTATATATTACATGAGGGTGGGAGCTGCCATATTTCTGTCCATCTAGCCAGTACAGTATAAGGTGAGCTTAGTAAGTAACAGACTTCCTCTCTGTATATTTACTTATTATAACATATGATGTGTTTTTTCCCTCTTCTCCCGGCGCTGCCATATTGTTCCTTAGACAGTCACAGCATGAGGTATAGCTTATTGTATGTCCAGTACATTCCTTTCTGCCCTATTATATTTATACATTAGGGGTAGGCGCAATTCCATAGGGCGTTTCCCCTTAGACTATTTGCAACATTCCCTTAGACAGTACCGTAGAAGGTATAGATTATTGTCCTCTCCTCTTGTGTAAACAGAACATTCCTTCTTGGAATTTATATTTTATAATATATGGGTGGGAGCTGCCATATGGTTCCCTAGAAGTACGTTTGAGGGGCTCAGCCTCCCTCTTGTGATGTAAAGAACATTTCCTTCTTGTTCTATTTATATATATGGCCGTGGGAGTGCCATATTGTGTTTTCCTTAGACAGTATCACCGCTATAAGGGTATAGCGTATTTCGATGACACAGAACCATTCCCTTCTCTGTTATATTTCATACCTCATATGGGCGGGAGCTGCTTATGTATGTTCCATTAGACAGTACAGTAGAATGGGTATAGATTATTGGTCCGTGTATCTTCAGAACATCCTCTTGTGTACTTATATTTTTAGACATATGGGTGGGAGCTGCCAGAGTGTTTCCCTAGACAGACAGTATGAAGGTTATAGCTTACCTTGTATATACGAACTTCCATTTCTGTATTTATCATTTTACGACACCATTATGGGGAGGAGCTGCCATATATTGCTTCCTTTAGACAGCTCCAAAAGTAGGCCAGGGTTATGAGGGCTATAGCTTATAGTTGTGTACAGAAATCCCCCGCTTCTTGTATAATTTATATTATACATATGGGTGGGAGCGCCATATTTTTCCCTTAGAAGCTATTTTCAGTTTTCTAAGGTATAGCTTATGTCAAGTATAGAACATTCCTTTCTCTGTATAGTAATTAATAAAGATGGGTGGGAGGCTCGCCCATATCATATTGTTACCTTAGACGTACAGTATGAGGGTATAGGGCTTATTGGTGTTATATATAACTTCCTTCTCTGTATATTGTCATTAACTATGGGTGGGAGCTGCATATGTCTCCCTTAGACAGTACTTATAAGGGTCAGAGTATGTATGTACAGAAAAATTCCCATTTCTGTATATTTCTAAATTATACATATGGGTAGGAGCGGACATATTGCACTTCTTAGACAGTAAAGATGAGGGTATAGCTCTTATAGTGTGTACATGTAAAACATTCCGTCTTGTATAGTTAATTTGATATCATATGGCCGTGGAGAGCTGCCATATTGTTCCCTTAGACAGTTTGTTTAGTATGCAGCGGTATAACTTATTGTATGTACAGAACATTCCTTCTCTGTATATTTACTATTTAAAACATTAGGGTGGGAGTGCCTATATGTTCCCTTGACGCACCTTACAGTACTGAGGGATAGCTTTTGTGAGTACAGCAACATTCCTTCTCTGTTTTATATTCAGACATATCGTCCGTGGGAGAGATTGCCATATTGCTTTCCCTCTAGAACAGTACGTATGAGCGCGTATAGATTATTGCTGTGTACAGCAAACATTCCTTCTCTTATTTTATATTTCCCCTATATCATATGGGTGGGAACTGCCCTTATTATTGTCTCCATTAGACTTAGTACAGATACCAGGGTATATAGAGTATTGTATTGTAAAGAACTTCTTCTCTGTATATTTACAAATAATGGGTGGGAGCTTCCATATTGTTTCCCTAGACCAGCCTTGAGAGCTTAGAGTGACGTGTATGAGGTGCTATTGGATGTACAGAACACATTCCATCTCTGGGGGTATCTTTATATTCCATACTATGGGTGGGAGCTGCCATATTGTTTCCATTGGACAGTGACAGGTCCGTAAGGGCCTACTAGTTATTGGGTGTACCGCACATTCTTCTCTGTATATTTATATTTTATACATAGGGGTGGGAGTGACCATATGTTTCCCTTAGAAGTACAGTATGAGTGTATAGCTTATTGTGTGTGGTAATAGGCCACATCCCTTATCGGTATCATGCATCCTATTCCCCCTTCGGATTACATATGGGCTCCCGGAAGATGCCATATTGCTATTCCCTTAGACAGTCACAGTACGACCCGGGCTATGCTCTCTCTGTATGTATCTTTTTCCGCAACCATCCCTTCTCTGTTGTGTATTTATATCTTATTTACATAGGGTTTTGGGAGATGAATAGTGTTCATACAGTGACAGTACTTAGGTTTATGAGGGTTCCCCCCCCCCAGCTTTTGTTTGAATTGGAACAGAACATTCCTTTTTTATGCGTTACTCCATTTAGACATACGCCGGTGGGAGCTGCCACCATCAGTGTTTCCCGTAGACAGTACAGTATGAGGTATACGATCATTAGATGACAGATATAGACATTAGTTATTTTCTCTGCTATATTTTTCCTATACTATATGGTTTTTGCGGGACCCCGCCATCCGCCCCCAATATGTGTTCCTTAGACAGTACATGTTATTGAGGGTTGTTTGCATTGTATTTCATTGGTCGCATTGTGTAAGAACACCTGCCTCTGTTGTATATTTATCATATGAGGGTAGATGCCCTATTGTTGCCCTTAGAATTACAGTATGAGGATAGCTTATTGTGTGTACAGAAAATTTCATTCCCTCTGGCATATTTATATTCATATCCACGAATACGGTGGGAGCCGCCCATACCTGGTTCTCCCTTTAGACAGTACAGTAGGAAGGTAGAGCTATTGTATGTACAGAACATCCCTTCTCGGTAGTATTTATTTATACATATGGGGTCGGGGCTGCCTATATTGTTTCCCTTTAGACAGTAAAGTATGAGGTGGACTAGCTTATTGTTGTGTACAGAAAATCCCCTCCCCTGCGCAGTGTATATTTATATTTATACCATATGGCCTGGGATGCACGGCCATATGTTCCACGTAGCAGTAACCCCCCCCTTAGTATGAACGTATAGCTTATTGTCATGTACAGACATTCCATTTCTGTATATGTATATTGCTTTTTTACATAGGGTTGGAGCCTGCCATATGGTCCACTCTATAGGACAGTACACGTAGCTGGGTATTTTAGCTTATTGTATAGAAGAACATTCCTCTCTGGATTTTTTATAATTGGGGTGGGAGCTGCATTTAGTGTTTACCCTAAGACAGTTACAGTTCCTCTATGAGGGGGTTTAAGTTATCAGTGTGTACAGGAACATTCCGTTCTGTATATTATATTTATCAATCTGGTGGGAGATGCCATAGTGTTTCCCTGGGAACAGTACAGTATTGAAGGGTATAGATTAGGTATGTACAGAACATTCATTTTCCTGTATATTGATACATAGGGGGGAGCTGCAGATTGTTCCCTAGACAGTATCAGTATGTAGGGTATAGCTTATTGTGTGTACAGAAACATCCTTCTCTGCCCTTATATTTACCTATGTTTAACATATGCCGGTGGACGCTGACCCCATAGTGTTTCCCTTAGACCAGTAGTAGTACTCGTGGGTATAGCTCTTATTGTATGTGTACAGAAACCATTCCTATCTGTATATCCCCTATACCTTCTGAATGGGAGATCGCCATATTGTTCCCTTAGACAGTACAGTTATGAGGGTATAGTTATTTGTGTGGGTAAAGAACATGTCCTTTCGGTATATATTTATTTATACACTTGGGTCGGAGATGCCTATTGTTTCCGTAGATAGTAAAACGGTTATTTGAGCCCCGGTATGCTTATTGTGGTCAGAACATTCCTCTCGGTAATTTATAATATGAGTGGGAGCTGCCATTCTGTTTCCCTTAGACAGTACGTACCTAGGAGGGTATAGTTATTGTGTGCTAAGAACTATTCCTTGCTCTGTATATTCTATAATAACCTTATGGGTGGCAGGCTGGCCATAGTGTTTCCCCCCCCCCCTTAGAAGTACTTATGAGGGTTATAACCATATTGGTGTGTCAAATAACCATTCCGTCTCCTGTTATATTTATTATTTATACATCATGGGTCCGGGTAGCTGCCTGCATAGTGTTGCCTTAGACAGTAAGTATGAGGGTATAGCCTTATTGTCTGTACAGAACAGTCTTCTCGTTATATTTATATTCCTTACATATTGGTTGGGAGCTGCCATAGCCCTGTTTCCCTTTAGACAGTTACAGGATGAGGGTATAGCTTATTGCTGTACAGAAACATTCCTTATCTGTATATTTATACCTATGGGTGGAGCTGCCATAGTGTGTCACCTTAGACAGTACAGTAGAGGGTATTAGCTTCGTATGTACAGACACTTCCTTCTCGGCCTATTCATCATTTATACTCATGGGTCGAGCTGCCATCATCTGTTTCCCATTAGACAGTTACAGTATGAGGTTTATAGCCCTTCACCTTGTGTGTACAGAAACGTCCTTCTCGATATTTATACATATGGGTGGGAGCTGCCATATGTTTTCCCTTAGACCAGTACAGTCTGAGGGTCTTATAGCTTATGTGTAGCTTAAAGAAAGTTCCTTATCGGTATATTTATAAATATGGTGGGGGAGATGCCTATGGTTCCCTTGGACAGTACAGCTAGGAGGGTATAGATTATTGTAGTACAGAAACATTCACCTTCTCATGTATATTATATTTATACATCTGGGTGGGTTAGTATCCATATTTGTTCCCTTAGTATATAGTACCTAGTATGAGCGTTATAGCTTATTGTATGTACAGAACATCCTTCTATGTATTTTAGATTCTATACATAGGGTGGGGCTGGCCATATGTCCCTTAGGAATACAGTATGAGGTTATCAGCTATGTGTCGTACAGAACATTCCTTCTTGGATATTTTACCTATGGGTGGGAGCTGAATATTGTTCCCTTAGGAAAAGTACATGTATGAGGGCCCTTATAGTTATTGTGTTGTAAGAACATTCCTTCTCTTGTATATTTATATTTATACATATGGGTGGGGGGAGCTGCCATCTTGTTCTTAGACAGTAAGTGATGAGGGTATAGCTTATTGTGTGTACAGAACATTCCTTTACTCGTTTCCCCTCTGCACTGTTCTGCTATAAACGCATGGCGGTGTGTGAACGCTATAATTGGTTATAATGGGGAGGAAATTGCCATATTCAGTCTTCGCGCACCCCCCCCAGCATTTTGCCAAAAACTACAAAAAGGTCACCTGCTGACCATCTTTGGCAGTCGATCACTGTATTGACATTTGGGCATTGGTGACGTTTTTTGTAGCAGTAGGAGATGACATGATGGGACAAACACACTGGGAATACTCTCCAGTATAGGAAACATTACGTTCTCTGGCTAAATACAATGATAAATATAACAATTCTCAATAAAAATCATTTTTATTTAAAATCTTCTTGATATCCGTATATATATAAAGTTTTCGTCATAGTTACCCTTTAATATCCCAAACAATTGCAGAGGTAGAGGACTTCCCCTTCCCCTTTAGACCTGTAACAAAAGACGAGACATTGAGGGACAATTTGGGAGCCCTGTTACTTTCTCCCTTCCCTCACCGCAAAACTGACAGGGGAGCATGGTGGTGGTGACACCGCGAAACTATCAACCACGATTATCTCCCCAACCGGCCTTTATTGAAGACAGGTTCCAGAGGTGCGCTCGCGCCAACTTCACCAGCCAAACGGGCAATATAGAACGAAAATCTCTATCCCCTGCCGACTTCTATCCCATTTCCATTGTCCATAATCCCCTGGATATTCTGTCAATTTCTGGTCATTCCACTGAACTCCAATTGCCATCTGTATCTTTCTGAGCACTTTACCCCCTCACTTGTATCTGTATGTTGTCCCTCCCACTTAAATTGTAAGCTCTTCAGGGCAGGGATCTCATTTCTAATATGTCTACATGTCACATATTTTATATGAAACTTATTATGTAAAAATTCATTTATCTGTATAAATTGCACACATCCCTGTTTGAAAAATCTTTATTTTATTATGTACCCAAGTGGCGCTATATAAAGAAACATATACATACACATAACCGTTCCCAAATCTGTATGTTAAATGTACGCGCTGTGTACCCAAGTGGTGCTTCTATAAGAAACATATACACACAGCACTGTTGGAACTGTATTTTATAATGTACAGCGCTGTTACCCTAAGTGGCGCCCCCCCTATAAATAAACATATACCATACATCTGTATAATCTGTATTGTTATTATGTACAGCGCTGTGTACCCACAAGTGGCGCTATATAATAACAACATATATACCCCTTTAATACGTATACTCGTAATTGTTATAATCGTACGGCGCTGTGTCCCCACGTGGCGCTCTAGTCATAAACTTATTCCTACTCACATTAGACCCCCTACAATACGTCCTATCATTTGTTTTTATTTGTGTCGTGTGTACTGTACACGGTCGCACTGTGGTCCCAAGGGCGCTATATAATTATTAAACATACACCCCCAAACCCATTCATGTATGTAATTCGTAGGTTATACTGGCAGCGCTGTCTGTACACCCAGTGGCGCTATATAATAAACATCATACAGATTATTTACTTGTTATACATCCCCTTGTATTGTTATAAGTACAACGACGATCGTTGTGTCCCCCAAGTCCGCGAGATATATAATAAACATAGACATACACATACGGTACCGAATCTGCCATTCGCTTATTACCCTTGAACAGCTTGCTGCCTGTTCCCCCACAGTACGCGCTTATCAGAACATAACATATACATACATTACTGTATAATCTGTCACCGACGCTTTAAATGTACAGGCTGTGTCCCCAAGTGGCGCTATATAAATAAACAATACATAAATTACTGTCATAAAGGTCTTGTAAAATGTTACGGCGCTGTGTCCCCAAGTGGCGCTAATAACTAAAACATTTATACTACATCACCTCGTTATAATCTGTATTGTTAGAATGTACGGCGCTGTGTCTACCCATTAGTTTGGCGCTAGACTAAATTAACACCTATACATATACTGTATAATCGTATTGTTAGGAATGTACAGCGCTGTGTCCCCAAGTGGCGCTATATAATTAAACTATTACATACATAATGCCCTATATCTGCCATTGTTATAATGGCCGGTTGATGTGTCCCCAGTGTGCGCTATGAAATAAAAATATAAACCTCATAGTATAATCTGTTATTGTTATAATGTACGCGCTGTGTACCAAGGGGAGCTATATTAATAACATATACATCCCTACTGTTAATCTGTATTGTTATAATGTACGGTGCTGGTCCCCCCAAAGTGGAGCATATAAATAAACATATACATTACATACTGTATAAATATGATTGTTATAATGTCACGGACGCCTGTTTTGGTTATACCAAGTGGACCGCTCTAGATAAACACATATACATACGTGTACATCTGTATTGTTCATGACAGTGCTGTGCCCCCAAGTGGCGCTATATAATTAAACATCTACATACATACTGTATAATTGTATGGTTATAATGTACAAGCGCTGTGTCCCAAGTGCGCTATATAAATACACACATAACGAAAACGAAGTATAATATGCATGTTAGAATGCACAGCGCTCTGCGTTACCCAAGTGGCCATATAAATCCCTTTTTTTAAACATAACATAATATGTATAAGTCTGTACTTGTTAAATGTTACACGCGTGTCCCACGTAGCCGTATCTAAATACAACATATACATAGCAGACGTATCAATCTGTATTGTTATAATGTACAGTTGCGTGTCCCCAAGTGGCGCTTATTATAAATAAATTATACATACATACTGTAAATCTGTATTGTGATAATGGTACAATTTTGCGTACCCAAGTGGCGATATATATAAATAAACCTATACATATCTACGGTATTTAATCTGTCATTGTATATGTACCAGTGGCTGCGTTCCCCAAGTGGCGCTTAAAATAACATATACTTTATAACAGTTACAGTATAATATGTATTGTTATAACGCGTACAGCGCTGTGTCCCACAGTGACGCGATATATAAATAAACACCTATACAATACTGTATAATCGTATTGTTATATAATAAGTACAGTGCTGCGGTGCCCCACCCCAGTGGCGCTATATAAATAAACATCTACATACATCACTGTCATAATCTTGTATTGTATAAAGGTACAGTGCGCGTACCCAAAGTTGGGGGCGCTATATAAATTAAACATATACATACATTACCGTCTAATCTGTCTGTATAATGTACAGCTGTGTCCCCAAGTGGTTCTCCTATATGAAAATAAACATATACGTTACATACTGTTAATCTGTATTTTTATAATGTAAGGGATGGCCCCGTGTTACCCATAAGTGTGTTGCGCTTAATAACATAAACACTATACATTACATACTGCCTACTCTGTATTGTTATACCTGTACCGCGCCTGGCGTCCCCGAGTGGTTGCCTATATAAAATATACATACATACTGATAATCTGTATGTTATAATGTACAGCACTGTGTACCCAAGTGCGTATATAAATAAACATAGAATACATAATGTGTAATCTGTCTTGGCATTAATGTACAAGCAGCTGCGTCCAGCCAAGCTTGCCGCGCTATAAAATAAACATATACATTACCATATGTATTAATCTGATGGGTTTCATAATATACAGTGCTGCGGCCCCCCAAGTGGCGCTATATAAATAAACCATATACATACTATGTATGAATCTGTATTGTTATAAGTGGTACATCGCTGCTACCCAAGGGGCGCTCCTATATAAATAACTACACTTTTTTTATCTATCATTTACCATACGTATAATCTGTATTGTTATAATGTACAGACGCTGCTCTGTATTTTCCCAAGTGGCGCTTATATTAAATAACACATTACATAAAATACTGTATAATCTGATTGTTATTGTTAAATTGTACAGCGCGGTTACCCAAGTGGACCTCCTATTATAACATAAACACACTACACCATACTGTATAATCGTTTATTTTGTTATATGTACAGCGCCTTGTTTTGCTGTCCCCATAGGGAGCTTTTTTTTATAATCAAATATACAAGAACTCAATCTGTCGGTCTCGTAAACACTGTTGGAGTCAAGGTAAACTGAATGTTTCAAAGTAAATATTACAGGATTCGGCTCAATGGGGGGTCCGATTGGCTCTATTTTGACATCATCGACAGCGCGATGTTTTTTAAAAACGTCCACAACATGTGTTTTTACTCAACTCACACCAATCACAGAGGTTCAGTGAGGTCATCTTTACCGTCACATTTATGTAGATTGGGCCCTCATGTTAAAGGAAATCGGATCTTACAATAATAATAATCATACCGTGTATATACCTAAAAATTCCATGTATGTAAGATATTACCAAATTAAACTTACCCACAGGCGGGGATGATTTGATGAGCCTTGTTATTATATGTTTAGGACCCCCGAAGAAAACCATAGGTACTTTACAAACCCCTTTCCCTTTTTTTTCTCCCCGTTTCAAGTAAGGGGATGAGATCTAACCTGTGTGATGCCATATCCCGCGTGGTGGATTGAGTGATTGCCTACATTCTAGTGGGATGAGATTGAACGAGAGTCCTGCATTGGGCACGGTACCTGCAGCTAACCCAAGTTGTGAGTAGGGTAAACCACAGTTGAGGTTGAAGGGTGTGGATCAGGTGTCGTTAGAAAACTGTGGGTTTTTCTGATTCAGGTAGTTTGCAGTACCACTGCAGTTCTGTTTAATTTGGGTGGGTTTGGGACTGGACACACATTGCTGTCGGGTCAGTGCAGGTCCCCTATGGGAGTGGGCCCAGGTGCAAGAGTACACAGTTTTGCACAGGTCTCTACCAACCTTCTAACCTGGTCTTTGTGCTGACACTGTTGGTGAATCGAGTGATTGCCCGCTGAGAACAATATGTCCTAATCCCATTGTCACCCCCTCGCTATGTGGTATTTAATACTTCCTGTTGTGAATCCGATTCTGTCGTTTTCCATAAACACTGAATTTGACTTGCCCGGTCACGCTCTGCTAAAGTTTATTAGGCCGCTCCTTGCCAGCGAGGCAGAGGCATCAAATCTACAACACACGTCCATCGCTCGCCTTCCTGGATAAAAACAGCTTTTACGAACGTGCCGTCGCTTTTACTAAACCGTTGTCGTCCGGCGGTTTAATAGCCATAAAGAGGGCGGCCACATTGGAAATCTGCATGGCGCTCCCCCCGACATAAAGGTAAAACACATTAGTCACGTGCGCTGTAGTTCACCGTCCTTTACCATACCGGCCAGGAGCAAGGGATCATAGTTATACCCAGTTCCATTCATTGCTAATCCCCCGGCTATGTCATATCGTTACCTTCTCCGTCACTGGCCCCTCGTCGTATCTACGCTGCGGCGGATAATTTAGGGAAGGTGTTAGACGGGGCGCCGTGAGTGCGGTTATATTTACAGAGAGACAATGACGACATTGCTACCCCATATGGAACCTTTTAATTAACCAGCCCCAGGTTGTCCCCCAAATATGGAGTAACCCAATTGAGAGCAGAGGGACCTCACGGCCAGTCCAACAATGCGATGAGCGTGTGTACAAGGGGGGGGGACGGTCCAGGGTAGGACAGGTGCACGGACCATCCATTATTTAAACAAGTAGAGAACGCTGCGTTCCGGAGAGGGCCTTCCGAGATTTTTAACTGCCGTTCGCGTCTTCGTTCCTTGCCCCCGGTGCCACCTGGAAGCCATCAAGAAAAAGATGAGGTTTGACTAGTTGGATAAGTGAGAACCGCTCTGGACACGGGAGCAGAAACAAGCCGAGGTCCGAGCAGAAACAAGTGGAGGAGAAGAGCAAGCAGGTACCGATACGGGCGAGGGAGCGTATGGAGGGGGTTCAAATCCTTCCAAGCAGGGGGGGTCCTGGGGATGCAGAGAGTTGTATTGAGACACATAGGGATGGGGTAGTTGCAGTGAATAGTAACCCTTCGCAGTAGTATGGGTAGACAGTTAAATTATACCCTTCTATTACCCGTGGGGACTTGTAACAAGCAGTTCCACGTCCCTCTGCGTCTTCTCCCACGGTTTCTCCCAGGAATGGTACATTCCGGGATTCAAGGGAGGCAATTATTGGGAGCAGCTATGAATAAATAAAACCTGGTTTGTTTTCCCTCCTATCTTCCCCTGGGCGCGACCTAGCTTCCCTTGGACGTTCTCAGGGGCCACGGCCCCCCCGTGAATGGTCGTCATGCAAGCAAGACGAAGATAAGGCCCCGGAACAGCGGAGAGCTGGACATTAATTCAGCAAGCCTGAAAGATGCACAAGAAAAGCTGGAATAGCAGAGAAGAGGAAAGCAGGAGTGAGTATCCCCCTGTCCTTGTACAGCTCATAGGGTGACAGCCCTCGGTCTCTAGACCGTCGTGTGTGCAGACTGGTCTATAGGGGGATGCGGACTGGACAGCCCTGGTCTATAGAGTGGGTGGGGACAGCATGTCTAGAGGGGGGTGACAGCATGGTTATGGGGCGGTGACACGCTCTTCTATAGGGGGGTTGACAGCCTGGTCTATAGAGTGGAGTGTGTGACCACGCTGGCTGTTCATAGGTGGGGTGACGCATGTCTATGACCGAGTGATTGTGTGTGTGACAGCTGGTTCTATAGGGGGATGGACAGCATGGTCTATTAGGGTTTGGTGCAACAGCCTGGTCTATAGAGTTGTGTGGTTTTCCTGGTGATAGCCGGTCTATAGGGGGGGATGACCAGCCGGGTCCTATAGTGGGGTGAAAGACTTGTCCCTATAGGAGTGGTGTGTGTGACAGGCTGGTCTATAGGGGATGACAGCTGGTTATAGGGGCCTCCTTCCTTCCCCCCCCCTTTTTCCCCCCCCCCCCCCTGGTGACAGCCTGGGTCTATAGAGTGTGGTTGTGACAGCCTGGTCTATAGGGGGTGACAGCATGGTAGATAGAGTGTGTGTGTGTGAAAGCTGGGTCTATAGGTGTGCCGCGCTCGGTGACAGCCTGGTCTATAGAGTGTGGGTGTGCACAGCATGGTCTCATCAGGGGCGGGGGCAGACTGGTCTATAGAGTGTGTGGTGAAGCCTGTCTATAGGGTCCCCGGGGAACAGCTGGTCTCAGGGGGGGGGTGACAGCCCGGTATATAGAGTGGGGTGTGATGCAGCCTGGTCTATTAGGGGATGACGCCTGGGCTTATAGGGGGGTGGGTGACAGCCGGCTGGTCTTTTTTTTTATAGCGTGTGTGTGTGACAGCCTGGTCTATAGGGGGGTGACAGCCCTGGTCTATAGAGGGTGTGTGAAAGCACTGGGTCTATAGGGGGGTGTACAGCCTGGTCCTTATAGAGTGGGTGTGTGACAGACTTGGGTCTAATAGGGGGGTGACCAGCCTGGTTATAGAGTGTGTGGTGACAGCCTGGTCTATAGGTGTGTGTGTGACAGCCTGGTCTATAGCGTGTGTGTTGTGACAGATGTCTATAGGGCGGCTGACAGCATGGTATAACGGGGGGTTGCACCCCGGTGACAGCTGGTCCTATAGGGCGGGTGACAGCCTGGTCATAGGGGGGGTGAAAGCTGGTATATAGGGCGCGCTGGTGACGATGCCTGGTATATCGGGGGGGTGACAGCCTGGTATATAGAGGTGTGGTGACAGCCTGGCTCACTAGAGTGTGTGTGTGACAGCCGGTTATAGGGGGGGTGACAGCCTGGTCTATAGGGGGATGCAGCCTGCGTTCTATAGGGGGGGGTTGACAGCCTGGTCTATGGGGGTGACAGCTGGTCTATAGGGGGATCGCCAGTCCTGTCTATTAGGGGCGATGACGTCGGGCTAAGGAGGTGGTGCACAGTTGGTCTACTAGGGCGCGGTGACAGTCTTGGGCTATAGGGTTGGGTGACAGTTGGTCTATAGGGGGTGAAATGTTATGGTCTATAGGGGGGGATGCCAGTCTGGTCTATTATGGGGATGACAGTTTAGGATGTAGCGGGGGAGGACAGTTGGTTATAGGGGGCCCGACTGTTTAGATTTCAACATTATATTACTGTAGTTGTGGAAGAGAAATAACAAGTAAAAGGAGAGAGATTCACTGTGGTCCTGGGAACATTTTCCGGCAGCTGCTGTCCCAGCGGGCGATAAGTTAGGATTATTTTTTAAATTGAATCATCCCCCAATATGTAATAGAACCAAAGCCCCTCGTCCTGTGCCCTTGAACATGAGACGGGCAGTGCAGGGATCTGTCACATTCAGAGTTTGCGTGATGGGCGATTGGGGCATTGGTTCTGTCTGTAATACGGGTCACTACGAAGGATAACAAGGGCGACCCCCAGGTCCCACAAACCATGGAAACTTCAGATGTAATAGAATCTCACTACCCAGATCTAACAGTATCTAGGTGAAATTCCCGGACTTATTGAGCCAGGATAAATCTGTAAGTACAAGATTGGGGGCTCCCGGCAATCCCAGCGATCTACGACATCCCTAGGGAGACATTCCTAAGGTAAGCGAGACCTAACAGGACTTGCTGGAAAGATCGTACCAAATCAACACTTTTAGAAAAAAACCAACCGTACTATACTGATAAGCTACCCAGAGACTCTAACCACTGGTGTCTTGTTTAGAAATCGCTGATTTTGATTCTTTTGTTATATTTTTTGCAATTTCTTGCACTTTTTAGCACTTTCATTGCACCTTTGGCAATTCTTGAACCTTTTAATTTGTTGCAGTTCTGGCAGTTTTTGCCGGTTTATGCACTTTTTGAGTTTCGCACTTTTTTGCCGTTTCTTGCACTATTTGTGTTCTATTGCACCTTTTTGCAAACTTTTTTGCAGTTGGTCTGCAACTTTCGTTGCACCCCCCCAGTTACTTGCAACTTACCTTTTGCCCCCAGGTTTCTTGTTTCATTTTGGTTTTCAGTTTTAGGCACTTGTTGCACGCTTCTTGAACAGTTCTTGGCACTGTTTTCCGTGCTGTTCTTGCAAGCTTTTTGCCGTTTCTTGCACTTTTTTGCGTTCTTGCACTTTCATGCACACTTTCTTGAATTTTTTGTGAATTTCTGGCACTTTAAACGCACCCCTTTTTTGAGTTCTTGTACTTTCATGCACTTCTTGTGCAGTTTCTTGCACTTTTTTGCATTTTTATGCAATTAGAAATAAAAGGACACTAAAGTAAAACATGGCTTTTTTTTAATTAATCTAATATATGTTTAAATAGTTGTCCTAAATATGGGTGATTGTTGTTGGATTTTACAAGGATCAGGAACTAAACTCGATTCTTGTCATATTTTGTAATCTCTCTATTTTTGGGTAATACAATTGAGAGCGGGAGATTATCTACAATTATTTAAAATATCTTAACCCTATATACATCCTTTATACAGAAATATAGATCATGATATCGCTGGCAGGTTATTGAACAGATACTGATTTTTCCCTGATGGAAAATTAAATAACGCAAAATGATGCCTTTCAGTTGAATATCGGAGCCACCCCTAAGGATTAACAAACTCATAAAAATTCCTGAAATCAAGTGGTCGGCTGTATAATTAACTCAATGGAATCCCAATACAAAAAGGGAAGTTTGAAATGGAAGCAGTTCACCAGAAGGGCAACTAAATAATAAGGGAAACGGACCGGGTTGCAAAATCCAGGCAGATTAGACAAGTTAGGCGCTGTTTACATTGGAGAAGCGACGTTGCGTGGGAATGATCACTTCCTATATCAATATATAAGGGGCCATACAATGTTAACTCTCTGGTGCATAGCTTCACCCTAATAGGTCATCATCAGAGGACACCCGGGAATCCTTTCAAGGTTGGAAGAGAAGGAAAAGAAGTTTAATTTCAGGTAAAGGAAAGTGTTTTGTACTTATTTCGGTCGAGAACGGTGGAATGTGGACACTGTCTTCCAGCAGATATGGCTGGTATGGCAATTTGATTATTACTGGTATTAATACAAGACTTACTGTAGTTCTGGTTGGTACAGGTCCTCATTCATAATATTGAGACTTACTGGTATTAATACCATATTCCTGTAGTTCGGGTTGGTACTTGGGGTACTATATGAATATTGAGAATACTGGTATAAGTACCATATACTGTAGTTCTGGTGGTTTTACAGGGATACTGAGATAATATTGAGATTAAGGGTCTAATACATACTACGGTAGTTCGGGTTGGGGGGCTGTCACAGGGAACTATCAATATTGAGAATTACCCCTGGTATTAATACATATGACTGTAGGGTTGGTGGTCAGGGGGATACTATATAATATTGAGAATTACTGTTATTAATACTATATACTGTAGTTCCTGGTTGGTACCGAGATATATATATTAGTGAGAATTATGGTACCTCCTAATAACCCATATAATGTAGTTCTGGTTGGTACAGGGATACTATATAATATGAGAATTAAACTGGTATTAATCCATATACTGTTTTAGTTCTGGTTGTACAGGGATTTTATATATATATTTGAGAATTACTAGTATTAATACTTATACTGTGTTAGGCTTGGTGACAGGTTGATACTATATAATATTGAGAATACTGGTATAATACATTATACTGTAGTTCTGGTTGGTATACAGGGATACTATATATATTGAGAAGTATGATTATTAAGACAAATACAGTAGTTCTGCGTGGTACAGGGATATATAAATCTTTAGAATTACTGCGTATTAATCTATATTACGTTATTCTAGTTTGGTTTACGGCGCCCGATACTATCTAATAGTGTTTAGAAGTACTGTTATTGATGCATATACTGTAAATTCTGCGGTTGGTACAGGGACTACTGTATAATAATGAGCATTACTGCGTATTAATTACATATTACTGTAGTTCTGGATGGTACAGGGATGATATAGAATATGAGATTACTGGTATTATACATATTACTGGAGTTCTGGTGTACAGGGCGATACTATCTTTACATTGCAGAATACTGGATTAATACTCTATTACTGTCGTTCTGGTTTGGTCCAGGATACTATATAATATTGAGAAATTACTGGTATAATACAACTTATACTTTAGTCTAGTTGAACGAGGCTACTATTGTAAACCATATTCGAATTAACTCGGTATTACTACATATACTGTAGTTCTGGTTGTGTACCGGGATACTTATATATTCGAGAATTACTGGTATTATATACATACAAGGTAGGTTGGTTGGTTATGGGGATTACTGATATTTATTAGAATGTACTGCATTAATACAACCACTGCTATAGATATTGGTGGTACGGGGGGACCACTATATAATATTGAGGGGAATTACCTGGATTAATATATATACTGTAGTTCTGGTTGCGTACGGGGAAATATATTAATATTGAGAATTACTGGTATTAATCATAACTTAGTTCTGGTTCATACATATACTGTAATTCTGATGGTACAGGGATACTATTGATTAATGTTGAATTACTGGTATTAATACATCTTACTGTAGGTTTGGTTGGTACAGGGATACTTATAATATTGAGCATTTACCAGTATTTAAACATATACTGTAGTTTTGGCTTGGTACCAGATTCCCATTACTATCTCTATGTTTGGACTATATGATATATTAAGGGGACGATTGGATATCCCTGGATGTGGATGATGAAAACACATAGTTCTTATACACAGCAGACCGAATCTATCACCTCTATGCTTTATGGTATTATACCTATACTGCATTCTGGTTGGTACATTGATACTATAGAATATTGAGAATCTACTGGTATTAATACATATCCTGGAGTTTGTTGCGTGCGGGGCGAACTATATAATATTTGAGAATTATGGTAGTAATTAAATATACGAGTTCTGGATGGTACAGGGATACTATATGATATGGAGAATTATGGTATTAATACATATACTGTACGTTCGGGTTGGTACGGGATACGATATAATATGGGAGAATTAATGGTATTTAATACATATACTGTAGTTCTGGTGGTACACGGGATTACTAGATATATATGAGACATTACTGGTATTAATTTTACAAGATACTGTAGTTCTGGTTGGTTACCGGAACATATAATATGAGAAATACGGGTATTAATACATATACGTGAGTTTGGTTGTGGTACAGGGATTCTATATATATTGAGAATTCACTGGTATTAAGACATATACGGTAGGTCTGGTTGGTATGGGGTATACTATCAAATATTGAGAATTATGGTATACATACATATACTGTAGTTCTTGGTTGGTACAGGATAATCTATACAATATTGAAGAATTCACTGATAAGGTCGATGTAGATGTAGAATGAGAATTACGGTATTAATAATATACTGGATTTGGTGGTACAGGGATCAGGAAAGGAATTCCCCCCACCTTTATAGCTGGACTTTAAAGTTTATTTGGGTAGGGTAAAAAGGAGGGTTGCTTGTGTAACGGTTGGAACTTGATGGACATGTGGCTGTATCAACTCAATTACTATGTAAGTATCACACTACATTTACTCAATGTACAGTACCTTATCTCAATTGTACATCTACCGTATCTCAATGTCATTCGACTCACTCTCCAATCTCACTACATATACTTATCTCAGTCTACAATACCTCTATATCAATCTACATTACCTTATATCAATCTACATTCACCTTATTTCAATGTACATATACCTTATCTGCAATGTAATCTAACTTATTCTCAATTCTACATATACCTTATCTCAAATGTACATCTACCCTATCTCAATCTACATATCCCCTTATCTCAATGTAACATCTACCTTATCTCATAGCTACATCTATTTATCTCAATTACTCTACCTCCCCTCTCATCTAAATCTACCTTATAGCAATCTTACATTACCTGATCCTCACAATCTACATCTACCTTATCTCAATTTTTTGTACATCTACCTTATCTCAATCTACATTCCTACTTATCTCAATCTACACTTACCTCTATAATCTAATCTCCCTTTATCTCAATTAAGTCTACCTGATCTCAATTACAATCTAACTTATCTCAATGTCATCACATTACTCACCGTACATACTACTTATCTCAATGAATCTACCCTTACTCTCATTATATCTACCTTATCTCACATTTACATATACCTTCTTATCTCAATCTACATCACCTTATCTCAATCTACATCTACCTATCCAATGTACACTTACCTTATCTCAATCTACATCGACTTATCTCAAAAAAAATGATACATTACCTTTATCTCAGTAAAATCTACATTATTAAATGTACTCGAACCTTAATCTCCAATGTAACCCTTTTATATTCCTTATCGACACCGCGTAGAATGACCTTATCTAAACGTACATCTACCTTATCCAATGTACATCTACCTTATCTCATCTCAAAATCTACTTATCCACTAAGCTCTACCCTTCTCGCAATGTAACATCTAACCTTAATCGTCAATTACTACCGCTACCTGATTTAACTCTATACTCTGCACCTTAGCGCAATGGACATCAATCCTTATCTCACACTTACAGCTCCCTTAATCTCAATCTACAATATACCTATCTCCATGTAACATCTACTCGCGTCTCAACTGTACAGTCGAATATCTCATGGAACAGCTGACTTATCTCAATGGAAAGCCACCGGATCGCATAGGGACATCTACGGATCGCAATGTACAGGCTACCGCTAGTCAAGGTACTTCGACCTGAGCTGCAAGAGAAGCGACCTGAGCGCCAGGTACAGTACCGTTAGCTGCAGTGAATATGCTTGATTGTGGAGAGCAAGGGACCAGGACCGAGGCACGCAATTGGGACAGACCTTAGCGCAATCGACAGTGACCGTCTCGCAAGTATCGGACTACCGGATGCGCAAGCGAATTGTTCGACCGTATCTCATCCGACTATGTCACCCCGACACCCCCATTTCCTTATCGAAAGCGACAGAGACTGATATCAATTACATCTACTTTTAGTCGCAAGGTACAATATAACCTTATCTCAATGGTAATCCTACCTGATGAAGTCCGATTCGTACATCCACGTATCTCAATCTCTTTTTTTTCCCCCCCTCTCCCGACCAGCGACCGGAGTTCCTGCTTATAGCATGTTTATTTCAGCGAACGGAGCTCCCTAAGCGTACACGCGACCGGCGGCAAGGCATTCTTAAGCGAACGTATCTTCAAGGGACATCGACCTCTCTATCTCACATGTACATCTACTTATAGCAATCGAACAGATATTCTTATTCTCAATCACATACTTATCTCCATCTCACATAATCATACATCTACCTTATACTGCAATGTACATTCTAACCTTATTCTTCAATGTACATCTACCTTTTGTCCAATGTGCATTCCTTTACTCTGTCATGCACATGGTGATGTCATAGAATACAGAAGAGGAAAGAGATTGGGTAGTACCTTACCTTCGTCCTGGTTTCCTGAACAGTTGTATGAAGAAGAATGGTGAGAAGTCACAGGACCCTTCATATAAAAATACATACCAATTTTTTTTCCTTTTCACCGTGGAGATACCTGTTACACCATGTACATCATATCTAACTCCATTGTATATCGGCTTCTATACACTGCAATGTACATCTGAATGATCAGACCATACAGGTAGGAAGCATAGTATAGTGGTAGACATCAGGAAGTACCATAGTACAGTGGCCAAACATAAAAGTGGTCTGGATACATAGTACAGTAGTAGACATTTACAGGTAATAGATACCATCAGTCAGTCCGTAGGCATTACAGGTCGGTCGATACCAGGGGTGCCCCTTCCATGAAGCAAACTTGAAACATTTGCTCAGGGCGCACTCACCTGGGAACGTTGAAACGGCGGCAGTACAAAAACCCCTCTTACTGCAATACTGCAATTTCAGACACCGTTACAATCCGGCTGTTATGTCAGCCCCAAGTCCAACCAGTCAGATAGCCCACACACACAACAGCCTCCACCAAGCCATGCAATGTTCCCTGATTGGAAGCCACCACGCATCACGGTGCCACCACCCATATGCAATAGGCTGGCATTTAAAAGTGTTTTTTCACGGTTGTCAAAACACCTGGAACACCCTGGTAGATACCAAGTACAGTGATAGACATACGGTAGGTACTCCATAGTTACAGTAATATAGACTTAAAGGTAGGTACCATAGTAAAGTGATAGCATACAAGGTAGGTAGGTACCATAATACAAGTGACAGTGGATGGGTAGGTACCGTTACATAAGGACATGATAGGAAATACCAGGTAGGTAGGTGCTACCTAACGTACAAGGGTTAGAATACAGTTGAGCGCAGGTACCATAGTACATGTGACAGAATAACGGGTAGGGATGGTACTCATAGTACAGTTGTAGACATACAGTTAGGCAGGGTTACAATAGTACAGTGACAGGACATACAGGTAGGTATGGTACAATGTACAGTGGTTAGACTCTACAGTTAGGCATGTTACCATAGTGACAGGGACAGACATACAGGTAGGTAGGTACCAAAGTACGTGTAGACATATACACGTTAGGCAGGTACCATCACGACAGTGGTTAGACATACAGTTAGGCTAGGTACCATAGTACAGTGACAGACATACAGCTAGGTTAGTTGGTACATAGTACAGCAGACATTACAGGTAGGATGCGGTACCATGTACAGTGATAGACATACAGTTAGGCATCCGGTAACTAGTACAGTGATAGAACATACAGGTAGGTACCGGGTCACCATAAGTACGTGAACATAACAGGTAGCTGCTGTGAGATAGCTGAACAAAGCATCAACTAGCCTCAAAATAATGTTTTACGTTGTAGTAATAGTAAGAGATGAGGACTAGAATGTCCGTCGGCACCATTAATTAATGGGGATAAGTAAGTTAACGGGGATGGCGATAAAGCAAATGTCTGTTGAATATTTGTGCCCTCTGTATACACTATAGAAGATCCAAGTACAGATATTATAGAGTATAGTAAAAATAACTGGTAAAAGATTCAAGTGCACTTTGGTAGAACACGTAGGATATGGTAAAGAAAGAACTAATAAGGTTACTTATTAATAATCTCCTGGCCGAGATTAAAATAAACATCTAGGGACTTGCGGGAGCTAAGTTAACCATTTTATTAGGCCAAGTTTCTTATTTTTGCTGCATTCCTCATGTCCCGGTGGTGTGCCTCTGGATGGAAAAAGGTCGATGTTACTCCAATTTCAAAAAGGGGTAGTCGTTCACAGCCAGGTACATTACAGGCCTGTAGTTAACTTCAGGTCGTGGGGAAGAGTCTGGACAGTTATAAGGAACTGTCTTAGAGTATATCTGTTATATTCAACTTAGATCAACTGGAATTGAAGTTAGTTCTTCTGAAGACGTTTCGCTAGTCTCAGACTGGTTTCTCAAATTCAGAATGACTGTACAAAGAACTGCTAGGCATTATGTACCCTGAGTGAAAACCCATTAGCATATCACAGCCAGGGTTAAGGGCGTGATTGGATAGTGGCTAAAGAGGTGTTATAGGAATGCCCGAGAAGCGTGTTAAAACAGCATTGTGTAAATGGCAGACAGTGGTTTGTCGAAACCCCCCATTCTTTAGGCTTGGTTTCTTTATCTTTTCACATAAAATGGCCTCCTCCTAACACCTCTCTTAACCAGTCACGTTCCTTGCCAAATGAGTTAACATTACCAATCTTCAAAGGTATTGTCCTTTATCCTAAATGCTGCATGGTACACAGGGCTGAGTCCTGCCCGACGGCATTGGCTTCTGTGCTGGGTCCATATATACATTTATATATTACAGATATACCATGACACTGATGGCCATTCGACATTACAGAATACGTGGACCTGGAGGGAATATTACAGACTATCACCATGACCGGACGGATTGAATATTACAGATAATACCGTGCGGATGGATTGAAATATGACCGATCAATACCAGCCTGGATGGATTGAATATTACAGATATACCATGACCTGATGCAATGAATATTAAGAGTAATTAACGTGACCTGGATAGATAGAATCATTACAGATAATCATGTCCCTGGATGGATGAGAAAACCTATTCATACGAGGAGAATATTACAGTACCTGATGGATGAGGTCCTCCCCCCAGATATTGATATACCATGGACCTGGATGGTGAGAATATTCAGATATACCACCCGAGAAGATTTACAGAAACCTGCCTGATGATGACTATTACAGATTACCATGACCGGAAATGAATAGTACAGATATACCGTGACTGGATGGATAAATATTACAGATATTCCCATGACCTGGATGGATGAACTATTTACAGAATATCCCATGACCTGGATGGCGATGAATTTATTACAGATATTACCATGACCTGGGATGAACTGAATATAAAGATATACCATGACCTGGCATTGAATGGAATATTACCAGATATACCGGACCTGGCGGATGAATGATTACAGAGTTACCATGACTGGATGGGATGAATATTACATGTATATACGTGACTAGGGATGACAATATTACACGTTCTACCCGTTGGACCCTGGATGTGACATGAATATTACCGCTTACCCTTGACAGGGATGAATGAAGATATTAAGAACCGTGACGAATGAATGAATATTACAAAGACTTATAACAGGTGCACCTGGATGAATGAATAGTCAGATATCGTGAACCGATGTGAATGAGAACCTTCACAAGCCATTTCTAGAGATGTTTCAAGGACTGACGTAGTAACACAGCAGGATTAGGAGGAATACGATCTTGCTCAAACTAACTGCTTGGCATTTTTGAGGAACGTAAGCTAGAATTTAGAACCTTGCTATAGCAGTTAGATGTAGTTACTTGGTATTTTGCAAAGGCTTTTGATACGTCCCCATAGGCGACTAATGAATAAGCTAAGGTCTGTTGGTCTGGGTAGTCACATTTGTAAATGGATTAGGAAATGGGTTAATGAATAGGGAGGCAGAGAGTTGCGAGAGTTCGTTGTAAATGGGGGGCTTCATCCCTTATGGACCTAACAGGACGTAAGTGGGGGCCAGGGTTCTGTTGTGGCGGCCGCTTCTATTTAATCTATTTATTAATGTTTGTGGAAGTGGGATTGTTAGCAGTTCTGTGTTGCTGCGACACAAAACTTGTGCCTTACAAACTTCCGGGATGTGGGGGCAATCGTTCGCGCACAGGGGGATGAGATAGCATTTACACATTGGGCTGCTAAGTGGCAGATTGAGATTCAATGTTGATAAATGGAAGGTGATGCATTTGGGACCTTACAAACTCATTTGTTGCTACTTATTGACTATAAAAATGGCTCTGTGTTCAAGTCGAATCCCCGTTGGAAAAGGGATCTGGGAGTTTTGGTGGATACAAAC
Organism: Hymenochirus boettgeri; assembly: GCA_019447015.1. NCBI lineage: Eukaryota > Metazoa > Chordata > Amphibia > Anura > Pipidae > Hymenochirus > Hymenochirus boettgeri. The sequence continues at coordinate 396,734 of JAACNH010000051.1, read as the reverse complement.
TTTAAACGGTAGAAGGCAGTCTAGGCGGCCAACAGCAGAGCCAGCATTGGTATTGTCTTGTATAAAGCGAGCGGTTGGATTCAAAGGAGGGAAAATGTAATTCTCCTCTCTTTACAAAGATGGTGGTAAGGTCCTCATTGGGAACCAATGCAGTTCAATTTTGGAAGCCTGTGTACAAAAAGGACACTTTTTGGAAATGGAAGGGTTTCAGAGATAGGGCAACCAAATTAATACAGGGGATTGGGGGATTGGGGACTTGAATATGAAGAGAGACGGAAAAGTTATAAATTATGGACGATGGAGAAAAGGCCGCTGCAGGGGATATGATTACTGTGTATAATACATTAAGGGCATACAATAAATATCTGGGGCATGATTGTTCACCACCCATGAAACATGGCCTAAAGGACAAAGGACACCCTCCTTAAGACTTGAAGAAAAAAAGGTTTAGGGTTCAACGTTGGGAAAGGGTGTTGGTTCTGGGAACCGGTAAAGCTATGGAATGTTTTCCAAGTGGACGTTGTTATGGCCAGGTTATTGGGCAGTTTAATACAAGTGGATGAGTTCTGCAAACAAGGAATGTTTGCACAGTTATACTGGTAATTGATTAAATAAGTAGAGTTGGGAAGGGTGTGTCATCGCGTCGAGAACGGTAACAAGCTATAGGAACGTGTTTTCCAGTGACGTTGCTAAGGACAGGTCATTGGTCAGTTTAAATAAAAAGCTGGATGAGTTTCTGCAAAACAAGGAATGCTTGCAAGTTACTGTATTGATACATAAAAGTAGACAGTTGGGAGAAGGGTTTCATGTGGGAGACAGTAAAGCTCTAGGAACTTCTTCCGTGGACGTTGTTCTGCAGGTCATGTGGTCAGCTTTAATTAAAAGCTGGATGGGTTTCTACAAACAAGGAATGTTGCAAGTATGGTATTGATACATAAAGTTAGAAGGGGAAATTCCGATTTGCCACTTGGAGCAGGAAGGAATTTTACCCCTTCATTAAATTTGGTGGGTTTTTTTTGCCTTCCTCTGGATCAACAGTAGGCTCGAGGAAATATGCGTAATGCTGAGTAGTGGGACTTGAGGGACGTAGCTTATTCAACCTCAAATACTATACTAGTATAGAGAGAACGTTAGTGACGCATACTCCCTATATAAAGTATACAACAGTACTTGAGATTCGAGAACGTTAGTGAGTGACATCATCATCCCCAATAAAGCTCAATAAGTATAGGGAACGAGTACTGCCATTGATCCAAAGTGATGCAACAGTTAGTTTTTTCGGACTGTGGCCATCACATATTAACTAACATTAAGTTAGCGAGAAGTCATACGCACTGACCCTATATAAAGTAGTAGCTAAAGCCAGGAACCGCGTTAGTGACGCCTAATACTCCCATATAAAGTAATATAGATAGACGCACGTTAGTTCCCGCCATCACTCCACTGATAATAAGGACTATGTAAAGACTAGGGCACCGTCGCATATCTCCTTATAAGTATAGAGGACCGTTCGTGACCGCCCATACTTCCCTTATCAAGTACTTAAGTAATAGGGAGCCGTTAAGTGACCCCGATCCAGCTATATAAAGTCATAATCAGTCGACCGACCTGCGAGAAGTGTACCCCATGACGAACCGTGGAGAACGTAGTGACAGCCATACTACTCCTATATAAATAGATAGATAAAGTATAGAGGAACGTTATGAGTGACGCACTCTATTAACGACGATAATCAAAGTACTAGAGAGAACGTTAGTGACGCCATATCCTCTTATAAAGATCATCTATAACGGTATAGAGGACACGTTTAGTGACTGTCATTACCCTATATAACGAATTAGACGTTAAAACGTTGGTGACTGCCATACTCCCCCACTATAAGTATATAGTAAGTCTAGCCAGAGCTTTACTTACGGACGCGTACTCCTGTTAAACGTAAAAGGACACTGGCACATCACTATACAGTATATGTTAAAGATAGGACTTCAGATAGACTTCGCCATACTTATTAATTACCATAGTATAGAGAATCGTTGTGACCGCCCTTACCCCTTATATTTACTCAGTCATGATAAAGTATAGACGAGAAGCTTAGTGACCGCATTACTCACATATATACAGTATATATAAAGTATTAGAGGAGAACGTAGTGCCGCATACTCACACTATAGAAAGTATATTGAAAGTATGATGTTTTTGAGACCCGTTATGGTGTACGTTCGAACTGCGTCTCCCTATAAGTAATATATTAAGCTATAGGGCGAACGTACGGTTGCCGCCACTTTACATGCTCCTATTACGTATAGTCATAAAAGTATAGGTGAGATGAAGTGCCCTGAACCCCACGTCGTGGATCCCGCAATCCCCTCCCTCCTATAAAATATCTAATAGTATAGACAGGGAGACATACGTGCTGGTGGCACACTTGCCACTACTCCCTATTACTAAAGTATATATCACTTAACCACCAGACATGTTCCCCAGATCCGGTGGCCCCTGTGCCTCGCGATTCGCGAAAACAGGCTGATGTTAGCTCACACATATTCAAAAAGGGTAATCGTTCAAGCCGCGGTAATTCACAGCTGTAGTTTAACTTCAGTGTTGGGGAAGACCTGGAACAGTTTAGGGAACATGTTCTAGAGGTATGTTTCAAGGGACGACATTAACGTAGTAACACCAGCATGGATTTAGGAGAGAATAGATCTTGTCCAAACTAACCTTGTGGCTTTATGTAGGAAGTAGTAGAAAATTTAGCCTCTGGTATAGCAGTAGATGTAGATTACTTGATTTGCAAAGGCTCTTTGATACAGTCCCCATAGGCGACTAATGAATAAGCAACGGTCTGTGGTTCTGGGGAGTCACATTTGTACATGGATCGAAAAATTGGTTAATGAATAGGATGCAGAGAGTAGTTGTTAAGGGGCTTCATCATATCGGACTAAAGGGCTTAAGTGGGGTGCCACAGGTTCTGTGTTGGGGCGCTTCTATTTAATCTATTATTAATGATTTGGGTGGGTTTGTAGCAAGGTTTCTGTGTTTGCTGAGACACAACAAATTTGAGGACCATTAAAAACTTAAGAGGATGTGCAAGGGGATCTAGTAGATTGTCACATTGGGCTGCTAAGTAGCAGATTAGATTCAATATGATAAATGTAAGGTGATGCATTTGGTCTAAAAATCCTTGTGCTACTTATACTATAAATGGCTCTGTGTTAAGTGAATCCCTGTTGGAAAGGGATCTTGGAGTTTTGGTGGATAACAAACTTAAAGGAAGCAAACAGTGCCAGGCCGGCAACGCCAGAGCCAGCATGGTATTGTCTTGTATAAAGAGAGGTAGGATTCAAGGGAGGAAAATGTAATTCTCCCTCTTTACAAAGCATTGGTAAGGCTCATTTGGAATAATGCAGTGCAATTTGGAATCCCGTGTACAAAAGGACAATCTTTGAAATGGAAAGGGTTCAGAGAAGGGCAACTAATTAATAAGGGGATTGGGGGAGCTTGAATATGAGAGAGAAACTGGAAAAGTTACAGTTATGTACGCTGGAGAAAAGGCGCTTGCGTGGGGATATGATTACTGTGATAAATACATTAACGGGCCATACAATAAACTATTGGGGCATTGTTCACCAATAGAACATTAGTCGAGGACACGTGGAAATCCTTAAGACTTGAAGAAAAAAGGTTTAGGCTTCAAGCTCGGAAAGGTAGAATGGTAAGGCTATGGACTGTCTTCCAGTGGACGTTGTTATGGCAGGTTCATTGGTCAGTTTAATAAAAAAGCTGGATGAGTTTCTACAAACAAGGAATGTTACAAGTTACTGTATTGATACATAAAGTAGAGTTGGGAAGGTTGTCACTGTTGAGACGGTAAAGCTATGGAACTGTCTTCCAGTGGACGTTGTTATGGCAGGTTCATTGTCAGTTTAATAAAAAGCTGGATTGAGTTTCTACAAACAAGGAATGTTCAAGTTACTGGTATTGATACATTAAAGTAGAGTTGGGGAAAGGGTTTGTCACTGTGAGAACGGTTAAAGCTATGGAATGTCTTCCAGTGGACGTGTTTATGGCAGGTTCATTGGTCAGTTTAATAAAGCTGGATGGGTTTCTACAAACAAGGAATGTTACCAGTTACTGGTATTGATACATAAAGTAGATTTGGAAAAGGTTGTCACTGTGAGAACGGTAAAGCTATGGAACTGTTTCCAGTGACATTGTTATGACAGGTTCATTGGTCAGTTTAATAAAAAGTGGATGAGTTTCTACAAAACAGGAATGTTAAGTTACTGGGATTGATACATAAAGTAGAGTTGGGAAAGGGTTTGTCACTGTGAGAACGGTGTAAAGCATGGGACTGTCTTCCAGTGGACGTTGTTATGGCAGGTTCATTGGTCAGTTTAAAGAAAGCTGGATGAGTTTCACAAACAAGGAATGTTACAAGTTACTGGTTGGTATTGATACAAAAGTAGAGTTGGGAAGGGTTGTCACTGTAAGAACGGGAAGGTATGGAACTGTCTTCCAGGGACGTTGTTATGGCAGGTTCATTGGTCAGTTTAATAGAAAGTGGTGATGAGTTTCACAAACAAGGAATGTTACAAGTACTGGTATTGATACATAAAGTAGAGTTGGGAAAGGGTTTGTCACTGTAAGAACGGGAAGGCTATGGAACTGTCTTCCAGTGGACGTTGTTATGGCAGGTCATTGGTCGTTTAATAAAAAGCTGGATGAGTTTCTACAACAAGGAATGTACAAGTTACTGGTATTGATACATAAAGTAGAGTTGGGAAAGGGTTTGTCACTTGAGTGAGAACGGTTAAAGCTATGGAACTGTATTCCAGTGGACATGTTATGGCAGGTTCATTGGTCAGTTTAATAAAAAGCGCTGGATGGGTTTCTACAAACAAGGAATGTTACAAGTTAACTGGGATTGATAAAAGTAGAGTTGGGAAAGGGTTTCATCTTGAGAACGGTTTAAAGCTATGGAACTGTCTTCAGTGGACGTTGTTATGGCAGGTTCATTGTCAGTTTAATAAAAGCTGGATGAGTTTCTACAAACAAGGAATGTTACAAGTACTGGGATTGATACATAAAGTAGAGTTGGGAAAGGGTTTGTCACTGTGAGAACGGTTTAAAGCTATGGAACTGTCTCCAGGGGACGTTGTTATGGCAGGTTCTTGGTCAGTTTAATAGAAGCTGGATGAGTTTCTACAAACAAGGAATGTTACAAGTTACTGGGATTGATACATAAAGTAGAGTTGGGGAAAGGGTTTTGTCACAGTTAGAACGGGAAGGCTATGGAACTGTCTTCAGTGGACGTTGTTATGGCAGGTTCATTGGTCAGTTTAATAGAAAGTGGAGAGTTTCTACAAACAAGGAATGTTACAAGTTACTGGTAGTGATAATATAAGTAGAGTTGGGAAAGGGTTTGTCACTGTAAGAACGGGAAGGCTATGGAACTGTCTTCCAGTGGACGTTGTTATGGCAGGTTCATTGGTCAGTTTAATAAAAAGCTGGATGAGTTTCACAAAACAGGAATGTTACAAGTTACTGGTATTGATACATAAAGTAGAGTTGGGAAAGGGTTTTTGTCACTGTGGAGAACGGTAAGCTATGGAACTGTCTTCAGTGGACGTTGTTATGGCAGGTTCATTGGTCAGTTTAATAAAAAGCTGGATGAGTTTCTACAAAAAAGGAATGTTACAAAGTTACTGGGAGATACATAAAGTAGAGTTGGGAAAGGGTTTGTGCACTGTGAGAACGGTAAAGCTATGGAAACTGTCTTCCAGTGGACGTTGTTATGGCAGGTTCATTGGTCAGTTTAATAAAAAGCGGATGAGTTTCTACAAACAAGGAATGTTACAAGTTACTGGGATTGATACATAAAGTAGAGTTGGGAGGAAAGGGTTTTCACTGTGAAACGGTTAAAGCTATGGAACTGTCTTCAGTGGAGTTGTTATGGCAGGTTCATGGTCAGTTTAATAAAAAGCTGGATGAGTTTCTACAAACAAGGAATGTTACAAGTTACGGGATTGATACATAAAGTAGAGTTGGGAAAGGGTTTTGTCACTGTGAGAACGGTAAAAGCTATGGAAACTGGTCTTCCAGTGGACGTTGTTATGGCAGGTTCATTGGTCAGTTAATTAAAAAGCTGGATGAGTTTCTACAAACAAGGAATGTTACAAGTTACTGGTATTGATACATAAAGTAGAGTTGGGAAAGGGTTTGTCACTGTGAGAACGGTAAAGCTATGGAACTGGCTCCAGTGGACGTTGTTATGGCAGGTTCATTGGTCAGTTTAATAAAAGCTGGATGAGTTTCTACAAACAAGGAATGTTACAAGTTACTGGGATTTGATACATAAAGTAGAGTTGGGAAAGGGTTTTGTCACTGTGGAACGGTTAAAGCTATGGAACTGTCTTCCAGGGGACGTTGTGTTGGCAGGTTCATTGGTCAGTTTAATAAAAGCTGGAAAGTTTCTACAAACAAGGAATGTTGCAAGTTACTGGATTGATAATAAGTAGAGTTGGGAAAGGGTTTTGTCATGTGAGAACGGTAAAGCTATGGAACTGTCTTCCAGTGGACGTTGTTATGGCAGGTTCATTGGTCAGTTTAATAAAAGATGGGATGAGTTTCTACAAACAAGGAATTTACAAGTTACTGGTATTGATACATAAAGTAGAGTTGGGAAAGGGTTTGTCACTGTGAGAACGGTAAGCTATGGAACTGCCTTCCAGTGGACGTTGTTATGGCAGGTTCATTGGTCAGTTTATATAAAAAGCTGGATGAGTTTCTACAAACAAGGAATGTTACAAGTTACTGGGATTGATACATAAAGTAGAGTTGGGAAAGGGTTTGTCACTGTGAGAACTAAAGCATATGGAACTGTTTCCAGTGGACGTTGTTATGGCAGGTTCATTGGTCAGTTTATAAAAAGCGGTGAGTTCTACAAACAAGGAATGTTACAGTTACTGGATTGATACATAAAGTAGAGTTGATCCAGGGAAATTTCCCATGTCACTTGGAGTCAAGTGAAGAGAGGAGGTAGGTATGTACAGTGTAGAGTAGGAGGTAGGGTATCCATAGTAATACATTGATTAGAGTAGGAGGTAGGTACCATAGTACAGTGATAGAGTAGGAGGTTAGGTACCATAGTACGTGATAGAGTAGGAGGTACGGTCATCGTACAGTGATAGAGTAGGAGGTAGTAGGTACCAGAGTACAGTGATAGAGTAGTAGGGTAGGTACCTAGTACAGTGATAGAGTAGGAGGTAGGTACCAAGTACAGTTGATAGAGTAGGAGGTAGGTACATAGTACAGTGTTAGAGTAGGAGGTAGGTATCAGAGTACAGTGATAAAGTAGGAGGTAGGGTACCATAGTACAGTGATAGAGTAGGAGGTAGGTAACATAGTACAGTGATAAAGTAGAAGGTAGGTACCATAGTATAGTGATAGAGTAGAAGGTAGGTACCATAGTACAGTGATAGAGTAGAAGGTAGGTACATGACTGCCCCCCTCCCCCACCATAGGAATGCAATCTGACCTCCTGTCCACCAATCCGCCGCCGCCAGGGGGAGCTCTGTCCACTGACACGCGCCGCTTCTGTGAATTTAAGGGAGTGGTCACCGGAAGGGAAGGGGCGCGGGGGACCGGAAGAGAGGACAGAGCCAGTCAGTAGTCAGTCAGTCAGTCAGAGAGACACAGAGAGAGGGAAATGTCCGGCGGGGAATGACCAGTATCGAAGCGGTAAAGAGGAAGATCCAGGTCCTGCAGAAAAAAGCAGGGACGAAGCCGAGAGAATGCGGAGCGGCTGAGCCGAGAGGGGGAAGGAGAGAGAAGGAGCCGGAACAGGTCAGGGGTGATGGGAAGGAGGGGCTGGGGCGGTGGAGTACAGGGGTAGGTGGGGATTGTTAAGGGGGTAGTAGGTGGGTGGATGGTGCGGGGGGTAGGTGGGTGTTTTGGATAGGGGAGGGGGTGGGTGATGGTTAGTGGGGGTGGTGGTGGAGTTACGGGGGTAGGTGGGTGGAGGTGGGTAAAGGGGTTGGTGGGGTGGTGGAGCGTACAGGGGGTAGGTGGTTTATGGGTGGATGTTACAGGGGGTTGGTGGGTGGAGGGTACAGGGGGTAGGTGGTATGGGTGGAGGGGTACAGGGGGTAGGTGGTTGGTATGGGTGGAGGGTAGGGGGTAGGTGGATGGGTGAGGAGTATAGTATAGGATAGTAAAGTATAGGGTAAGTTTGTGGGCATGGGTATATAGAAGGTATAGGGAGGGTTGGCAGGCAGGGGTCCATGAAGTTATGGAGGGTAGATGGGAGGTTGTACAATGGAATGTGGGGGTAGGTGTGAGATGTTGTGAAAGATGTGAATGGGAAGCAGTGATGTGTGTGTTGGTAAATAATGTGGCTAGAGTGTGTTGGGTTTGGTGGGTTTGGAGGGGGTCATGGCTAAGGGAGAGACAAATAGTCTGTTGCGAAATATCTACAAGTGATTGCTTATAGGCCTGTGGCACACAAGGACATTAGATGCAACCTTTACCTAAATAGTTCACTAACTAATTGGAATTCCATCTGATCCTTATAGTTTATTCATAGCCTACAGTGCAGATATTTTATTCAGAATGGTTGAGAGATGGATGCTGCCAGGAATAAAAACTCACACATACACACGTTATACCGCATTCTACAGCGCGCCTCTCGTGTTATCTTCAAGGTTCATGCTAGCTTCAAGGTGTGTGACTCTTCCTCCCGGTTGTATGGACGGTCAGCGTAGAATGTCGACTATAGAAACGTTTTACGTGATGTCCCTATTAGAAGAGAGAAAATTCTTAAATCTGACCGGTTTGTCGTTCACCTTGTAGTGTGAAAGCATCAACCTACTAGCCAAACATGAATCAAATTATAGCAATTATAATATATTTGTATTCTATTAGAAATCAGAAGACGGTGACTGCAAATTGTATTGCTACTCTGCCATTAACTTCTTGTAAGCGTTTATTTTTATGCGTCCAGTCCTCAATTTATCAGAATGCACGTGGTCCTATTTAATAAGAGATGCAGAAGTTTGCTTGCATCAACCAATCACATTCTACCAAACTGCAGCGGACCAGTAAAAAGGCAAAGAATTCCCTGCTTATTAATTATTATTCCTACATCTGTACCAAATCTACAACTATATAGAAAATGCACTCAAGCATCACACGGATGGGTTTTGTGCAGTCCTTGTCTTATCTCATTCATTCAGGAAGCTTGGAGGGCCTGCTACCCTGATTGATAAACGCTGTGTAAGGGGAATGCGAGTGTGAGAATGATTTTACTGTATTTATAATACTAAAGGACTTTCTTGAATTGCGGTTTCTGAGCTATAAGGCTGGTGTGCTTGATTTTTAGCCTAAAATTTTCCATTCTCCCATTCACTTGAATAATGTTGATATATACTGGTTGTTTTATTGTCATTAAGTTGGTTTGAGTACAGGAAAACCATACACATCCCACATAGAAATATTCACAAAATGAATTACATTAAATAGTGTACAGAGTGATTTGTGTGTATCGGCCCAATACTACAGTAGTGCTTAGAGGGAGCTGTCGTTTTGTATGCCAGCCAAGTCACAATACAGTGTGTGTCGCTATTGAATGGAAGGATATTATAAACGGGAGGTCATTTACTTCAATTAAAGTAAATGGATTTCAATTTACAAAATAGCTTGTGGTGACACATAAATGAGTTTCAGGTACTGGTGGCGTGGCAGATGGTGTGGTTGGCAGGAATGGAGTTTTGAGGTGTGGAAGGATTCGTATTTCTGTGCTCTTGGGTGGTCTGCCTAGCCGTTGGGCTGGGTTATTTGTAGTCATTCCCTGCCAAGATTTTTTTGGCTTGTTCCGCATCCATGCGCCTGTCTGGGCAATTTTGTACAATGGACACAGTGATCAGGATTCCAACTGTGACTTTTAATATCCGAAAATCCGTAGTTTGCCCTATTAAAGCAGCCTGCCGCTATATTTCACGTGCCGGCCGATAACCCTAATTGTCTGCCTGTCGGAAGTTTGTCATTTTTCCAGCAGTGCGATATGCAGTCCATTTTTGGATTGCATTTGCTATGTGCTCTTAGTGCTGCAGATATTACAGTGCTCGGTATGTGTTTTTTGGGAGTGTTCAGTGCAACCTGATTACGGGCACTGTTAGCTTACATGACTCGTAGAAACAATTTCCTCCTTGGTGGGTTTGCAATAGGTGCCTTGCTAATCATTACACATGCCGTCAACAAATAGAGCTAAAATAGGGAATCTGTACCTGTAGGTTATGGATTTGGGAACATTAGAAGTATTGTCTAATTTGATTTGTGGTTATTTATACGTGTAGAGGGTGAGATAGTGACCCCTTTCCTGGTTCTCACAACTGGTTACCAGTCTATAAAATTTCGTACGATTTTTTTAAGTTCGCTTACATTTCTGCTAAAAAGTCTGCAATTTGGGGGATCTGTTTGTGTCTTATTCTCCCTCCTGGAGTAAACCAGCAGTTCGCAGCCTAGGCCCCAGTGTATATTTGACTACTAACCCCTCCCGACAGACATGGGTGTGATTGTTTATATGGCGCTCTTAGGTGCATTGCTACAGGCCTGACTTTATCTGGTACTGAACAGTTATGTGGCATTAAATGGTGCGGTCTTCATCGATTGCAACGTTTTGGGATCCAGTGCAGCATTTTTTGCCTGAAGATTGATTCTGCAGTCACAGGTTGTCTTCCTGTTGGTGAGGGATTCCGATGTAAATAGATAAGTGTGTGGAATAGGAGATCTCATCTACCATTTACATTTTTGCTTGGGTTTCTGACAAAGCCTGTAGAACCAGTGTCCCGCCCCAAGCGATGTGATGCTGCTATTCAGTTTCCATAGTGATGGTGTGAAAAGCTGTTACAGGCCCTGATTGTCACTCTGGATGTATAGGTTGGCTGTATTGTTGCTATTGGCGATATCCTGATATCTGGAGAGACTGTGCCATGCTGTATTTATGAGTAACTCCCATAAGCGCAACTCATCGGCTCTAAGTGTTCTGTCTATTGTGCTTAAAATAAATGGATGCAAACATCTGTCTGTTGGGGGTTAATACGATGAGTAGTAGGAAGATTTCACCATCTTCCTATGGGGAGATTTACTGAGGGATGCAATTTAAACATCACGCTTGGGCTCAGGGTTAATCAACTGGCCTAACACCTTGTGGGAAGATAGACACTAACAGGGAAATTAAATAAAGCTCTTATCGTTTAAAACGGTGCTAATTTTACCCAACCCATCAGATGTTAGCTTTCAAATGTTAAATAGAGATGATTGGTTGGGGAAAAATTAGCACCGTTTTTAAACTATAAGAACTTTTATTGAATCTCCCTGTTAATGTCCCACAATTCCATTTTGAAATGGACCACTGGGTAGTCGTGGCTAGTATGTCCCTGTATGTGTTTCCACATGGTAGGATTTTTTCTGGAGGCTAGCTGAGGACTCTGGGAGAGAAGCAGGGTTGCTGGAACATGTGGCGTCCCTGTGCTGCATATTTCTAACAGTTGATAACAACAAGTTCCCTATTTTATCTCCTCAGGCTGAAGCAGAAGTTCTTCTCTAAATCGCCGCATCAGTTAGTAGAGGAAGGCTGGACCGGGCACAGGAGCGTCTCTCTACCGCGTTGCAGAAGCTGGAGGAGGCAGAGAAGGCGGCTGAGCGAAAGCGAAAGGTTAGGATGTGGTCTGTTGGAGATGAGAATAATAATGGGGCTTTCCCTATTCTCTTGTGTCTATTAAGAGCAGAGTTGTGAAAGTAAACAGCACTTTCCTGTTAGTACAATAATTCCAAAGGGAACGTCTGCTAACTGCCAGGTTCCCGTTGCCCTCTGTTCGCTGTTAACTCTTTCCTGTAAGGGGACAGGAAATGCCTGCTGCTTGGAGCTTCCTGTTTTCCAGGAAGCTGTCAAAAAGAATGGGAAGCTCTGTTATTCTGAGTTATCGCCTTATCACTAGTGCCAGAGCCTGTGTCAAGTCAGCTGTGTAAATGTTGACATGAGTTTTATTTTTAATGGAACATCAACAATCTCCTATATCCTTTCCATCCGTATAGTTTTGTAAATTACTCCAGCTCATCAAGGCAGGAGCAAAAGGCTGGAGTTGGCTAAAACGTACAGTCAGATATAAAGTCATAGTAAGGTCCTTCATACAATATGAAATATAATATGTTACAATGTCCTATTTCCCTGATAACAGTTATAGTTGGTAAAGTCCTTCACACAATATAATATTTCAATGGGAAGGTGCAGTGACGAGATCTATATTAGAATCACTCAGTGATGTCACTGAGTGACTTCCTGTATTCCACTGCCCTCCCCCTGCCTCCCCCTCCCTGTATTATTTATTTATATAGGAATCCCTTTTATTTCTTGACAGACAATGTTCGGGCCATCTTTCTATTTTTCAGTAGGAGGAACGGTAATTAACTATTTATACATTAAACAGGGATTCCTATATAATGACTAATACAGGAAGGGGAAGATAGTGGTAGTGGGCAGGTTTATTTTTTGGCTTGCCTTATGTATTATAAGAAATAATACACTACCTACAGTGTAATATATGGATTTACTTCACCTCGGAGTCCGTGACCTGTATAAAAGAACGCGGCCTCGTGCTGCTATATGGTCATGGAACTCCTCGGTGGCGTAATATCTATATTACACTGTAGGTAGCATATTATTCCTTATATAATATGTTACAATGTCCTATTTCCCAGATAAGTGATTGTTCGGATCATATAAACATATTGTATTATTATATTATCCTATTGTATGAAGGACGTTACTAATATGACTGTTATCTGGGTAATAGGACATTGTAACTATTGTATATTATATATCCTATTGTATGAAGGACGTTACAACTATGACTGTTATCTGGGTAATAGACACTGTAACTATTGTATTATATTATCATATTGTATGAAGGACTTACTAACTATGACTGTAATCTGGGTATAGGACACTGTAACATATTGTATTATATTATCATATGTATGAAGGCGTTACTAACTATGACGGTTATCTGGGTAATAGGACACTGTAACATATGTTATTATTATATTATCATATTGTATGAAGGACTTTACTAACTATGACTGTAATCTGGGTAATAGGACACTGTAACAATTGTATTATATTATCATATTGTATGAAGGACGTTACTAACTATGACGGTTATCTGGGTAATAGGACACTGTAACATATTGTATTATATCATATTGTATGAAGGACGTTACTAACTATGACGGTTATCTGGGTAATAGGACACTGTAACATATTGTATTATATTATCATATTGTATGAAGGACTTTATACTAACTATGACTGTTATCTGGGTATTAGGACATTGCAACATATTGTATTATTATATATTCATATTGTATGAGGACGTTACTAAATATGACTGTATCTGGGTAATAGGACATTAACATATTGATTATATATTATCATATTGTATGAAGGACGTTACTAACTATGACTGTTATCTTATGTGGTAATAGTACATTGTAACATATTGTAGTATTATATATCATATGTATGAAGGACTTTACGAACTATGACTGTTATCTGGATAATAGGACATTGTAACATATTGTAGTATTTATATATCATATGATGAAGGACGTTACAACTGACGGTTATCGGATAATAGGACATTGTAACATTTGTATATTATTATCATATTGTATGAAGGATGTTACTAACTATGGACTGTTATCTGGGTAATAGGGCATTGTAACATATTGTATTATTTATTATCATATTGTATGAAGGCGTTACTAACTATGACTGATCTGGGTAATAGGATACTGTAACATATTGTATTAAAATATTATCATATGTATGAAGGACGTTACTAACTATGACTGTTATCTGGGTAATAGGACACTGTAACATATTGTATATTATATTATCATATTGTATGAAGGACGTTACTAACTATGACTGTTTTCTGGGATAGGACATTGTAACATATTGCATTATTATATTATCATATTGTATGAAGGACGTTACTAACTATGAACTGTATCTGGGTAATAGGACATTATAACATATTGTATTATTATATTTATATTGTATGAAGGACGTTACTACTATGACTGTTATCTGGGGTATAGGACATTGTAACATATTGTATTATTATATATCATATTGTATGAAGGACGTTACTAACTATGACTTATCTGGGTAATAGGACATTGTAACATATTGTATTTTATATATCATGTTGTTTGAAGGTATTTACCAACCGTCGTAGTTAGTTAGTAAATTTTGTTAGGAGCTGCCATATTGCTGTTAGTATAGAACTATGTCCGTGAAACGACAAGTAATTGTATATCTTGTGAGATCCGTGGTGTTTGGGGAAATGATGACAATGTTGTTGTGTGAATTTTACATTTCTAACAACTTGGGGCATCCGCTCATTTTACAGGGGTATGAAAGTTATTGAGAAACAGAGCCCTGAAAGATGAAGAGAAGATGGAACTGCAGGAGATCCAACTGAAAGAGGCCAAACACATAGCAGAAGAAAGCAGACCGGAAATATGAGGAGGGGGGTCAGGAGAGACCATTGTTATACGGGAGGGGAGACCATTTGTTATAGGGGAGGGGAGCCCATTCAATATACAAGGACCCTGTTAATTATACAGAGAGGGGTGACCATTGATTATATGGGGAGGGGAGCCCATTCAATACACGGGGGTCCCTTTTATTATACTGGGAGGGGAGACCATTGTTATACAGGGAGGGGAGCCCATTCAATATACAAGGACCCTGTTAATTATACAGAGAGGGGTGACCATTGATTATATGGGGAGGGGAGTCCATTCAATACACGGGGGTCCCTTTTATTATACTGGGAGGGGAGACCATTTGTTATACAGGGAGGGGAGCCCATTCAATATACAAGGACCCTGTTAATTATACAGAGAGGGGTGACCATTGATTATATGGGGAGGGGGAAGTCCAGTAATACACGGGGGTCCCTTTTATTATACTGGGAGGGGAGACCATTTATTATACATGGTGGGGAGTCTATTCAATATATGGAGAGCCCATGAATTATATAGCCTGATGTCTCTTAGTCTTCCTTTACCAATTACTGTATATTTGTCCTGTGCTGTACCAGGTGGCCCGGAAGCTGGTGATCATTGAAGGTGACCTCGAGCGCACGGAGGAGAGAGCAGAACTAGCCGAGTCGTGAGTATCCTGTAACCCCTCCTCCCCAGTCAAATATCCGCCATTTTGTGTTTGTCTTTACACTTGTTACACAAGGCCTGAAAGATGGGACTGTGGGAGGGTTATCAGCCTATTACTAGATTGTGGGAAAGTTATGTGTTGTGTTAAACTATAATGTCAAATATCGATTATAACAGCTTGTGTTGTAGGCAAGGAAGCCCTGTGGGAAATGAATATCCGTAGTAGAATGTACCATTGGGCGATTAATCAAACACAGCCTGTATATGAAATTAGAGCCAGTAAGATGAACTATGATTGGTAACTATCTGACCAATTAAAATCCTTAATCAGACATTACTGCTTTGTCGGGCTCCCTTACTGTTATTGCTCTGTCCTCCGTGTAAGAGGTGAACTATACGTATCTACTGTATATATAACGATCTCTACTAGATAATGTGAAAACATCTAGTTCCAGTTTACCATGCATGCTGGTTAGTGTCGGTGAATTCCATGCAGGGAATACAGATTGGCTGTTGAATGTTAAAGGGAAACTATAGTGCGTATAAAGTTTTTTTCAAAAACAGTTAAAATAAAAAATACCAGAGGTAGGGTGGTAGGATATTGGTGCTTTTACCTACCAATATCCTTTCTATGAGGAGCAGCAGGATGAAGACAACAGCTTTTTGCCAGTCTTCCTGAATGCTTCAGCACTATCTTTAATGTAGAATGGCCCAGGGCCATAACCTGGCAGATGAAACCTGTATGTGCTGTAGCTCTTCAACAAAACAATATTGGGAGGTGGGAATAATCAATCCTGTCTCCTTGGCCCTGGCGCTTTTAATTTAAGTTAATTTTTACAGTATAGTTGTCCTTAAAATTGAGCCGATCTATTGGTCAGTCTCGGGCCTTGTTTGACATCTCATCTTCTCTTGCATGACATAAATTTTGATTTTTGTTTTTGCCCTTCCTTCCTTCTCCCGGTTATCCCGGCTTTTTGTGTTGTGTTGCCGACTCTCCCCTCCGATTCCCAAATTCCCTTTCCTTCGACTCCTGTGCGACTCTCCATGACAACTAACTCAGACGAGCTCACGAGCAGGAGGAGCAGATCAGAATGTTGGACCAAAGCCTGAAGTGTCTGAACGCCTCAGAGGAAAAGGTACTACTAACCATTCCCTATCCTGCCGTCTCCTCCCTGCTGTGCCCTCTTTACATCAACGCTCCTGTCCCAGGGGGCCGCACAGCTGTGCTCTGTACCTGGACCAATCGGTACAATCTCAGAAACTGCTTTCAGAACTCTGTGTTCCTGTCCTTGTATATGGAGTAGTTCGTGCACAGTAAGAGATTCTTTCAGAAAGTTCTCCACTTCCCAAACTGACATTTTGGTCTTTCTGAATAAGTCGATTGTCTATGTGAAAATGAAACAGAATCGTCTTTGTAACCGCCCTGCAGTTTCTGTGTGTAGCATTCAGTCTAGTTACCCAGGCTGCTTTTGGGTAAGGAGCGCAAGCTGTGAAGGCTTCTGGGAAATCTCTCCATCTTTGACTGTCTCGTGGAGTTGGCTTGTCTCACTCCCTTGCTCTTTTCTTTCTCTCTTTTTTTTTTCCCCCCCCCCCTCTTGCTCATCCTCTGCGTCGGTCCGTGTTCAGCAAATGTGCTGAGTTGGAGGAAGAGCTAAAAAATGTCACCAACAACCTGAAGTCCTTGGAGGCTCAGGCTGAAAAGGTAAGTTCTGTGCAGGTCCTCGACTCTGGTCCTGTCTGCAATTGCCTGGGAAATCTGATTTCATATTTACATACAATATTTATATTCCGCAGAGGAGGTAGATCAGGGTTAACAATCAACACACCATTTAGATGCACTAGGAAAGTTACTTAACCTTTGCCTGTCCTTTTGTTGCTTCAGCTAACGACTGAAATGCTAATGTTTCTCTAGTTTAATGAATGACAGTAGAGTACTAATGTTTCTCTAGTTTAATGAATGACAGTAGAGAGTACTAATATTTCTCTAGTTTAATGAATGACAGTAGAGAGTACTAATATTTCTCTAGTTTAATGAATGACAGTAGAGTACTAATGTTTCTCTAGTTTAATGAATGACAGAGAGAGTACTAATATTTCTCTAGTTAATGAATGACAGTGAGAGTACTAATTGTTTCTTCTAGTTTAATGAATGACAGTAGAGAGTACTAATGTTTCTCTAGTTTAATGAATGACAGTAGAGGTACTAATGTTTCTCTAGTTTAATGAATGACAGTAAGAGAGTACTATATTTCTCTAGTTAATGAATGACAGTAGAGAGTACTAATGTTTCTCTAGTTTAATGAATGACAGTAGAGAGTACTAATGTTTCTCTAGTTTAATGAATGACAGTAGAGTACTAATGTTTCTCTAGTTTAATGAATGACAGTAGAGAGTACTAATTTCTCTAGTTTAATGAATGACAGTAGGAGTACTAATTTCTCTAGTAATGAATGACAGTAGAGTACTAATGTTTCTCTAGTTAAAGAATGACAGAGAGTACTAATATTCTCTAGTTAATGAATGACAGTAGAGTATAATATTTCTTCTAGTTTAATGAATGACAGTAGAGTATAATTTTCTCTAGTTTAATGAATGACAGTAGAGTACTAATTTTCTTAGTTTAATGAATGACAGTAGAGTAACTAATAATTTCTCTAGTTTAATGAATGACAGTAGAGAGTACTAATGTTTCTCTAGTTTAATGAATGACAGTTTTTAGTAGAGAGTACTAATGTTTCTCTAGTTTAATGAATGACAGTAGAGTACTAATATTCTTTAGTTTAATGAATGACAGTAGGAGTACTAATATTTCTTAGTTTATGAATGACAGTAGAGAGTACTAATGATTTCTCTAGTTTAATGAATGACAGTAGAGTACTAATATTTCTCTAGTTTAATGAATGACAGTAGAGAGTACTAATGTTTCTCTAGTTTTAATGAATGACAGTAGAGTACATAATGTTTCTCTAGTAATGAATGACAGTAGAGATACTAAATGTTTCTCTAGTTTAATGAATGACAGTAGAGTACTAATGTTTCTCTAGTTTAATGAATGACAGTAAGAGTACTAATATTTCTCTAGTTTAATGAATGACAGTAGAGACTAATATTTCTCTAGTTTAATGAATGACAGTAAGAGTACTAATATTTCTCTAGTTTAATGAATGACAGTAGAGAGACTAAATTTCTCTAGTTTAATGAATGACAGTAGAGAGTACTAATATTTCTTATTGTTTAATGAATGACAGTAGATTGTACTAAGTTTCTCTAGTTTAATGAATGACAAGTAGAGAGTACTAATGTTTCTCTAGTTTAATGAATGACAGTAGAGTACTAATTTCTCTAGTTTAATGAATGACAGTAGAGTACTAATGTTTCTCTAGTTTAATGAATGACAGTAGAGAGTACTAATGTTTCTCTAGTTTAATGAATGACAGTAGAGTACTAATATTTCTCTAGTTTAATGAATGACAGTAGAGTACTAATGTTTCTCTAGTTTAATGAATGACAGTAGAGTACTAATGTTCTCTAGTATTAATGAAGACAGTAGAGAGTACTAATGTTTCTCTAGTTTAATGAATGACAGTAGAGTACTAATATTTCTCTAGTTTAATGAATGACAGTAGAGACTAATGTTTCTCTAGTTTAATGAATGACAGTAGAGAGTACTAATATTTCTCTAGTTTAATGAATGACAGTAGAGTACTAATATTTCTCTAGTTTAATGAATGACAGTAGAGAGTACTAATATTTCTCTAGTTTAATGAATGACAGTAGGGAGTACTAATATTTCTCTAGTTTAATGAATGACAGTAGGGAGTACTAATATTTCTCTAGTTTAATGAATGACAGTAGAGAGTACTAATATTTCTCTAGTTTAATGAATGACAGTAGAGAGTACTTTGCGTGTGGAATGATTAATTGTTGTAAAGGGGGTTTAGGGTTTTAAAGGTTCAAAAAGGGTAACGTGAGAAATTACCCAGGAGTCTCTCCTGTCTGTAAATTCACCACCCCTACTGGAATCTGTAGAACTGTAAAGGAAGGAGAATCCATGTTAATAGAGGGACATGGGATATAGCTCGGTGAAGCCTGTAGTGGTAGCAGCGGCTGGAAACTTTATTTTCTGAGCCATTGAAGGGGGTTTGTAGAATTTTCCACAGTTTTTTACTTTGTGTCCATAGAAAATCCCCAGGCCAATGTTGTGTATAAACAAAGTTGTATTGTTTGTGTCCAATTTAAACAGGGGTCGTATCCGTTTCATAGGGGATTGTTTATAGTGTCTACAAAGAACGGTTATTGAGTTAAATTCCTTCCTTTACCACAGGTCACCGCAGTGACTGTACCAATACAATATTACAATACAATTCCTTTGTATCATACAGACCATGGGCTCTTTACAGTGTTATTTCATTTGGCCCGAATCGAGATATTACCCCTGACACTGGGTAATTATGATTGGTACTGGTGGGGGTGGACCTGCCCCTTAATTATCCTCTTATAGGTTACTCGGGTGCCAATGACATCACCATATAATTGGTGGAAATGTTATAAGGAGAACTGGTGCATATTTTCCAAAACTATTACAATGAAAAGTACCTGGGGCAGGGAGGTAGAATTTGTACTATCTATCTAAAACTGCTTCTGCCAGGCTGTCTGAGTGCTTCAGCACTATCTTTAATAAAGGAAGGCCCAGGACACTAACTTGGCAGATAAACTGTTTGCTGTCGCTCCTCAACCAAACAGTATTGGCAGGTAGGAATAAGCAGTTTATTTTTACAGTATACTTCCCATGACTTGTGCCAGGGTGTTGTAGTTTCAGGGCTGTTGTTCTGTTGTGTCCTTTCCTAGTGTCACTGTAGATTATTAGAAACGTTTATTGTTCTGTTCTCTTGTAGTATTCACAGAAAGAAGATAAATACGAGGAGGAAATTAAGATCTTGACAGATAAACTGAAAGAGGTAAGTAGATCTCAGGCCTTGTATCAGGGGGGTAGCAGGCTATGCAGGATCCAGCCTGACCATTTCTCCTTTCATTGCAGGCTGAGACTAGAGCAGAGTTTGCTGAACGATCTGTGGCCAAACTTGAAAAGACCATTGATGATTTGGAAGGTAAATTCCGGCCTGTAAAACTGCTTTGTAACCTCTGTTTTCACCCAACCCATAGAACTTAATGTCATAGAGCAAAGACCCTGGTTAATGTTCACATTTCCCTCCGGATTGCAGATTCTTCCTACGGGTTCCTGTTTATAGTCATTGCAATTAGAGAAAGGGAACGTTCTATTGTCTTCTTGCAAATTGCTAAATTCAGCTAATGTCCATCTTCATGGTTTGCGATTTTGTTTAATTTTCAGCTCACTTTCCTTCCAACCAGTGTTTAGCGTGGTGCGTAACACGCCTTGTTCTAGCCGTTTAGCGTGGTGCGTAACACGCCTTGTTCTAGCTGTTTAGCATGGTGCGTAACACGCCTTGTTCTAACTGTTTAGCGTGGCGCGTAACGCGCCTTGTTCTAGCTGTTGTGCGTGGCACAATGTGCCATGTTCTAGCTGTTTAGCATGGAGAGTAACGCACCTTGTTCAAGCTGTTTAGCGTGGCATATAACGTTGCCTTGTTCTAGCTGTTTAGCGTGGCGCAACGCGCCTTGTTCTAGCTGTCTAGCGTGGCGCGACGTGCCTTGTTCTAGTTGTTTAGCATGGCATGTAACACGCCTTGTTCTAGCTGTTTAGCGTGGCGCCCAACATGCGCCATCTTATTCCAGATGCTAATGTTCTTTTGGAAAGAAACAGTTATGTTTTTCTGATTGTTACATTTGACCGCCATAAACAACGCAAAAATGCCTCATTTAAACTTTAAGGGGGAACTGTGGTCTGCATACAAGTGGCCTTTATTTAAAATGACTCTAGGGTCATGCTTCCAGCTTTTGGGGGTCTACCTCCAAGTTTAAGGTTGGAGCATGCCCACTGCTTGGACAGAGCATCATAAGCCCGAACTTCTAATAAAGTTTTAAAGCTAGACACAAGGCTGAAAAGAAAACGTTCTTTTCCTTATGTGCCTATAGGTAGAGGAGAATGGTGGCGGGTCTGTAACATCATGTGACTGTCACAGAAACCCCGTCAGTACAGACCAAGAACTGTAACTTTACAAGCCTATAACAAGATCCAGAAAAGCTAGAGACAACATCCTAGGCTTGTTTATGAAAGATATGAAGGACTTGTATGGCGACCAGGGTTACCCTTTAACTCGTCGGACACTGTTGCTTTTAAACCGCAGGAAAAAGTGGATATTTAGTTGCCTGTATGTACCATCCCTAATGATTCGCACGATATACCATGGGTGGTATAAGCGAGCACTGTATCTGGGATGTTCCTTCTGTGTCTGTGTTTTCTGACCTGTTTCTTTCTCCCAGACGAGCTGTATGCACAGAAACTCAAGTACAAGGCTATCAGTGAGGAGCTTGACCACGCCCTCAATGATATGACGTCCATGTAAATACTGTGTGCGCTTGCTGGATGGTGGGGCATTGTGGGAGGCGGTTTGATATGATCTCCCCTCATTACTAACATAACTGTGTGCTGTGTCTAGGGAAGGAGCATCTACTGCTCTGATCAGGGGATTTAATTCCTGGTTAGAGAATGGAGATGGAGAGGTGAAATACCCACCTTACCCTACAGCTGCTTCTCACTGCTTGTGGGCAGATTTGCTTGGAGTGTGTAGAATCTTCCAGTTGTGCGGCTTTAATGATCTAGTGGTGTTCACGTTGTTACGCTGCTTTCCCCATGATAACGGCTCTTCCACCAATGTGGGACTTTCATTAGCTTCTCCCACTAACACGTAACGCCCTCTTCCTGGTTTCCTTCACTAACGTGTGACTCTGCCTGCTCCCTTAACTGGTGTGCGACTCCCCTGTTCCTACACGACCTGCAGCGCCTTGTGCTTTATACCAACTCTCCTCTCATTCTTTTTCATACAGATAAACCCAGTGACCTCTAAGCTGCTGCATCCTCTGATGGTCCTTTCTCTCTCTCTGTCTCTCTCTCTCTGTCTCTCACGTGTGCATTTGGAATTGCACAGATAACTGGCAAAAAATGTTCATTCTAAAAAAAAAAAAGTGAAAAAAACCCTGAACTTGATGTTGTGTTTTGTGTCATTAGCAACAAACCTGTCAATGAAGGTGTTGATAGCTCTCCGTGCTTACAGTGGAAAACCAAACCATCTCCAATGGAGAACGGTGTGTAGAAGGTTCCATGTGCATGTTTTTCATTCATACTGACCGCACTTGCTGCAGGGACATCCACCACAGGGCAAATCCCCCAGACTTGCATCCTTACCCAGCTTGGAGACATTATCAGCAAGTCCACCCCTCAAATCAAAACTGCAATAGTTGGAAAGCCGAGAGATGAGTCTACCGTATATACTCGAGTATAAGCCGAGGTACCTATTTTTTTTGAAAAGTTAGGCAAACATGATTGACTCGCGTATAAGCCGAGCGTTGAGACCACTACTGCTTTCTGTTCTGTATTGTTCTGAGACTTTAGTTGCCCTTTAAATGGACAGCATAATTCCCATACAGTAATAACCACACTGGATTTAGCTATTACAGTATGGAAATCCTGCTGTCCATTTAAAGGGCAACTAAGGCCTCAAAACAATACAGAATAAGAAGGCAATCTTTTTAACAATAGATTCCATCCTCCTGGTTCTGTATTGTTTTGAGGCATTAGTTTCCCTTTAAATGGACAGTAATCCCATACAGTAACCCCCATTCCTTGGCACTCCAGAAGTTTGGAAACTACAACTCCCACCATGCTTTAGTTGCTGGGAATTGTAGTTTCCAAACATCTGCAGTGGCAAGGAATTAGGGTTTACTGTATGGTATTACTGCTCCCTCACTTTGGGATGAGAGTTAACTTGCCTGGGCAGTCTTCAGTCCAAATAAGGTGCTTCAGTTTGCAGTCCGACCGTTCAGTGTGAAATCTGGTGGAAGTGAGACAGGCGCCGAATAGTGACGTTAGCCGGCAGATGTGCGTGCGGCAGCCAGATTTCACATTGAGGTGAGTGCTTGGAGTATAAGCAGAGGTTCGGGTTTCAGGCTATTTTTAAAGCCTCAAACCCTTGGCTTATACTTGAGTATATACGGTAATCTGAAACGTTGCCTAATGTTTTTACCTCTTTGTCTACTTCCTGGTTCTTCCATTTAGCAGCTGTCAGGCAAGTGACCATTGACATCACAGCCAATGACTGGATGCTATTCCCCTAAATGCCTCCTCTGAGCGTGTAAAAGTGCTTGAAGAGGAGACGAAAACCTTTTTGGGAGGAAGAGCATCATTTGCTGCAGAACAGATCACCCCCACGTCTTCCGCTTTCTAACTATATTGTTTTTGGGAATGAGTTACCCAGATCATTTTATCATTTGAGGGGTGTTCATATCCTTTTAGTTTGCCATACACAGGTTGGCAATGACAGATGGTGCATCCAATCAAATTTTCAGAGCAGTGTGCGTCTGGCTATGGACATCTGCTTGTGACTTTCACCAGCTCCCACCCACAATGCTTTTATTTATTTATTGTTCCACCTTTGTGCACTTTTATTCTGTTTTACACTTTCACGGTTTATTTTACATTTCACGTCACCCTGCAAAGGTCTGTCAGCGCAAACACCACCTCACGGGCAGCAGTGGAGGATTCTGGGTGCTTTGTGATGCTTTATTACAACTAAAATGGAGTCTGAAAGAAACATTCTATATATATATTCTATATATTAGTAGTTAACCCTGGACCTGTCTGGATGATGTCACTGGGGTAATAAATCCACTTTACTTTGTGCAATTATTGGGGTTAGAGGAATCTCCTGTGATTATTGGTGTGTTGAGACCCGGTAGGACAACACTCCATTAAATGGCTGTGAATGTCTGTATAGTATTTGTCTAATCATGGCTCCCTTCCCTTGTATTGTTACGTACTGTGCGCAAGGTATTGTCAAGGGACAGTGAACTGTCTTAATATAGTGGTTAGTGGTATATGGAGGGTGTAGATTTATCGTGCCAATATGCAGAGTCGGTCATTGGCAGTGACTGATACAATTCAGAAGAAAGACGGCATGTCTAAGAGACTGCAGCTTTCTTCAGCAGAGCAAGGTAAGGATTATTTGCTTCTGGGACCGCAGGAAGGTATGTAACTAAAGGTCTAGTAGTGGGTAGGATAATTATAGGTTTGTGTTCTGTGATGTACATGTCCTTTTGAAGTGTCAGGACAGAATGTGTTGGGTGCTGTGATTAGCACCTGAGAGTTTGTTATATGGCCCATTAATATAATTGTAGATTTATATAGCGCCAACATCTTCTGTGCATTAATATACACAAGGAAAACATACATGTTACATAAGGGTAGTGCAAGTAATTCAAATTGCAAATATTTCAAGTGCTGGTCCAGCAGCATTCAGTGTGGTAAGTTACAGCATTACTGTGGTACAATAGGATGGAGGGCTCTGCCCAAAAGAGCTTACAGTCTAGAGGAGATGGGGATGAGACATAAGGTGACAGATCAATATCTGTAACTAAGTTGTCAGTGGATTATAACTAGTCGGTCTGTGATGGGTCAGTAAGAGGGGTAGAAGTGTCCAGGTCCAGATTGTAACCTTACAGTCTAGAGGAGATGGGGATGAGACATAAGGTGACAGATCAATATCTGTAACTAAGTTGTCAGTGGATTATAACTAGTCGGTCTGTGATGGGTCAGTAAGAGGGGCAGAAGTGTCCAGGTCAGATTGTAACCTTACAGTCTAGAGGAGATGGGGATGAGACATAAGGTGACAGATCAGTATCTGTAAAATAAGTTTGCAGTGGATTATAACTAGTCGGTCTGTGATGGGTCAGTAAGAGGGGCAGAAGTGTCCAGGTCAGATTGTAACCTTACAGTCTAGAGGAGATGGGGATGAGACATAAGGTGACAGATCAGTATCTGTAATTAAGTTGTCAGTGGATTATAACTAGTCGGTCTGTGATGGGTCAGTAAGAGGGGTAGAAGTGTCCAGGTCCAGATTGTAACCTTACAGTCTAGAGGAGATGGGGATGAGACATAAGGTGACAGATCAGTATCTGTAAATAAGTTGTCAGTGGATTATAACTAGTCGGTCTGTGATGGGTCAGTAAGAGGGGTAGAAGTGTCCAGGTCCAGATTGTAACCTTACAGTCTAGAGGAGATGGGGATGAGACATAAGGTGACAGATCAGTATCTGTAACGAAGTTGTCAGTGGATTATAACTAGTCGGTCTGTGATGGGTAATGGCAAGTTCATTAAATAGCTTTAAAAGTGGCCAGGATAAGTATCTAAAACTAAATAATATTGAGAATTACTGGTATTAATACATATACTGTAGTTCTGGTTGGTACAGGGATACTATATAATATTGAGAATTACTGGTATTAATACATATACTGTAGTTCTGGTTGGTACTTTCTGATCCTATCAGATTAACTGTTGCTGTTAACTATGTTATTATGTAACTGTTATACAGACATTATGGGTAGGGTATAAAAGTTGGACTAGATGGACGTATGTCTTTATACAACCTCCAATACTATGTAACTGTTAGACAGACATTATGGGTAGGGTATAAAGGTTGGACTAGATGGACGTATGGCTTTATACAACCTCCAATACTATGTTAATATGTAACTGTTATACAGACATTATGGGTAGGGTATAAAGGTTGGACTAGATGGACGTATGTCTTTATACAACCTCCAATACTATGTTACTATGTAACTGTTATACAGACATTATGGGTAGGGTATAAAGGTTGGATAGACGACGTATGTCTTATACAACCTCCAATACTATGTTACTATGTAAAATGTTATACAGACATTATGGGTAGGGGTATGTAAATGTTATACAGGACATTATGGGTAGGGTATAAAGGTTGGACTAGACAGACGTATGTCTTTATACAACCTCCAATACTATGTTACTATGAACTGTTATACAGACATTATGGGTAGGGTATAAAGGTTGGACTAGACGGACATATGTCTTTATACAACCTCCAATACTATGTTACTATGTAACTGTCATACGACATTATGGGTAGGGTATAAAGGTTGGACTAGATGAACGTATGTCTTTATACAACCTCCAATACTATGTTACTATGTAACTGTATACAGACATATGGGTAGGGTATAAAGGTTGGACTGATGGACGTATGTCTTGATACAACCTCCAATACTATGTACTATGTAACGTTATACAGACATTTGGGTAGGGTATAAAGGTTGGACTAGATGGACGTATGTCTTTATACGCTCCAATACTTTGTTACTATGTAATGTTATACAGACATTATGGGTAGGGTATAAAGATTGAATAGATGGACGTATGTTTTATACAACCTCCAATACTATGTTAATATAGTAACTGTTTACAGACCATTATGGGTAGGGAATAAAGGTTGGACTAGACTGACGTATGTTTTTATACAACCTCCATACTATGTTACTATGTAACTGTCATACAGACATTATGGGTAGGGTATAAAGGTTGGACTAGATGAACGTATGTCTTTATACAACCTCCAATACATGTTACTATGTAAATGTTATACAGACATTAGGGTAGGGATAAAGGTTGGACTAGACTGACGTATGTCTTATTACAACCTCCAATACTATGTTATATGTAAACTTGATACAGACATTATGGGTAGGGTATGTAAACTGTTTACAGACATTATGGGTAGGGTATAAAGGTTGGACTAGACAGACGATGTCTTTATACAACCAATACTATGTTACTATGTAACTGTTTACAGACTTATGGGTAGGGTTATAAAGGTGGACTAGACGGACATATGTCTTTATACAACCTCCAATACTATGTTACTATGTAACTGTCATACAGACATTATGGGTAGGGTATAAAGGGTGGACTAGATGAACGTAGTCTTATACAACTCCAATACTATGTACTATGACGTTATACAGGACATTATGGGTAGGGTATACATGTTGGACTAGATGGACGTATGTCTCTTATACAACCTCCAATACTATGTTACTATGTAACTGTTATACAGACATTATGGGTAGGGATAAAGGTTGGACTAGATGGAAGTATGTCTTTTATACAGCTCCAATACTTGTTACTATGTAATGTTATACAGACATTATGGGTAGGGTATAAAGATGGACTAGATGGACGTATGTCTTTATACCAACCTCCAATACTATGTTACTATGTAACTGTTATACAGACATTATGGGTAGGGTATAAAGGTTGGACTAGATGGACGTGTGTCTTATACAACCTCCAATACTATGTTACTTGTAACTGTTATACAGACATTATGGGTAGGGTATAAAGGTTGGACTAGATGGACGTATGTCTTTATACAACCTCCAATACTATGTTACTATGTAACTGTTATACAGACATTATGGGTAGGGTATAAAGGTTGGAATAGACAGACGTATGTCTTTATACAACCTCCAATACTATGTTACTATGTAACTGTTATACAGACATTATGGGTAGGGTATAAAGGTTGGACTAGATGGACGTATGTTTTATACAACCTCCAATGTTTACTATGTTAACTATGTACTGTATACAGACATTATGGTAGGGTATAAAGGTTGGACTAGATGGAAGTATGTCTTTATACAAACCTCCAATACTATGTTACTATGTAACTGTTATCAGACATTATGGGTAGGGTATAAAGGTTGGACTAGATGGACGTATGTCTTTATACAACCTCCAATACTATGCTACTATGTAACTGGATACAGACATTATGGGTAGGGTATAAAGGTTGGACTAGATGGACGTATGTCTTTATACAACCTCAATACTATGTTATATGTAACTGTTATCAGACATTATGGGTAGGGTATAAAGTTGGACTAGATGGAAGTATGTCTTTATACAACCTCCAATACTATGTTACTATGTAACTGTTATACAGACATTATGGGTAGGGTATAAAGGTTGAACTAGATGGACGTAGTCTTTATACAACCTCCAATACTATGTTATATGTAACTGTTATACAGACATTATGGGTAGGGTATAAAGGTTGGACTAGGGAAGTATGTCTTTATACAACCTCAATACTATGTTACTATGTAACTGTTATACAGACATTATGGGTAGGGTATAAAGGTTGGACTAGATGGACGTATGTCTTTATACAACCTCCAATACTAGTTACTATGTAACTGTTATACAGACATTAGGGTAGGTATAAAGGTGGACTAGATGGACGTATGTCTTTATACAACCTCCAATACTATGTTACTATGTAACTGTTAGACAGACATTATGGGTAGGGTATAAAGGGGACTAGATGGACGGATGTCTTTATACAACCTCCAATACTATGTTACTATGTAACGTTGACAGACATTATGGGTAGGGTATAAAGGTTGGACTAGATGGACGTATGTCTTATACAACCTCCAATACTATGTACTATGTAACTGCTAGACAGACATTGGGGTAGGGTAAAAGGTTGGACTAGAAGACGTGTGTCTTATATATCCTCCAATACTATGTTACTATGTAACTGTTATACAGACATATGGGGTAGGGTATAAAGGTTGGACTAGATGGACGTATGTCTTTATACAACCTCCAATACTATGTTACATGTAACTGTTAGACAGACATTATGGGTAGGGTATAAGGTTGACTAGATGGACGTATGTCTTTATACAACCTCCAATACTATGTTACTATGTAACTGCTAGACAGACATATGGGTAGGGTATAAAGGTTGGACTAGATGGACGTATGGCTTTACAAACCCCCAATACTATGTTACTGTGTAACTGTTATACAGACATTATGGGTAGGATATAAAGGTGGACTAGGATGGACGTATGTCTTTATACAACCTCCAATACTATGTTACTATGTAACTGTTTAGACAGACTTATGGTAGGGTATAAAGGTTGGACTAGATGGACGTATGTCTTTATACAACCCCCAATACTATGTTACTATGTAACTGTTAGACAGACATTATGGGTAGGGTATAAAGGTTGGACACAGGTATATTTTATGCTAGGAATTATTTATAAATGGAAATCCTACCTCCATTAATTACATGTCTCTTGGCAGTAGGGTTGGAAATGTAATTTTTGTACACTTTTTATTGGCCCTTTCACTGTCCCAGGTTGTAGAGACATTAATACTGTAATGCTCCACTGAGCAGAATTATCCTGGGTAGAGTGTTTGTAAAATGTGCTGATGTCCCCAAACAGGGCTGGACAAGTCCAGGACCAATCTACATTGGTAGATATCAGTGTTTCTGCTTGCAGGGTTACTCTACGGCCGTGTAACATGTTGTGGGCGGTCTAATCGGAGAATATCGGGATTGGTGGTTAAATGGTCCCATGGGTTGCAGCCCCTACGTACAGGGAATGGATCTTTATCCTCTGTCAGTGGGAGAGATAAGGGAAGAATACGTTTTCTTACATAACTAACCACAGGCGAGTATCAATGAAGGCTTTTCGAATGGAAAACACTCCTTGAATCCCTCTCTAGCGTTTGTCTTTGGGTCCATGTTGTGCTGTGTAGATGGTACCTATAGATTAAAGGGCATTTTTACCCTTAAATGGTCACTTGTCCGTTTCCTGTCCCCAATTCTAACGGATATATTCACATTATTAGATGTATTACTTACCAGATTTTTCAGGATAATTATTGGCCTCGTTCTGGCACAATAAGCTCCTCCCTGACCAAGTCACCATGTTTTTTGTTTTAAGGTTGGACTTTAAATGAAACCCAGATTGGAGAAATGGGATCTGGTGTGCGATGTGCTAGGCTGTGCTTGCATAGAACAGTCTGCGTTGAATTATCTGTAGTTTTCTTACCCAGATCCACAGGGTCATTGGGGTGGGATGCGTGCACTGAATAACAAGGCCCCTTTCCAAGTAAAAGCGTTTAGGTTTGAGTCATGTACAGGGATTTCCAGGTGTGACTCTCTGAGATTAGTAGGGAGTCATTTGCAGAACAGCTGTTCCTGTTAACTGCTTTCAATTTAACACGATCCATGCAGTGACCTGATATGGTAAACACCACTTTAACTTCCTGCTAGACAGCGATTGGTGAATCTAAACAATCCCACTGCCCGACTCTGAGTTCTTTATCTGCAAGGAAACCGAGGGACCCAGTGGATCTCTATCCCTATTATGTATCGGCCTCCTATCACAGGAACAGTAAAGAAACTGAAATAGTAAATTGATGTGCTGGAGATATGAGAGCAGAGAATGTGACCTGAGAAATGGGGAACTGCCCCCTACCTCGGTCTAGGACTACCTTCTTGCTAAGTGGATCTTCTGATAGGCCAGGCCCCAGACTCAAGCAGGGGTGGAGTCAGACTAGTAAGCACAGTTTTTATACATTTTAGCCGTTTTAATAAAAACAATGATCTTGCAGGGATCTGCATTCCTTGAGTATTAAGGGGGAACATGGACACGATCTACTTTATAACTCACTGACTGGTTTGAACTGCTGCGAATGGTGTCCTGTGGTGCAGCTCCCACATCTGCTGTCATGTACACCCCATCCTCAGGCTAGACCGTGATGTCTCTCTATAGAAATGTAGGTCGTGAACACATTGTGATTTCCTTTTCCCTGGGGAGAGGGTGTGAGTTTCTCGCTTTTATCTACATTTTATGTGTAGAAATAAAATGTGTTTGTGGTTCGAAATGTAGATTCCTACACTGAGATCCAAGGTACAAGGTTGGGAAAATCAGTAGAGCAGACACTCTGACCACCACTTGATTAAGGTAGAACTCTAGAGTTCATAGGCTTTTTTATTTACATATGGAAGGAACACTCAGCCCAACACCCCATATCCCATGCTAAGGCTGGTTCTCTACCTCCCAAAAAAGATCATTTCGTGGAGCTGCCAGGTTTCCTTTCTGCTTCAGCCCTATCTTTCTAATGTCTGGGACATGGTGATATTCAACAGACTGCCATACCACAGGATTGGGAGGTTAGGAGTACTGAATGCTACTTCCTATACTAAGGTAACCTGCCCTTGAAGGGTCTATAAGGACTGTCCAATGCTTTCATGGTCAGTTAGCCACTGGGGGGTTTCCTGATCTCAAATCGCATGCAGCCGCATTTAAAACCAAACTAAAGGTGAAAACCTAAAGATCCAGGATGCGAAATAGTTGCCTTATGTTCTGTAACGCTTGGTCAGATGGAGGGTCCACCAGCCCTGTTGTAAAGCCACGGTGCTGGTGGGTACCTTCCCATCTATAAACTTACTTTGAATTATCCTTCTCCTTTAATACTCTCCCCGTAACTGTTTCTCACCTCCTCCTTCACTAATATCGAATCTTTCTTTCTCTCTCTCTCCCTATCTCTGCCCGACCTTCCCGCAGAGCGTCTCTACTGCCAAATGGAGAAAAACCGCCTCCTTTCTTGCGAGTTGAAGGTCACTCTTCATGACCTCTGTGATTGAGGTTCTTCTCTCCGTAAACACTTGGGGGCCCTGCACACCTGTTACTGGGTGGGGAAGGGGACGCCTGTCCTAGCCCGATGGAGCTGTTCATGTTCACCCCCTTCTCTCTGTATCTATGAATGTAATCACGCTATGGGCTTGTCTTAATGGAGTTTCATTGTTCGATCTCCTATAATGAATAAAATGCATGAATTGTCTCGTCTCTGAAACAAGATGGTTTCCTGTTGATATGGTAACACTGGAGAGAGGCCAGTACCTGGCAAATTGTCTAAATCTGCCCCTGAACCCAGATCAGTTCTGTTGGGGGGATTATTTGTGGTTTAGGGGTCTCTGTTGCTGGAAGTATTAATTTAAAAGAACAGTAAACCTGCTGCAAGCTGCCCGTGTACACAAAGCACTTTCTCCCAGACATGGTTACAGTTAAATGGATCACTATATTATTATACACTCTTTATAATCTTATGTCAACCTGCATATTCTGCTCTTTTGTTTGCCCGTGGATATAATGTCCTGTGCTTTACTGTAGGAATATAAAATGCTGCAAAACCTAATGGTGCTATTTAAATTGTAATTTGTCACGTGCTGACAGCATCTCGCTTTACAGTTGGAAATGGGTGCGGCCTTAGGTTATAAGACCGACCCCTGGTGGCATTTATTCCACTTATACACAGGTAGGCAGTTCCTTGTGCTCTGTACCCTCTTGATGTAGGAGCTGCAAGTTAGGCTTCCTGGATATAACCTGTTTAAATGACAATTTAAAGGAAAACTAAAGGTGGGTACACACCATCCAATAACTCAGGCCGACCGGCTTTTAAATGTATCTGTTAAATCAGAGTGAAATATCGGAGGGTTTCTTCGTGTGACCGACCGTTTGGACGAACGGGCGTTCAGACGCGTCCGAAAACCACAAGGGATCTTCGGGCTACAAAATCTGTTGCGGCAAACTGTCCGTTGTGTCTACTTTTGCCGCAACAGACGGTCCTTTATCCTGGCTGACCAGTCGGGGCGAAGAATCTTCAGGTGTGTACCCAGCCTAAGGCAGAAACCCTGTAGAAGATATCCATGTGCAGAATGTCCCGAATGAAAGCCAATGAGCCTTCAGATTTACTGTTCCTTTAAGACACCGGGTGCTGTTCCTTTAAGACACCGGGTGCTGTTCCTTTAAGACACAGCACTGTTTGTGGTAACGGCCTTTCTCTCTTGCTCGTGGGATAGTCGTGATAATGTACATGATTGACAGTTTTCCTGTTCTAGCTGTAATTCTGAAATGTTGAAATACTTGGAATTTACCTAATAAAATCGCCGCACTTTGTAGATTCCTTCAGTGTCTTTGTACTTTATCTTGGAATGGCGACAGTTAATTATGCTAAATGGGGGAGGGTGAAGGACTTGGTACTTACAGTAAATCACCTGCGTTGTGAGATTTAACCCTGCAAAGGATTATGATGGAGATTCCCCTCTACATTCTGCAATCTGATTGTTGTTTGCTCCATTTTGGGCAATTTTTAGTCTGATCCAACCATTTGTACTTTTAAACCTCACACCGACTGTTACATTTACACCAATTAACATCCCAATAACATTTTATATTGTTTACCATACCTGGAATCATCCCGCTTGTTTATTTACCATGTGGTCAAGTCTAAAACCAGTTTGGGATTTCATTGGTGGAGGGTGAAATCTCCCCATTCATACTCTTTCCCTTTCATTGGTGGAGGGTGAATCTCCCCATCCGTTACCCTTCAATGGTGGAGGGTGCAAATATCCCCATTCATAATCTCTTCCATTTCATTGGTTGGAGGGTGGAATCTCCCCATTCATACTCTTTCCCTTCATTGGTGGAGGTGAAATTCCATTAATACTCTTTCACTTTCCTGGTGGAGGGTGAATGAACGCTCCCATTAATACTCTTTCCTTTTATTGGTGAGGGTGAAATCTCCCCATTCATACTCTTTCCCTTTCATTGGTGGAGGGTGAAATCTCCCCATTCATACTCTTTCCCTTTCATTGGTGGAGGGTGAAAGCTCCCCATTCATACTCTTTCCCTTCATTGGTGGAGGGTGAAAGCTCCCCATTCATATCTTTCCCTTCATTGGTGGAGGGTGAAATCTCCCATCTCATACTCTTTCCTTCTTTCATTGGTGGAGGGTGAAATCTCCCCATTCATACTCTTTCCCTTTCATTGGTGGAGGGTGAAAGCTCCCCATTCATACTCTTTCCCTTTCATTGGTGGAGGGTGAAAGCTCCCCATTCATACTCTTCTCTTCCCTTTCATTGGTGGAGGGTGAAAGCTCCCCATTCATACTCTTTCCCTTTCATTGGTGGAGGTTGAAAGCTCCCCATTCATACTCTTCCCTTTCATTGGTGGAGGGTGAAATCTCCCCATTCATACTCTTTCCCTTTCATTGGTGGAGGGTGAAAGCTCCCCATTCATACTCTTTCCCTTTCATTGGTGGAGGGTGAAAGCTCCCCATTCATACTCTTCCCTTTCATTGGTGGAGGGTGAAAGCTCCCCATTCTATCTTTTCCTTTCATTGGTGGAGGGTGAAAGCTCCCCATTCATACTCTTTCCCTTTCATTGTGGAGGGTGAAACTCCCATTCATACTCTTTCCCTTTCATTGGTGGAGGGTGAAAGCTCCCCATTCATACTCTTTCCTTTCCCTTTCATTGGTGGAGGGTGAAAGCTCCCCCATTCATACTCTTCCCTTTCATTGGTGGAGGGTGAAAGCTCCCATTCATCCTCTTTCCCTTTCATTGGTGGAGGTGAAAGCTCCCCATTCATACCTTTCCCTTTCATTGGTGGGAGGGTGAAAGCTCCCCATTCATACCTTTCCCTTTCATTGGTGGAGGGTGAAAGCTCCCATTCATACTCTTTCCCTTTCATTGGTGGGGAGGGGTGAAAGCTCCCCATTCAACTCTTTCCCTTTCATTGGTGGAGGGTGAAAGCTCCCCATTCATACTCTTTCCCTTTCATTGGTGGAGGGTGAAAGCTCCCCATTCATACTCTTTCCCTTTCATTGGTGGAGGGTGAAAGCTCCCCATTCATACTCTTTCCCTTTCATTGGTGGAGGGTGAAAGCTCCCCATTCATACTCTTTCCCTTTCATTGGTGGAGGGTGGAAGCTCCCCATTCATACTCTTTCCCTTTCATGGTGGAGGGTGAAAGCTCCCCATTCATACTCTTTCCCTTTCATTGGTGGAGGGTGAAAGCTCCCCATTCATACTCTTTCCCTTTCATTGGTGGAGCATTAAAAGTACATGTTCAAATGAACAATAATATATAGGTAAAAACCCAAACTACAATAGAAAGAAATCTGACAGACGTAGGGCTAACAGCAAATATCTTCTCCCTCCCTCTGCCTCTCAAACATTTCTGCCTCCTCTCCAAGCTGTTTTACAAGCTCGCACATGCTTAGAGGAGACAGATATGGGATAACATTCAGTCATTGGCTGTGATGTCATCTGTTACATCCATGACTGACAGCTGGAAGAACCAGGATGAGAGATAACAGAAATCTAACCTAAAATCCTGCCAGATGTCCTAACTATTGCAGGTTTGTCGGGTGCTTTAACTATGTACAATTTCTCATTTGGGGGCTTTTTGAAATTGTCCTTAAAATCTCTCCATTCATACTCTCCCCTTTAATTGATTTCATTGGTGGAGCAAATCTTTCTGTTCATACTCTTTCCCTTTTAATTGATTTAACTGGAACATTAAAGGGTACATCCACCATTACAACGAAATAAACTGATGACTTGTCAGATATCTGGCCACAACACCAACTGCTTTTTGTATCAGTTTATTACATGTATTTGTAACCAGCTTACTCTGGGCATGCCCTTTAAACCTCTCTGTTCATACTCTACCCCTGAATTGATATAATTGGTGGAGCATTAAATATCTGTTCATAGTCTCCCCTTTAATGGGTTTCATTGATGGAGCATTAAATATCTGTTCATAGTCTCCCCTTTAATGGGTTTCATTGGTGGAGCATTAAATATCTGTTCATAGTCTCCCCTTTAATTGGTTTAATTGAAGGAGCATTGAATATCTGTTCATAGTCTCCCCTTTAATTGGTTTCATTGATGGAGCATTGAATATCTGTTCATATGGCAGGGGTTTTTCATTTTGGTTCAGTTAATAAAACACAAAAACGTGGATCTGATTTTGAAGTTTTCTTACAAACAGGGAAAATGTTTACAAAGTTTTTTTACTGGGGGGATTTTGATACATTTAAAAGTTTTTAAGAAGTCTGGGAAAAAGGGGGTTTTTGTTTTTTTGGTCACTTTGGGTGGGAGAAACGGGTTTTTAAAAGCTTTATGGCACTGTTCTCCCAGTGGGGGGACGTTTGTTAGGGGCCAGGTTTTTCCATTGGGGGGTCAGTTTAAATAAAAAAAAGGATGGGATTTTGAGTGTTTTCTACAAAAAACCCAAGGAATGTTACCAAGTTTTTTTAGGGGGGAGTGAATAACATAAAAAGTTAAAGAGTTGATTTCCAGGGGAAAAACATTTCCCATTGGTTCCCAACTTGGAGTTTCAAAGGTGAAAGAGTTAGGAGGGTGGTAGGTAAGGTTATAGTACCCAGTGATAGGGGGGGAGTAGTGAGGGTTTTTACCGCCATAGTTACAGTGATAGAGTAGGGAGGTAAGGGTTACCATAAGTACACGTGATATTAAGGTAGGGAGGTAGGAGGGACCATTTAAGTACCAGTTGAATAGGAGTAGGCGGCGGGTTTTGACCAATCGTGTAACAGTTGGATTTTTAGATTAGGAAAAGTAGGTTTACCAGGTTGAGACCAGTGGATAGAGTAGTAGGGTAGGGACCCATTATAGACAAGTGATCAGAGGTAGGAGGTAGGGTGACCATAGTTACCAGTTTTGAATTTTGTAGGAGTTAGGAGGGTAGGTTTTACCATAGTACCAGTGGTTAGAGGGTAGGAGGTTTGAGGGTTATCAGAGTTCAGTGGATTGTAAAGTTTTTTAAAGGAGGTAAGGGTAAACATGTTGTTACCAGTGTTTTAGAGAAGGGGAGGTAGGGTAACCCATAAGTTTTAACAGTGGATTTGAAAAGGTAGAAGGGGGGTTTTTAAGGTTGTACCATAGTATTAGTGGAATTAGAGGTTAGAAGTAGGTTAGGGGTTTTTTAACCCAATTTAGTTACAAGTGATAGAGTAGAAGGGGTATGGTTTTGTTTACCATTGAACTGTGCCCCCTCCCCCACCATAGGAATTTGCAAATATTGGACCTTTTTTTCCTGCCCCACAAACCATTCCCGGCCGCCGGCCCAGGGGGGGGGGAAGCTTCTGGTCCCACTGGGGGGGGGGGGACCAACCGCGGCCGCTCTGTTTGAATTTTTAAGTGAGGGTGGGTTTCCACCGGGAAAAGTGAATTGGCCGCCGCGGGGGGACCGGAAGAGAAGGGGGGGGGGGGGGGGGGGAAAACCAGAGGGGGGCCAGTTCAGCAGTCCAAGGCAGTCAGTTGAAAGAGACCACCGGGAGGGGAGGAAGGGAAATTGGTCCCGGGAGGGGGGGACGGGGACATTTGGGACCAGGATCGAAAGGGTACAGAGGGAAAGTCCAGGGTCCTGGCAGAAAACAAAAAAAAAAAAAAAAAACAGGGGCAGGGGGGGGGGGGGGACCGAAGGCCGGGAAAAGGAAATGCGGGGGAAGCGGGGGTGGAGCCGGAGGAGGGTGGAAGGAAGAGAGTAGGGGGGACGGAAGCCCGGGGGGGAACGGTACAAGGGGTTTTTGCCTGGGGGGAGGAAGGGGGCTTTGGGGGCCCGGGTGGCGGTGGGAGTTGTTAACAGGGGTAGGTGGGGTGGGATTGTTTTACAGGGGGGTAGTAGGGTGGGGTTGGGATGGGTGTGTTTTGGCAGGGGGTTAGGTGGGTTGTATTTTGTGCAGGGGTGGGTGGATGTTTAAGTTGGGGGAGGGGGTTGGATGGTTACCAGGGGGGGGGGTTTAGTGGGGTGGAGGGTTTTCAAAGGGGTGTGTGGGTGGAGCGTTTTACAGGGGGGGTTATGTTTTGGTGTTATGGGTGGATGTTTTTGAACCCAGGGGGTTTGGTGGGGTTGGAGGGGGTAACAGGGGGGGGGGGGTTTAGGTTGGTTGTTTATTGGGTGGGAGGGGGTTTTACGGGGGTAGGTTGTATGGGTGGAGGGGTTGTTTACACGGGGGGTAGTTTTGGGATGGGTGGGAGAGTATATTTATTTTAAGGGTATGGATAAGTTAAAAAGTATAGGGGGTAAAAGTTTGTGGGGCCATGGGTTATACTAGGAAGGTATAGGGGGAGGTTGGGGGCAAGGGGGGGGGGGGCAGGGGGTACCATTGAAAAAGTTTATGGAGGGTAGGATTTTGGGAAGGTGGTTTTTTACAATTGGGAATTTGGGGGGTAGGTTTGTGGGAAAGATGAAATTGAATGGGGGGAAAAGGCAGTGGATTGCTGTTGGTTAAAATCTGTGGCTAGAGTTGTGTTGGGTTGTGGGTGGGTTTTTGAGGGGGTCATGGCTAAGGGGAAGAGGGGGGGGGGGGGGGGGGGGGGGGGAAAAAAAAAAGGTCGGTTGCGCAATATCTACAACGTTGTATGGCTTTAGGCCCCTTTGTGCACCCCAACAAGGGAAAAAACAGTTTATAGGCTTGCAAAAAAAACATGTAAACCTAAATATGTTCCACTAAAAACTGGGAATCGGAAACTTCCCCAAATTTTTTTATTATTTCATTATAGGTTTTAATTTTTCATAGCCTAACGTTTGGCAGATTAATTTTTATAAATCAAAGAAATGGGTTTGAGAAAGATGGATGCTGCCCAGGAAAATTAAAAAAAACATTCCACCACATACAAACAGTTTATTTTACCGCATTTCTTACAGGCGCGGCTTCCTTTGTGTTATTTCTTTCAAGGGTTTCAGGGCTAAGCTTTCAAAGGTGTTGTGTTTTGTGTTGGGACCTCTTTTCCTACCGGTTGTATGGACCGGGTCAGCGTAGAATGTCCTCGGGACTATAGGGAAAACAACGTTTAACGTGATCCCTATTAGAAGAGGAAGGGGGGGGGGAAAAATTCTAAAATCTGACCGGGTTTTGTCGTTTTCACCTTTGTAGTGTGGAAAAAAAGCCATCAAACATGTTCAACATAACCAAAAAACCATGTTTGAATTCAAATTATAGGCAATTATAATATATTGTATCTATTTTTAAGGAAAAATTTCCAGGAAAGACGGTGGGACTTTGGCAAATTCTGTTATTTTTGGCTTACTCTGCCCATTAAACTTCTGTAAGGGGCGTTTTATTGATGCGGGGGTTTTTTCCCAACAAGTCCTCAATTTTTATAAAGAAATGCACGGGTCCTTTATTTAATTAAAAAGAGATGCCAAAAGTTTGCTGGCAATTTTCAACCAAAATCAACATTTACCCAACTTGCAGCGGGGCCCAGTAACAAAAAAAAGGGGAAAAAAAGGACTTCCCAGGCTTATTAAATTATTATTTCCATACAATCGTTTTTTAACCCCCCAAAAAAAAATTAACAAAAAAAAAAAATATATTAGAAAAAATGGCAACTTAATTTGGCAATCCAACAAAGGGATTTGGGGTTTTGTTTTTTGCAGTCATTGTCTTTAATTTTCCAACATTCTTCATTCCAGGAAAGACTTGGAGGGGCCTTTTGTTTACCCCCTTTTGATTTGATAAAAAACGGCTTTGGCTGAAAGGGGGAAGCGGAGTGAGATAGGATTTTTTAAACTGGTATTTTATAATACTAAAAAAGGAGGGGGGGGGGGACTTTGCTTGAATTGCGGTTTTTTATGAGCTATAAGGTTTTGTGTGTTGTTGATTTTTTTAGCCTAAAATTTGTTTCCCATTTTTCCCCATTTCCAGTGGGGGAAAATTAATTGTGATGTTTTATTTTACGGTTTGTTTTTATTGTTTCATTAAGTGGTTTGTGAGTAAAAAACAGGGAAAAACCATTTTAACCAAATCCCAATAGAAAAATATTCACAAAATTGAAATTTACCATTAAAAATGAGCTGTTACAGAGGTGATTTTTGGTGTGTAAGCGGCCCCAATTTTATACAGCTAGTGGCTTAGATGGGAAAAAAGGGCTGTCCGTTTTTTGTATTTGGGCCAAAGGCCAAAAGGTTTTCACCCAATTTTACCAGTGTGTTGTGTTCATATTTGAATGGAGGGATTATTATTAAAACGGGGGAGGGTTTTCAGGTACTTTAAATTAAAGTAAAAAAGGGATTTTTCCAATTTTTGTCAAAAAAAAATAGGCCTTTTTGTGGTGGGGGGACACATTAAATGAAGTTTTCAGGGGTTACATGTGGCGTGGGCAGGGATGGGGTGGGGGTTTGGCAAGGGAATGACGGTGTGGAAGGTGTGTGGAAGATTCGTTTATTTTCTGGGCTCTTGGGGGTATTTTGCCTAGCCGGGGGCTTTTGGGCGGGGTTATTTGGTTTGAGTTCATTTTTTCCCCTGTTTTGCCAAGATTTTTTTTTTGTGGGCTGTTCCGGGGATCATTCCATGCGCCTTGTGGCCTTCTGGGCAAAGTTTTGTAACAATGGAACCCCCAGGTGATCAGGATTCCCAAAAACTGAGGGGGGACCTATTTAATAAAATCCGGAAAAAATCCGTTTAGTTTTTGCCCTATTTAACAAAGCGCATGGGGCTGCGCTATATTCAAAGGGTGTGCGGGCCCGATTAAACCCTTAAAGTGGGTCTTTGGCATGTCGGACAGGGTTGTCATTTTATTCAAGGCGTGCGATTGCAAGGTACATTTTTTGGATTGCATTTTGCTATTGTGGCTCATTAGTTTGCTGCAGGGGGATTATTCACAGTTTGCTCGGGTTTATGTTGTTTTTGGGGAGTGTTCCAGTGGAAACTTGATTACGGGGCACTGTTTAGGGCTTTAACTGGGGAAATCGTTTAGGTCGAAACAATTTCCTTTCTCTGGTGTGTGTGAAAATGAGGTGCACCCATTGCTAAATCATTTTACACACATTTGCTCGTCAAAAAACATAATTAGAAGTTTTAAAATAGGGGGGGAAAATCTTGTTATGTAGGTTTGGAAATTTTTGAGGGAACATTAGAAGTTATTGTCTAATTTTGATTTGTGGGTATTTATACGTGTGTTAGGGGTTGAGATAGTGACCCCATTCCTGGTTCTCAACAAACTGGTCCTAGACAGTTCTATAAGAAAGTTTCGTACGATTTTTAAGGGTAGTTCTTGCCTTAAAACATTTCTGCCAAAAAGTCCTGCAAGTTTGTGGGGGATCTGTTTGTGTTCTATTCTCACCTTCCGGGAGTAACCAAAGGCAGTTCGCAGGCCTAGGACCCCCGTGTAGATTTGGACTTATTAAACCCCCTCCGGACCGGGGGAAAACCTAATGGGTGTTGGAATGTTAATTATGGGCGGCTTTAGGTGCGCCAATGCACAGGGTCCTGGATTTAGCTGTTAACTGAACAGGTTTTGTTGGCAATTAAAATGGGTGCGTGGGTCTTCATCGGATTTGCAAACACGTTTGGATCCATGCAGCTTTTTTGCCTGCATGAGTTGTTTCTGCCAGTCACAGTTTTGTCTACTTCCTTTTGGTGAGGGATGTTCCGATGTAAAAATAGATTAAAAGTTGTGTGAAATATGAAGATTCGTCATCTCATCCCATTTTTCACATTTTGTCTTGGGGTTTCTGACCAAAAAAGGCCTGGTAAAACCAGTGTCGTCGACCCCCAAAAAGCGATTGTTGATTGCGCTATTCCATGGTTCCTAGTGATGGTTGAAAAAGTCTTGTTACAGGCCCCTGATTTGTCCACTCTGATGTATTATAGGTTGCGCTGTATGGTTGCTATTGGCGATATAGTCCTTGATTATTCTGGAGGGGAGTACTGGCCCATGGCTGTATTTTTATGAGATATCCCATTTTTAAGCGACAACTCATTAGCGGCCTAAGTGTGTTCTGTCTATTGTGCTTAAAATTAATTGATTGCAAAAAAAAAAAAAAAACATCTGTCGTTGGGGTGGTTAATAACTCATGGAGTAGAGTAGGGGAAGATTTCCCACCATCTTCCTATCAGGGTAGATTTTTTACTGAGGGATGCAATTTAAAACATTCAACGCTTGGGGCTCAAGGGTTAATACCACTTGGGTCCCTCAACACCTTGTGGGGACGAATAGACCACAAGACAGGGACATTCAATAAAAATTCTCTTATCGTTTAAAACGGTGGCTTAATTTTACCAAAATCACCAATCAGGATTTGTTAGCTTCAAAATGTTAAATAAGATCTGATGTTGGTTGGGTAAAAATTAGCCCACTCGTTTTTAAAAACTATAAGGTAACTTTTTATTGAATCGCCCTGTTTAAATGTCCCTCACAATTTTCCATTTTGGGAAATGGGGGAACCCCACTGGGTTTGATCGTGTCTAGTTAGTCCCTGTTATTGTTTCCACATGGTAGGGATTTTTTTTTCTTAGGAGGCTAGCTGAGGCGGAGAGGGGGTCTCGTAGAGGGAAAAATTGCAGGCCGTTTGCCTGAAAAATAAATTTCACAGGGGCCCTGAGTTGCAATATTTTTCATGATTAAACAACAAGTCCCTAGTTTTAGTCTCCTCAGGCGCTGAAGCAGAGGTTGCTTCTCAAAAAAAAATCGCCCCGCATTCAGTTAGGTTAGGGAGGACGAGCTGGGACCAGGGCAAACAGGAGGCCGTCTCTTCTAACCCGCGTTGCAGTAAGGCTGGAGGAGAGAGGAAGGCGGCCTGGGACGAAAGCGAAAGGTTAGTGTTTCTGTTGTCTGTCGAGAATTAATTAATGGGGCTTCCATATTTCTCCTTGTGGTTTATTAAGAGCCAGTTGTAGAAAGTAAAAACAGAAGGCTCGTTTAGTCACATTCTCGTTAGTATCCAAGGAAAAAAACGTTCTAATTCCGGGCTAAACTTTGTCTGTACGGCCAGGTTTTTTCCCCGTTGCCCTCCCCGTGTTCGCTTGTTGTTAACTCTTTCCTGTAAGGGACAGGAAATGGCCTGCTGCTCTGGAGCTTCTGTTTTCCCGGATAGCTGTCAAAAAGAATGG
Source organism: Hymenochirus boettgeri (assembly GCA_019447015.1). NCBI lineage: Eukaryota > Metazoa > Chordata > Amphibia > Anura > Pipidae > Hymenochirus > Hymenochirus boettgeri. The sequence continues at coordinate 353,968 of JAACNH010000051.1, read as the reverse complement.
GAAGCTCTTTGTTTATTCTGAGTTTTGCCTTATCACTAGTGCCCAGAGCCTGTGTCAAGTCAGCTGGTGTAAAATGTTGCACATGAGTTTTTTATCTTTTTACTGGAAACATCATACAAAAATCTTCCTATATCTCCATTCAGTAGTAAGTTTTGTAATTACTCAAAGCTCATCAAGGCACGGAGCAAAAGTCTTGGAGTTGGCTAAAACGTACAGTCAGATAAAAGTCCATAGTAAGGTCCTTCATGACAATATGATTAATAATATGTTACAATGTTCCTATTTCACTTGATTTAAACAGTCATAGTTGGTAAAGTCCTTCCACAATATAATATTTTCATTGGGAAGGTTGAGCAGTGACGAGAATCTATATTAGAATCACTCAGTGATGTGCCACTGAGTGAGACTTCCTGTATTCCACTGCCCCTCCCCCCTGCCTCCCCCTCCCTGTATTATTTATTATATAGGAATCCCTTTTTATTCTTGACAGACAATGTTCGGTCCATCTTTCATTTTCAGTAGGACGGTAATTAACTATTTATACATAAAACAGGGATTCCATATAAAGAATAATACAGGAAGGGGAAGATCGTGGTAGTGGGCAGGTTTTTTTTTTTGGCTTGCCTTATGTAATAAGAAAATAATACACTACCTACAGTGTAATATATGGATTACTTCACCTCGAGTTCCGTGACTGCTATAAAAGAACGCGGGCCTCGTGCTGCATATGTCATGGAACTCCTCGGTGGCGTAATATCCTTATATTACACTGTAGGTAGCATATTATTCCTTATATAATATGTTTACAATTTCCTATTTCCCAGATAAGGATTTGTTCGGACATTATAACATATGTATTAATTATTTTCCTATGTATGAAGGACGTTACAAACTATGACTGTTATCTGGGTAATAGGACATTGTAACATATTGTTTATTATTATCCTATTGTATGAAGTGACGTTTAACTAACTATGACTGGTTATCTGGTAATAGGACATGAACATATTGGTATTATATATCATGATTGTATGAAGACTTTACTAACTATGACTGTAATCTGGGTAATAGGGAACTGTAACATATTGTATTATTTATCAATTGTATGAAGGACGTTACTAACTATGACGGTTATCGGGTAATAGGACACTGTAACATTGTATTATATATTATCAATTGTATGAAGGCTTTACTACTATGACTGTAATCTGGGTAATAGGACACTGTAACACTATGTGATTATATTATCATTGTATGAAGGACTTACTAACTATGACGGTTATCTGGGTAATAGGACACTGTAACATATTGTATTAATTATCAATGTATGAAGGACGTTACTAACTATGACGGTTATCTGGGGTAATAGGACACTGTAAACATATTGTATTATATTATCATATTGTATGAAGGACTTTATAAACTATGACTGTTATCTGGGTATTAGGACATTGCAACCATATTGTATTATTACTATTATCATATTGTATGAGAGAAGGACGTTACAACATATGACTGTTATCTGGGAAGGACATGTAACATTGTAATGTTAGATTATATCATATTGTAATGAAGGATGCTTACTAACTATGACTGTTATCTGGGATAAGTACATGTGTAACATATGTAGTATTATATTATCATATTGTATGAAGGACTTTACGAACTATGACTGTTATCTGATAATAGGACATGTAACATATTGTAGTATTATATTATCATATTGTAATGAAGGACGTTACTAACTATGACGGTTATCTGGATAATAGGACATTTGTAACAGATTGTATTATTTATATTAATCATATTGTATGAAGGATGTTACTAACTATGACATGTTATCTGGGTAATAGGGCATTGGAACATATGTATATTATATTCATATTGTATGAAGGACGTTTACTAACTAGACTGATCGTGGGTAATAGGATACGTAACATATTGTGATAATATTATTCATATTTGTAGTGAAGGGACGTTACTAACTATGACTGTTATCTGGGTAATAGGACACTGTAACATATTGGTATTATTATATTATCATATTGTTATGAAGGACGTTCACTAATATGACTGTTTTCTGCTGGGTAATAGGACATGTAACATATTGCTAATTATATTATCATATTGTTGAAGGACGTTACTAACTATGATGTTATTGTATATAGGACTTAAACATATTGTATTATTTATATCATATTGTTGAAGACGTACTACTATGATGTTACTGGGATAATAGGACATTGTAACATATTGTATTATTATATTATCATATTGTATGAAGGTCGTTACTAACTATACTATCTGCGGTAATGAATTGTAACATATTGTATTTTATTATCTGTTGTTTGAAGGTATTTACCAACCGCCTAGTTAGTAAATTTTGGTTAGGAGCTGCCATATTGCTGTTAGTATAGAACTATGTCCGCTTGAAACCGACAGTAATTGTATATTCTTGTGAGATCCTGGTTTGGGGAAATGATGACAATGTCTGTGTAGATATTTACATTCTAACACTTGGGGCATCCGCTCATTTTACAGGGGTATGAAAGTTATTGAGAACAGAGCCCTGAAAGATGAAGAGAAGATGGAACTGCAGGAGATCCAACTGAAAGAGGCCAAACACCATAGCAGAAGAAGCAGAGCCGGAAATATGAGGAGGTGGGGTCAGGAGAGACCATTTGTATACGGGAGGGGAGACCATTTGTTTATAAAAACGAGGGAGGGGGAGCCCATTCAATATACAAGGACCCCTGTTAATTATACAGAGAGGGGTGACCATTGATTATATGGGGAGGGGAGCCCATTCAAAACGGGGTCCCTTTTATTATACTGGGAGGGGAGAGACCATTTGTTATACAGGGAGGGGAGCCCATTCAATAACAAGGACCCTTTATTATACAGAGAGGGGTGACCATTGATTAAGGGAGGGAGTCCCATTCAATACACGGGGTCCCTTTTATTTACTGGGGGGGGAGACCATTTGTTATACAGGGAGGGGAGCCCATTCATATACAAGGACCCTGTGTTAATTATACAGAGGAGGGGTGACCATTGATTTATGAGGGAGGGGGAGTCCATTCAATACACGGGGTCCCTTTTATTATTAGGGAGGGGAGACCATTTATTAACATGGTGGGAGTCTATTCAATATATGGAGAGCCCATGAATTATAAGACCTGATGTCTTAGTCTTCCTTTACCAATTACTGTATTTTGTCCGTGCTGTACCAGGTGGCCCGGAAGCTGGTGATCTGAATGGTGACCTCGAGCGCAACGAGAGGAGAGAGCAGAACTAGCCAGTCGTGAGTACCTTAACCCCTCCTCCCCAGTCAAATATCCGCCATTTTTTGTTTGTCTTAACACTTGTTACACAAGGCCTGAAAGATGGGACTGTGGGAGGGTTATTCAGCACTATCTAGATTTGGGAAAGTTATGTGGTGTTAAACTATAATGTCAAATATCGAGATTATAACAGCTTGTGTTGTAGGCAAGGAGCCCTGTGGGGAAATGAATATCCGTTAGTAGAATGTACCATTGGGCGATTAATCAAACAAGCCTGATATGAAATTAGAGCCAGTAAGATGAACTATGATTGGTAACTATCTGACCAATTAAATCCTTATCCGACATTACTGCTTTGTCGGGCTCCCTTACTGTTATTGCTCTGTCCTCCTGTATGTAAGAGGTGAACTATACGTATCTACTGTATATTAAACGATCTCTACAGATAATGTGAAACATCTAGTTCCAGTTGCCATGCATGCTGGTTAAGTGTCGGTGAATTCCATGCAGGGAATACAGATTGGCTGTTGAATGTTAAAGGGAAACTATAGTGCGTAAAAGTTTTTTTCAAAACAGTAAAAAATAAAAATACCAGAGTAGCGAGGGTGGTAGGATATTGGTGCTCTTTTACCTACCAATATCCTTTTATGAGGAGCAGCAGGATGAAGACACAGCTTTTGCCATCTTCCTGAATGCTTCAGCATATCTTTAGTAGAATGGCCCAGGGCCCATAACCTGAGCGTTGAGGGAACAGCATTTGTTATTTTACTGTATGTGCTGTAGCCTTTCAACAAACAATATTGGGAGGTGGGAATATCAATCTGTGCTCTATGGCCCTGGGACTCTTTAATTTAAGTTAATTTTACAGTATAGTTTGTCCTAAATTGAGCCGATCATTGTCTTCGGGCCTTGTTTGACATCTCATCTTTCTCTTGCATGACATAATTTGATTTTTTTGTTTTGCCCTTCCTTCCTTCTCCCGGTTATCCCGGCTTTTGTGTTGTGTTGCCGACTCTCCCCTCCGATTCCAATTCCCTTTCCTTCGACTCCTGTGCGACTCTCATGACACTAACTCAGACGAGCTCACGAGCAGGAAGGAGCAGATCAGAATGTTGGACCAAAGCCTGAGTGTCTGAACGCCTCAAGGAAAGGTAACACCTATCCGTCCTTCTCCTCCCTGCTGTGCCCTTTTACATCAACGCTCCTGTCCCAGGGGCCGCAACAGCTGTGCTCTGTACCTGGACCAATCGGTACAATCTCAGAAAACTGCTTTCAGAACTCTGTGTTCCTGTCCTTGTATATGGAGTAGTTGTGCACAGTAAGAGATTCTTTCGAAAGTTCTCCACTTCCCAAACTGAATTTTGGTCTTTCTGAATAAGTCGATTGTCTATGTGAAAATGAAACAGAATCGTCTTTGTAACGCCCCTGCAGTTTCTGTGTGTAGCATTCAGTCTGTTTACCCAGGCTGCTTTTGGGTAAGGAGCGCAAGCTGTGAAGGCTTCTGGGAAATCTCTCCATTTTGACTGTCTCGTGGAGTGGCTGTCTCACTCCCTTGCTCTTTTCTTTCTCTCTTTTTTTTTTCCCCCCCCCCCTTTGCTCACCTCTGGTCGGTCCGTGTTCAGCAATGTGCTGAGTTGGAGGAAGAGCTAAAAAATGTCACCAACAACCTGAAGTCCGGAGGCTCAGGCTGAAAAGGTAAGTTCTGTGCAGGTCCTCGACTCTGGTCCTGTCTGCAATTGCTGGGAAATCTGATTTCATATTTACATACAATATTATATTCCGCAGAGAGGTAGATCAGGGTTAACAATCAACACACCATTTAGATGCACTAGGAAAGTTACTAACCTTGCCTGTCCTTTTGTTGCTTCAGACTAACGACTGAAATGCTAATGTTTCTCTAGTTTAATGAATGACTAGTAGAGTACTAATGTTTTCTAGTTAATGAATACAGTAAGAGTATAATATTTCTCTAGTTTAATGAATGACAGTAGAGAGTACTAATATTCTCTAGTTTAATGAATGACGTAGAGTACAATATTTCTCTAGTTTAATGAATGACGTAGAGTACTAATGTTTCTCTAGTTTAATGAATGACAGTAGAGAGTACTAATATTCTCTAGTTAATGAATGACAGTAGAGAGTACTAATGTTTCTCTAGTTTAATGAATGACAGTAGAGTACTAATGTTTTCTCTAGTTTAATGAATGACAGTAGAGAGTACTAATGTTCTCTAGTTTAATGAATGACGTAGAGAGTACTATTTCTCTAGTTTAAGAATGACAGTAGAGAGTACTAATGTTCTCTAGTTTAATGAATGACAGTGAGAGTACTAATGTTTCTCTAGTTAATGAATGACAGTAGAGTACTAATGTTTCTCTAGTTTAATGAATGACAGTAGAGAGTACTAATGTTTCTCTATGTAATGAATGACAGTAGAGTACTAATATTCTGCTAGTTTAAGAATGACAGTAGAGTACTATGTTTCTCTAGTTTAAGAATGCAGCAGGTAGATACTATATTTCTCTAGTTATGATGACAGTAGTAGATCAATGTTCGTTAGTTAATGAAGACAGTAGAGAGTACTAATATTTCTACTAGTTTAATGAATGACAGTAAGAGAGTACTAATGTTCTCTAGTTTAATGAATGACAGTAGAGTACTAATATTTTTCTCTATTTTCAATGAATGACAGTAGAGAGTACTAATGTTCTCTAGTTTAATGAATGACAGTAGAGAGTACTAATGTTCTCTAGTTAAATGAATGACAGTAGAGAGTACTAATAGTTCTTAGTTTAATGAATGGACAGTTTAGAGAGTACTAATATTTCTCTAGTTTAATGAATGGACAGTAGAGAGTACTAATGTTTCTCTAGTTTAATGAATGACAGTAGAGTAGCTAATATTCTCTCTAGTTTAATGAATGCGGAGGAGTACTAATTTCTCTAGTTTAATGAATGACAGTAGAGAGTTACTAATGTTCTCTAGTTTAATGAATGACAGAGAGTACTAATATTCTCTAGTTTAATGAATGACAGTAGAGACTAATGTTTCTCTAGTTTAATGAATGACAGTAGAAGTACTAATATTTCTCTAGTTTAATGAATGACAGTAGAGTACTAAATTCTAGTTTAATGAATGACAGTAAGAGTACTAATATTTCTTAGTTTAATGAATGACAGTAGAGAGTACTAATATTTCTCTAGTTTAATGAATGACAGTAGAGAGTACTAATATTTCTCAGTTTAATGAATGACAGTAGAGTACTAATTTTCTTAGTTTAATGAATGACGTAGAGAGTACTAATGTTTCTCTAGTTTAATGAATGACAGTAGAGAGTACTATATTTCTCTAGTTAATGAATGACAGTAGAGTACTAATGTTTCTCTAGTTTAATGAATGACAGTAGAGAGTACTAAGTAAATATTCTCTAGTTTAATGAATGACAGTAGAGTACTAATATATTTCTATAGTAATGATGACAGTAAGTACTAATATTTCTCTAGTTTAATGAGGTGACAGTAGAGAGTAATAATGTTTCTCTAGTTTAATGAATGAACAGTAGAGAGTACTAATGTTCTTCTAGTTTAATGAATGACAGTAGAGTACTAATATTCTCTAGTTTAATGAATTGACGATGAGTACAGTAGTAATATTTCTCTGTTTAATGAATGACAGTAGAGAGTACTAATATTTCTCTAGTTTAATGAATGACAGTAGAGAGTATAAATCTAGTATGACATGACTAATATTTCTCTAGTTTAATGAATGACAGTAGAGAGTACTCATATTTCTCTAGTTATGAATGACAGTAGGGAGTACTAATATTTCTCTAGTTTAATGAATGACAGTAGGGAGTACTAATATTTCTCTAGTTAAATGAATGAACATAAGAGTACAATATTTTAGTTAATAAGACAGTAGAGATACTTTGCGTGTGGAATGATTAATTGTGTTGTAAAGGGGGTTTAGGTTTTAAAGGTTCAAAAAAGGGTAACGTGAGAAATTACCCAGGAGTCTCTCCTGTTGTAAATCACCACCCCTATGAATCTGTAGAACTGTAAAGGAAGGAGAATCCATGTTAATAGAGGGACATGGGATATAGCTCGGTTGAAGCCTGTAGTGGTAGCAGCGGCTGGAAACTTTATTTTCTGAGCCATTGAAGGGGGTTTGTAGAATTTCCACAGTTTTTTACTTTGTGTCCATAGAAAATCCCCAGGCCAATGTTGTGTATAAACAAAGTTGTATTGTTTGTGTCCATTTAAACAGGGGTCGTATCCGTTCATAGGGGATTGTTATAGTGTCTACAAAGAACGGTTATTGAGTAAATTCCTTCCTTTACCACAGGTCACCGCACAGTGACTGTACCAATACAATATTACAATAAATTCCTTTGTATCATACAGACCATGGGCTCTTACAGTGTTATTTCATTTGGCCCGAATCGAGATATACCCTGACACTGGGTAATTATGATTGGTACTGGTGGGGGTGGACCTGCCCCTTAATTATCACTCTATAGGTTACTGCGGTGCCAATGACATCACCATATAATTGGTGGAAATGTTATTAAGGAGAACTGGTGCATATTTTCCAAAACTATTACAATGAAAAGTACCTGGGGCAGGGAGGTAGAAATTTGTACTATCTATCTAAACTGCTCTCTGCCAGCTGTCTGAGTGCTTCAGCACTATCTTTAATAAAGGAAGGCCCAGGACACTAACTTGGCAGATAAACTGTTTGCTGTCGCTCCTCAACCAAACAGTATTGGCAGGTAGGAATAAGCAGTTTATTTTTACAGTATACTTCCCATGACTTGTGCCAGGGTGTTGTAGTTTCAGGGCTGTTGTTCTGTTGTGTCCTTCCTAGTGTCACTGTAGATTATTAGAAACGTTTATGTTCTGTTCTCTTGTAGTATTCACAGAAAGAAGATAAATACGAGGAGGAAATTAAGATCTTGACAGATAAACTGAAAGAGGTAAGTAGATCTCAGGCCTTGTATCAGCGGGAGTGTAGCAGGCTATGCAGGATCCAGCCTGACCATTTCTCCTTTCATTGCAGGCTGAGACTAGAGCAGAGTTTGCTGAACGATCTGTGGCCAAACTAATGAAAGACCATTGATGATTTGGAAGGTAAATTCCGGCCTGTTAAACTGCTTTGTAACCTCTGTTTTCACCCAACCCATAGAACTTAATGTCATAGAGCAAAGACCTGGTTAATGTTCAACATTTCCCTCCGGATTGCAGATTCTTCCTACGGGTTCCTGTTTTAGTCATTGCATTAGAGAAAGGGAACGTTCTATTGTCTTCTTGCAAATTGCTAATTCAGCTAATGTCCATCTTCATGGTTTGCGATTTTGTTTAATTTTCAGCTCACTTCCTTCCAACCAGGTTTAGCGTGGTGGCGTAACACGCCTTGTTCTAGCCGTTTAGCGTGGTGCGTAACACGCCTTGTTCTAGCTGTTTAGCATGGTGCGTACACGCCTTGTTCTAATGTGTAGCGTGGCGCGTAACGCGCCTTGTTCTAGCTGTTGTGCGTGGCACAATGTGCCATGTTTAGCTGTTTAGCATGGAGAGTAACGCACCTTGTTCAAGTTGTAGCGTGGCATATAACGTTGCCTTGTTCTAGCTGTTTAGCGTGGCGCAACGCTGCTTGTTGTCTAGCTGTCTAGCGTGGCGCGACGTGCCTTGTTCTAGTTGTTAGCATGGCATGTAACACGCCTTGTTCTAGCTGTTTAGCGTGGCGCCCAACATGCGCCATCTTATTCCACATGCTATTAATGTTCTTTTGTGAAGAAACAGTTATGTTTTTCTGATTGTACATTGACCGCCATAAACAACGCAAAAATGCCTCATTTAAACTTAAGGGGGAACTGTGGTCTGCAAAACAAGTGGCCTTTATTTAAATGACTCTAGGGTCATGCTTCCAGCTTTTGGGGGTCTACCTCCAAGTTTAAGGTTGGAGCATGCCCACTGCTTTGGACAGAGCATCATAAGCCCGAACTTCTAATAAAGTTTTAAAAGCTAGACACAAGGCTGAAAAGAAAACGTTCTTCCTTATGTGCCTATAGTAGAGGAGAATGGTGGGGGTCTGAACATCATGTCGTGACGTCACAGAAACCCCGTCATACAGACCAAGAACTGTAACTGTACAAGCCTATAACAAGATCCAGAAAAGCTAGAGACAAATCCTAGGCTTGTTTATGAAAGATATGAAGGACTTGTATGGCGACCAGGGTTACCCTTTAACTCGTCGGACAACTGTTGCTTTTAAACCGCAGGAAAAAGTGGATCATTAGTTGCCTGTATGTACCATCCCTAATGATTCGCACGATATACCATGGGTGGTATAGCGAGCACTGTATCTGGGAGTTCCTTCTGTGTCTGTGTTTTCTGACCTTTTTCTTTCTCCAACGAGCTTATGCACAGAAACTCAAGTACAAGGCTATCAGTGAGGAGCTTACCACGCCCTCAATGATATGACGTCCATGAATACTGTGTGCGCTTGCTGGATGGTGGGCATTGTGGGAGGCGGTTTGATATGATCTCCCCCTCATTAACATAACTGTGTGTGGTGTGGTCTAGGAAGGAGCACTACTGCTCTGATCAGGGGATTTAATTCCTGGTTAGAGAATGGAGATGAGAGGTGAAATACCCACCTTACCTACAGCTGCTTCTCACTGCTGTGGGCAGATTTGCTTGAGTGTGTAGAATCTTCCAGTTGTGCGGCTTTAAGATCTAGTGGTGTTCACGTTGTTACGCTGCTTTCCCATGATAACGGCTCTTCCACCAATGTGGGACTTCATTAGCTTCTCCCACTAACACGTAACGCCCTCTTCCTGGTTTCCTTCACTAACGTGTGAACTCTGCCTGCTCCCTAACTGGTGTGCGACTCCCCTGTTCCTACACGACCTGCCAGCGCCTTGTGCTTTATACCAACTCTCCTCTCATTCTTTTCATACAGATAAACCAGTGACCTCTAAGCTGCTGCATCCTCTGCATGGTCCTTTCTCTCTCTCTGTCTCTCTCTCTCTGTCTCTCACGTGTGCATTTGGAATTGCACAGATAACTGGCAAAAATGTTCATTCTAAAAAAAAAAAAGTGAAAAAACCCTGAACTTGATGTTGTGTTTTGTGTCATTAGCACACAAACCTGTCAAATGAAGGTGTTGATAGCTCTCCGTGTGTCAGTGGAAAACCAAACCATCTCCAAGGCAGATAGGGTAGAAGGTACAGGTGTGCATAGTTTTCATTCATACTGACCGCACTTGCTGCAGGACATCCACCACAGGGCAAATCCCCCAGACTTGCATCCTTACCCAGCTTGGAGACATTATCAGCAAGTCCACCCCTCAAATCAAAACTGCATAGTTGGAAAGCCGAGAGATGAGTCTACCGTAATACTCGATAAGCCGGACGGTACCTATTTTTTTTGAAAAGTTAGGCACAACTGATTGACTCGCGTATAAGCCGAGCGTTGAGACCACTACTGCTTCTGTTCTGTATTGTTCTGAGACTTTAGTTGCCCTTAAATGGACAGCATAATTCCATACTATAAAACAACACACAGGATTTTAGCTATTACAGTATGGGAATCCTGCTGTCCATTTAAAAGGCAACTAAGGCCTCAAAACAATACAGAATAAGAAGGCAATCTTTTTAACAATAGATTCCATCCTCCTGGTTCTGTATTGTTTTGAGGCATGAGTCATTTTTCCCTTTAATGGACAGTAATCCCATACAGTAACCCCCTTCCTTGGCACTCCAGAAGTTTGGAAACTACAACTCCCACCATGCTTTAGTTGCTGGGAATTGTAGTTTCAAACATCTGCAGTGGCAAGAATTAGGGTTTACTGTATGGTATTACTGCTCCCTCACTTGGGATGAGAGTTAACTGCCTGGCATCTTCAGTCCAAATAAGGTGCTTCAGTTTGCAGTCCGACCGTTCAGTGTGAAATCTGTGTGGAAGTGAGACAGGCGCCGAATAGTGACGTTAGCCGGCAGATGTGCGTGCGGCAGCCAGATTTCACATTGAGGTGAGTGCTTGAGTATAAGCAGAGGTTCGGGTTTCAGGCTTTTTAAAGCCTCAACCCTTGGCTTATACTTGAGTATATACGGTAATCTGAAACGTTGCCTAATGTTTTACCTCTTTGTCTATTCCTGGTTCTTCCATTTAGCAGCTGTCGGCAAGTGACCATTGACATCACAGCCAATGACTGGATGCTATTCCCCTAAATGCCTCCTCTGAGGTGGTAAAAGTGCTTGACTGAAGAGAGACGAAACCTTTTTGGGAGGAAGAGCATCATTTGCTGCAGAACAGATCACCCCCACGTCTCCGCTTTCTAACTTATTATTGTTTTTGGGAATGAGTTACCCAGATCATTTTATCATTGAGGGTGTTCATATCCTTTAGTTTGCCATACACAGGTTGGCAATGACAAGATGGTGCATCCAATCAAATTTTCAGAGCAGTGTGCGTCTGGCTATGGACATCTGCTTGTGACCTTTCACCAGACTCCCACCCACAATGCTTTATTTTATATTGTTCCACCTTTGTGCACTTTTATTCTGTTTACACTTTCACGGTTTATTTTACATTTCACGTCACCCTGCAAAGGTCTGTCAGCGCAACACCACCTACGGGCAGCAGTGGAGGATTCTGGGTGCTTTGTGATGCTTTATTAAAACTAAAATGGAGTCTGAAAGAAACATTTCTATATATATATTCTATATATTAGTAGTTAACCCTGGACCTGTCGTGGATGAGTCACTGGGGTAATAAATCCACTTTACTTTGTGCAATTATTGGGGTTAGAGGAATCTCCTGTGATTATTGGTGTGTTGAGACCCGGTAGGACAACACTCCATTAAAGGCTGTGAATGTCTGTATAGTATTTGTCATCATGGCCTCCCTTCCCTTGTATTGTTACGTACTGTGGCGCAAGGTATTGTCAAGGGACAGTGAACTGTCTTAATATAGTGGTTAGTGTATATGGAGGGTGTAGATTATCGTGCCAATATGCAGAGTCGGTCATTGGCAGTGACTGATACAATTCAGAAGAAAGACGGCATGTCTAAGAGACTGCAGCTTTCTTCAGCAGAGCAAGGTAAGGATTATTGTCTTCTGTGGACGCAGGAAGTGTATGTAACTAAAGGTCTAGTAGTGGGTAGGTAATTATAGGTTTGTGTTCTGTGATGTACCATGTCCTTTTAAGTGTCAGGACAGAATGTGTTGGGTGCTGTGATTAGCACCTGAGAGTTTGTATATGGCCCATTAATATAATTGTAGATTTTATAGCGCCAACATCTTCTGTGCATTAATATACACAAGGAAAACATACATGTTACATAAGGGTAGTGCAAGTAATTCAAATTGCAAATATTCAAGTGCTGGTCCAGCAGCATTCAGTGTGGTAAGTTACAGCATACTGTGGTACAATAGGATGGAGGGCTCTGCCCAAAGAAGCTTACAGTCTAGAGGAGATGGGGATGAGACATAAGGTGACAGATCAATATCTGTAACTAAGTTGTCAGTGGATTATAACTATCGGTCTGTGATGGGTCCAGTAAGAGGGGTAGAAGTGTCCAGGTCCAGATTGTAACCTTACAGTCTAGAGGAGGATGGGGATGAGACATAAGGTGACAGATCAAATCTGTAACTAAGTTGTAGTGGATTATAACTACGGGTCTGTGATGGGTCAGTAAGAGGGGCAGAAAGTGTCCAGGTCAGATGTAACCTTACAGCTAGAGGAGATGGGGATGAGACATAAGGTGACAGATCAGTATCTGTAATTAAGTGTCAGTGGATTATAACTAGTCGGTTCTGTGATGGGTCAGTAGAGTGGGTAGAAGTGTCAGGTCCAGATTGTAACCTTACAGTCTAGAGGAGATGGGGATGAGACATAAGGTGACAGATCAGTATCTGTAAATAAGTTGTCAGTGGATTATACTAGTCGGTCTGTGATGGGTCAGTAGAGGGTAGAAGTGTCCAGGTCCGATTGTAACCTTACAGTCTAGAGGAGATGGGGATGAGACATAAGGTGACAGATCAGTATCTGTAAACTAAGTTGTCAGTGGATTATAACTAGTCGGGTCGTGATGGGTCAGTAAGAGGGGTAGAAGTGTCCAGGTCCAGATTGTAACCTTACAGTCTAGAGGAGATGGGGATGAGACATAAGAAGGTGACAGATCAGTCTCGTAACTAAGTTGTTCAGTGGATTATAACTAGTCGGTCTGTGATGGGTCAGAAGGTAGAGAGGGTAGAAGTGTCCAGGTCAGATTGTAACCTTACAGTCTAGAGGAGATGGGGATGAGACATAAGGTGACAGATCAGTATCTGTAACGAAGTTGTCAGTGGATTATAACTAGTCGGTCTGTGATGGGTAATGGCAAGTTCATTAAATAGCTTTAAAAGTGGCCAGGATAAGTATCTAAAACTAAATAATATTGAGAATTACTGGTATTAATACATATACTGTAGTTCTGGTTGGTACAGGGATACTATATAATATTGAGAATTACTGGTATTAATACATATACTGTAGTTCTGGTTGGTACTTTCTGATCCTATCAGATTAACTGTTGCTGTTAACTATGTTATTATGAACTGTATACAGAACATTATGGGTAGGGTATAAAAGTTGGACTAGATGGACGTATGTCTTTATACAACCTCCAATACTATGTAACTGTTAGACAGACATTAGTGGGTGGTATAAAGGTTGGACTAGATGGACGTATGGCTTTATCAAACCTCCAATACTATGTTATATGACTGTTATACAGACATTATGGGTAGGGTATAAAGTGGACTAGATGGACGATGTCTTTATAAACCTCCAATACTATGTTACTATGTAACTGTTTATACAGACATTATGGTAGGGTATAAAGGTTGGACTAGACGGACGTATGTCTTATTACAACCTCCAATACTATGTTACTATGTAACTGTTATACAGACATTATGGGTAGGGAAAAAGGTTGGACTAGACTGACGTATGTCTTATACAACCTCCAATACTATGTTACTATGTAACTGTTATACAGACATTATGGGTAGGGTATGTAACTGTTATACAGACATTATGGGTAGGGTATAAGGTGGACTAGACAGAGCGTATGTCTTTATACAACCTCCAATACTATGTTACTATGTAACTGTATACAGACATTATGGGTAGGGTATAAAGGTTGGACTAGACGGACATATGTCTTTATACAACCTCCAATACTATGTTACTATGTAACTGTCATACAGACATTATGGGTAGGGTATAAAGGTTGGACTAGATGGACGTATGTCTTTATACAACCTCCAATACTATGTTACTATGTAACTGTTATACAGACATTATGGGTAGGGTATAAAGGTTGGACTAGATGGACGTATGTCTTTATACAACCTCCAATACTATGTTACTATGTAACTGTTATACAGACATTATGGGTAGGGTATAAAGGTTGGACTAGATGGACGTATGTCTTTATACAGCCTCCAATACTTTGTTACTGTGTAACTGTTATACAGACATTATGGGTAGGGTATAAAGATTGGACTAGATGGACGTATGTCTTTATACAACCTCCAATACTATGTATACTGTAACTGTTATACAGAACATTATGGGTGAGGGAATAAAGGTTGGACTAGACTGACGTATGTCTTTATACAACCTCCAATACTATGTCTATGTAACTGTCATACAGACATTATGGGTAGGGTATAAGGTTGGACTAGATGAACGTATGTCTTTATACAACCTCCAATACTATGTTACTATGTAACTGTTATACAGACATTTAGGGTAGGGATAAAGGTTGGACTAGACTGACGTATGTCTTTATACAACCTCCAATACTATTTACTATGTAACTGTTATACAGACATTGGTAGGGTATGTAATGTTATACAGACATTATGGGTAGGGTATAAAGGTTGGACTAGACAGACGTATGTCTTTATACAACCTCCAATACTATGTTACTATGTAACTGTTATACAGACATTATGGTGAGGGTATAAAGGTTGGACTAGACGGACATATGTCTTTATACAACCTCCAATACTATGTTACATGTAACTGTCATACAGACATATGGGTAGGGTATAAAGTTGGACTAGATGAACGTATGTCTTTATACAACCTCCAATACTATGTTACTATGTAACTGTTATACAGACATTATGGTAGGGTATACATGTTGGACTAGATGGACGCTATGTCTTTATACAACCTCCAATACTATGTTACTATGTAACTGTATACAGACATTATGGGTAGGGTATAAAGGTTGGACTAGATGGACGTATGTCTTTATACAGCCTCCAATACTTTGTACTATGTAACTGTTATACAGACATTATGGGTAGGGTATAAAGATTGGACTAGATGGACGTATGTCTTTATACAACCTCCAATACTATGTTTACTATGTAACTGTTATACAGACATTATGGGTAGGGTATAAAGGTTGGACTAGATGGACGTATGTCTTTATACAACCTCCAATACTATGTTACTGTGTAACTGTTTATACAGACATTATGGATAGGGTATAAAGGTTGGACTAGATGGACAGTATGTCTTTATACAACCTCCAATACTATGTTACTATGTAACTGTTATACAGACATTGGGTAGGGTATAAAGGTTTGGACTAGACAGAGTATGTCTTTATACAACCTCCAATACTATGTTACTATGTAACTGTTATACAGACATTATGTGGTAGGGTATAAAGGTTGGACTAGATGGACGTATGTCTTTATACAACCTCCAATGCTATGTTACTATGTAACTGTTATACAGACATTATGGGTAGGGTATAAAGGTTGGACTAGATGGACGTATGTCTTTATACAACCTCCATACTATGTTACTATGTAACTGTTTACAGACTATGGGTAGGGTATAAAGGTTGGACTAGATGGACGTATGTCTTTATACAACCTCCAATACTATGCTACTATGTAACTGTTATACCAGACATTATGGGTAGGGTATAAAGGTTGGACTAGATGGACGTATGTCTTTAACAACCTCCAATACTATGTTACTATGTAACTGTTATACAGACATTATGGGTAGGTATAAAGGTTGGACTAGATGGAAGTATGTCTTTATACAACCTCCAATACTATGTTACTATGTAACTGTTATACAGACATTATGGGTAGGTTATAAAGGTTGAACTAGATGGACGTATGTCTTTATACAACCTCCATACTATGTTACTATGTAACTGTTATACAGACATTATGGGTAGGGTATAAAGGTTGGACTAGATGATGACGTATGTCTTTATACACCTCCAATACTATGTTACTATGTAACTGTTATACAGACATTATGGGTAGGGTATAAAGGTTGGACTAGATGGACGTATGTCTTTATACAACCTCCAATACTATGTTACTATGTAACTGTTATACAGACATATGGGTAGGGTATAAAGGTGGACTAGATGGACGTATGTCTTTATACAACCTCCAATACTATGTTACTATGTAACTGTTAGACAGACTTATGGGTAGGTATAAAGGTTGGACTAGATGGACGTATGTCTTTATACAACCTCCAATACTATGTTACTATGTAACTGTTAGACAGACATTTGGGTAGGGTATAAAGGTTGGACTAGATGGACGTATGTCTTTATACAACCTCCAATACTATGTTTACTATGTAACTGCTAGACAGACCATTATGGGTAGGGTATAAAGGTTGGACTAGATAGACGTGTGTCTTTATATATCCTCCAATACATGTTACTATGAACTGTTATACAGACATTATGGGTAGGTAAAGGTTGGACTAGATGGACGTATGTCTTTATACAACCTCCATACTATGTTACTATGTAACTGTTAGACAGACATTATGGGTAGGGTATAAAGGTTGGACTAGATGGACGTATGTCTTATACAACCTCCAATACTAGTTACTATGTAACTGCTAGACAGACAATTATGGGTAGGGTATAAAGGTTGGACTAGATGGACGTATGTCTTTATACAACCCCCAATACTAGTTACTGTGTAACTGTTATACAGACATTATGGGTAGGATATAAAGGTTGGACTAGATGGACGTAGTCTTTATACAACCTCCAATACTATGTTACTATGTAACTGTTAGACAGACATTATGGGTAGGGTAAAAGGTTGGATAGATGGACGTATGTCTTTATACAACCCCCAATAACTATGTTACTATGTATGTTAGACAGACATTATGGGTAGGGTATAAAGGTTGGACACAGGTATATTTTATGTAGGAATTATTTATAAATGGAAATCCTACTCCCATAATTACATGTCTCTTGGCAGTAGGGTTGGAAATGTAATTTTTGTACACTTTTTATTGGCCCTTTCACTGTCCCAGGTTGTAGAGACATTAATACTGTAATGCTCCACTGAGCAGAATTATCCTGGGTAGTGTTGGTAGAGGTTTGAAATGTGCTGATGTCCCAAACAGGGCTGGACAAGTCCAGGACCAATCTACATTGGTAGATATCAGTGTTTCTGCTTGCAGGTTACTCTACGGCGGCCTGTGTACATGTTGTGTGGCGGTCTATCGGAGAATATCGGGATTGGTGGTTAAATGGTCCCATGGGTTGCAGCCCCTACGTACAGGGAATGGATCTTTATCCTCTGTCAGTGGGAGAGATAAGAGGAAGAATCGTTTTCTTACATAACTAACCACAGGCGAGTATCAATGAAGGCTTTCGAATGGAAAACACTCCTTGAATCCCTCTCTAGCGTTTGTCTTTGGGTCCATGTTGTGCGTGTAGATGGTACCTATAGAGATTAAAGGGCATTTTTACCCTTAAATGGTCATTGTCCGTTTCCTGTCCCCAATTCTAACGGATATATTCACATTATTAGATGTATTACTTACCAGATTTTTCAGGATAATTATTGGCCTCGTTCTGGCAAATAAGCTCCTCCCTGACCAAGTCACCATGTTTTTTGTTTTAAGGTTGGACTTTAATGAAACCCAGATTGGAGAAATGGGATTTGGTGTGCGAGTGCTAGCTGTGCTTGCATAGAACAGTCTGCGTTGAATTATCTGTAGTTTTCTTACCCAGATCCACAGGGTCATGTGGGGGGGATGCGTGCACTGATAACAAGGCCCTTTCCAAGTAAAAGCGTTTAGGTTTGAGTCATGTACAGGGATTTCCGGTGTGACTCTGAGATTAGTAGGGAGTCATTTGCAGAACAGTTTCCTGTTAACTGCTTTCAATTTAACACGATCCATGCAGTGACCTGATATGGAAACACCACTTTAACTTCCTGCTAGACAGCGATTGGTGAATCTAAACAAATCCCACTGCCCGACTCTGAGTTCTTTATCTGCAAGGAAACCGAGGGACCCAGTGGATCTCTATCCCTATTATGTATCGCGTCCTATCACAGGAACAGTAAAGAAACTGAAATAGTAATTGATGTGCTGGAGATATGAGAGCAGAGAATGGACCTGAGAAATGGGGAACTGCCCCCCTACCCGTCGGATCAGACTTCTTTGCTAAGTGGATCTTCTGATAGGCCAGGCCCCAGACTCAAGCAGGGGTGGAGTCAGACTAGTAAGCACAGTTTTTATACATTTTAGCGTTTTATAATAAAACAATGATCTTGCAGGGATGTGCCATTCCTTGAGTATTAAGGGGGAACTGGACACATCTACTCTTATAACTCACTGACTGGTTGAACTGCTGCGAATGGTGTCCTGTGGTGCAGCTCCCACATCTGCTGTCATGTACACCCCATCCTCAGGCTAGACCGTGATGTCTCTCTATAGAAATGTAGGTCGTGAACACATTGTGATTTCCTTTTCCCTGGGGAGAGGGTGTGAGTTTCTCGTTTTATCTACTATTTTATGTGTAGAAATAAAATGTGTTTGTGGTTCGAAATGTAGATTCCTACACTGAGATCCAAGGTAAAGGTTGGGAAAATCAGTAGAGCAGACACTCTGACCACCACTTGATAAGGTAGAACTCTAGAGTTCATAGGCTTTTTTTATTTACATATGGAAGGAACACTCAGCCCAACACCCCATATCCCATGCTAAGGCTGGTTCTCTACCTCCCAAAAAGATCATTTCGTGGAGCTGCAGGTTTCCTTTCTGCTTCAGCCCTATCTTTCTAATGTCTGGGACATGGTGATATTCAACAGACTGCCATAACCACAGGATTGGGAGGTTAGGAGATACTGAATGCTACTTCCTATACTAAGGTAACCTGCCCTTGAAGGGTCATAAGGACTGTCCAATGCTTTCATGGTCAGTTAGCCACTGGGGGGTTTCCTGATCTCAAATCGATGCAGCCGCATTTAACAACAAACAAACTAAAGGTGAAAACCTAAAGATCCAGGATGCGAAATAGTTGCCTTATGTTCTGTAACGCTTGGTCAGATGGAGGGTCCACCAGCCCTGTTTGAAAGCCACGGTGCTGGGGGTACCTCCCCATCTATAAACTTACTTTGAATTATCCTTCTCCTTTAATACTCTCCCCGTAACTGTTTCTCACCTCCTCCTTCACTAATATCGAATCTCTTTCTTTCTCTCTCTCCCCTATCTCTGCCCGACCTTCGCAGAGCGTCTCTACTGCAAATGGAGAAAAACCGCCTCCTTTCTTGCGAGTTGAAGGTCACTCTTCATGACCTTGTGATTGAGGTTCTTCTCTCCGTAAACACTTGGGGCCTGCACACCTGTTACTGGGTGGGGAAGGGGACGCCTGTCCTAGCCCGATGGAGCTGTTCATGTTCACCCCCTTCTCTCTGTATTCTTGAATGTAATCACGCTATGGGCTTGTCTTAATGGAGTTTCATTGTTCGATCTCCTATAATGAATAAAATGCATGAATTGTCTCGTCTCTGAAACAAGATGGTTTCCTGTTGATATGGTAACACTGGAGAGAGGCCAGTACCTGGCAAATGTCTCTAAATCGCCCCTGAACCCAGATCAGTTCTGTTGGGGGGATTATTTGTGGTTTAGGGTCTCGTGTTGCTGGAAGTATTAATTTAAAAGACAGTAAACCTGCCAAAGCTGCCGTGTACACAAAGCACTTTCTCCCAGACATGGTTACAGTAAATGGATCACTATATTATTATACACTCTTTATAATCTTATGTCAACCTGCATATTCTGCTCTTTGTTTTGCCCGTGGATATAATGTCCTGTGCTTTACTGTAGGAATATAAAATGCTGCAAAACCTAATGGTGCTATTTAAATTGTAATTTGTCACGTGCTGACAGCATCTCGCTTTACAGTTGGAAATGGGGTGCGGCCTTAGGTTATAAGACCGCCCCTGGTGGCATTATTCCACTTATAACAAGGTAGGCAGTTCTGTGCTCTGTACCCTCTTGATGTAGGAGCTGCAAGTTAGGCTTCCTGGATATAACCTGTTTAAATACAATTTAAAGGAAAACTAAAGGTGGGTACACACCATCAATAACTCAGGACCGACCGGCTTTTAAATGTATCTGTTAAATCAGAGTGAAATATCGGAGGGTTTTCTTCGTGTGACCGACCGTTTGGACGAACGGGCGTTCAGACGCGTCCGAAAACCACAAGGGATCTTCGGGCTACAAATCTGTTGCGGCAAACTGTCCGTTGTGTCTACTTTTGCCGCAACAGACGGTCCTTTATCCTGGCTGACCAGTCGGGGCGAAGATCTTAGGTGTGTACCCAGCCTAAGGCGCAGAAACCCTGTAGAAGATATCCATGTGCAGAATGTCCCGAATGAAAGCCAATGAGCCTTCAGATTTACTGTTCCTTTAAGACACCGGGTGAGGTTCCTTTAGACACCGGGTGCTGTTCCTTAAGACACAGCACTGTTTGTGGTAACGGCCTTTCTCTTGCTCTGGGTAGTCGTGATAATGTACATGATTGACAGTTTTCCTGTTCTAGCTGTAATTCTGAAATGTTGAAATACTTGGAATTTACCTAATAAAATCGCCGCACTTTGTAGATTCCTTAGTGTCTTTGTACTTTATCTGGAATGGCGACAGTTAATTATGCTAAATGGGGGAGGGTGAAGGACTGGTACTTACAGTAAATCACCTGCGTTGTGAGATTTAACCCTGCAAAGGATTATGAGGAGATTCCCCTCTACATTCTGCAATCTGATTGTTGTTGCTCCATTTTGGGCAATTTTTAGTCTGATCCAACCATTTGTACTTTAAACCTCACACCGACTGTTACATTTACACCAATTAACATCCCAATAACATTTTATATTGTTACCATACCTGGAATCATCCCGCTTGTTTATTTACCATGTGGTCAAGTCTAAAACCAGTTTGGGATTTCATTGGTGGAGGGTGAAATCTCCCCATTCATACTCTTTCCCTTTCATTGGTGGAGGGTGAAATCTCCCCATTCATACTCTTTCCCTTTCATTGGTGGAGGGTGAAATCTCCCCATTCATACTCTTTCCCTTTCATTGGTGGAGGGTGAAATCTCCCCATTCATACTCTTTCCCTTTCATTGGTGGAGGGTGAAATCTCCCCATTCATACTCTTTCCCTTTCATGGTGGAGGGTGAAAGCTCCCATTCATATCTTTCCTTTCATTGGTGGAGGGTGAAATCTCCCCATTCATACTCTTCCCTTTCATTGGTGGAGGGTGAAATCTCCCCATTCATACTCTTTCCCTTTCAATTGGTGGAGGGTGAAAGCTCCCCATTCATACTCTTTCCCTTTCATTGGTGGAGGGTGAAAGCTCCCCATTCATACTCTTTCCCTTTCATTGGTGGAGGGTAAAGCTCCCCATTCATACTCTTTCCCTTTCATGTGGTGGAGGGTGAAATCTCCCTTCATACTCTTTCCCTTTCATTGGTGGAGGTGAAATCTCCCCATTCATACTTTTCCTTCATGGTGGAGGTGAAAGCTCCCCATCATACTCTTTCCCTTTCATTGGTGGAGGGTGAAAGCTCCCCATTCATACTCTTTCCCTTTCATTGGTGGAGGGTGAAAGCTCCCCATTCATACTCTTTCCCTTTCATTGGTGGAGGGTGAAAGCTCCCCATTCATACTCTTTCCCTTATTGGTGGAGGGTGAAAGCTCCCCATTCCTACTCTTTCCCTTTATTGGTGGAGGGTGAAAGCTCCCCATTCATACTCTTTCCCTTTCATTGGTGGAGGGTGAAAGCTCCCCATTCATACTCTTTCCCTTTCATTGGTGGAGGTGAAAGCTCCCCATTCATATCTTTCCCTTTCATTGGTGGAGGGTGAAGAAGCTCCCCATTCATACTCTTCCCTTTCATTGGGGGAGGGTGAACGCCCCATTCATACTCTTCCCTTTCATTGGTGGAGGGTGAAAGCCTCCCCATTCTACTCTTTCCCTTCATTGGTGGAGGGTGAAAGCTCCCACCCCATTCATACTTTCCCTTCATTGGTGGAGGGTGGGTGAAAGCTCCCCCATTCATACTCCTTTCCCTTTCATTGGTGGAGGGTGAAAGCTCCCCATTCATACTCTTTCCCTTTCATTGGTGGAGGGTGAAAGCTCCCCATTCATACTCTTTCCCTTTCATTGTGGAGGGTGAAAGCTCCCATTCATACTCTTTCCCTTTCATTGGTGGAGGGTGAAAGCTCCCCATTCATATCTTCCCTTTCATTGGTGGAGGGTGTGAAAGCTCCCCATTCATACTCTTTCCCTTTCATTGGTGGAGGGTGAAAGCTCCCCATTCATACTCTTCCTTTCATTGGGGAGGGTGAAAGCTCCCCATTCATACTCTTTCCCTTTCATTGGTGGAGATGAAAGCTCCCCATCATAATCTTTCCCTTTCATTGGTGGAGGGTGAACTCTCCCATTATACTCTTCCCTTTCAGGTGGAGGGTGAAAGCCCCCATATACTCTTTCCCATTCGTGTAATCCCATCATCTTTCCCTTTCATTGGTGGAGCATTAAAAGTACATGTTCAAATGAACAATAATATAGGTAAAAAACCCAAACTACAATAGAAAGAAATCTGACAGACGTAGGGCTAACAGCAAATATCTTCTCCCTCCCTCTGCCTCTCAAACATTTCTGCCTCCTCTCCAAGCTGTTTTACAAGCTCGCACATGCTTAGAGGAGACAGATATGGGATAACATTCAGTCATTGGCTGTGATGTCATCTGTTACACCATGACTGACAGCTGGAAGAACCAGGATGAGAGATAACAGAAATCTAACCTAAAATCCTGCCAGATGTCCTAACTATTGCAGGTTTGTCGGGTGCTTTAACTATGTACAATTTCTCATGGGGGCTTTTTGAAATTGTCCTTAAAATCTCCTCCATTCATACTCTCCCCTTTAATTGATTTCATTGGTGGAGCAAATCTTTCTGTTCATACTCTTTCCCTTTTAATTGATTTAACTGGAACATTAAGGGTACATCCACCATTACAAACGAAATAAACTGATGATTGTCAGATATCTGGCCACAACACCAAGCTTTTTGTATCAGTTTATTACATGATTTTGTAACCAGCTTACTCTGGGCATGCCCCTTTAAACCTCTCTGTTCATACTCTCCCTGAATTGATATAATTGGTGGAGCATTAAATATCTGTTCATAGTCTCCCCTTTAATGGGTTTCATTGATGGAGCATTAAATATCTGTTCATAGTCTCCTTTTAATGGGTTTCATTGGTGGAGCATTAAATCATCTGTTAGTCTCCCCTTTAATTGGTTTAATTGAAGGAGCATTGAATATCTGTTCATAGTCTCCCCTTTAATTGGTTTCATTGATGGAGCATTGAATATACTTTCATAGTCTTCCCCTTTAATTGTTCATTATGATGGAGCATTAAATATCTGGTCTCATAGTCGCTCTCCCCTTTAATTGGTTTCATTGATGGAGCATTGAATATCTGTTCATAGTCTCCCCTTTAATTGGTTTCATTGATGGAGCATTAAATATCTGTTCATAGTCTCCCCTTTAATTGGTTTCATTGATGGAGCATTAAATATCTGTTCAGTCTCCCCTTTAATTGGTTTCATTGATGGAGCATTGAATATCTGTTCATAGTCTCCCCTTTAATGGGTTTCATTGGTGGAGCATTAAATATCTGTTCATAGTCTCCCCTTTAATTGGTTTAATTGAAGGAGCATTGAATATCTGTTCATAGTCTCCCCTTTAATTGGTTTCATTGATGGAGCATTAAATATCTGTTCATAGTCTCCCCTTTAATTGGTTTCATTGATGGAGCATTAAATATCTGTTCATAGTCTCCCCTTTAATTGAGGGTATTCCCTATGGGGTATTCACTATCGGGCTATCAATATGGGTGGTATTCACTCTTAGGTATTCACTAGGGGTATCAACTATAGGGACTATTCACTATTGGGGGTTCACTATAGGGCTATCACTATGGGTATTCACTATTGGGTTTATTCACTATTTGGGTTATTCAACTATGGGAGGTTATTACCCGCCTGGGGTACTCATATAAGGGTATTCACTATGGGTTTTATTTTTCCACTATGGGCTATCACTATGGAGGTATTCAACCAGGTGACGAAGGCTGAGGTACGGGACTCCAGGGCTGGGTACACGCTATGGGATATTTCACTATAGGGTATTCACTATGGGGTATTCACTATTGGGTTATTCACTTATGGGGGTTATTCCACTAGGGGGGTTATTCACTATGGACGGGTTATTCACTATGGGGGTTATTCACTATGGGGGAATCACACCTGAGATTGCCCTGTAACAATATTTACCAAAGATTTTGCGATGATATTGATGAGAGTTGCGAATAATATTAAGTGTAGGTCTCAGCCATGTTAACTATAATGGTGAAAAAATTAGTTGCAAATATGACGCAAACTTATGGACAGTTTTCGATAATTCAGCATTGAGGACACCGATCAGAAATCACCACACGTTTGCTCAAAAACTGGTACAGTCGTTTTCCTCTGCTCTGTGGGTCAGTTTTCATGATCACAACGGACGGTGGGAATAACCCTAATAGTTCTATTAAATGTACTACATCAAGTAACAGTTCTGGCGAAGAGAATTATTTTCAGTAGTGGAAATTACAAATATTGCTGCGCTCCTGAGGGTGTTGGACGTAGGGGGCGCTGTAGATAGCATTTTGATCGACCCTAGTTACAACTGACCAGTTGTGTGGGCAGTGGGAAAGGATTTAAATGGTTTATAAATTTAATACCAGAGCTGGTAGAGATGTTACATAGAAAACTTATCATAGGAATAATAGTAATAAATAATGTTAGTAATTAATAATAATAATAATAAAATAGTAATAATGATAAGAATAGTAATAAATAATACTAATAATAATAACATAGTAATAATCATAATAATGAATAATAATAAGAAGGAATAATAATAATAATAATAATAATAGAAGAATCATAATAGGTAAATTAATAATAAGAATATAATTAATAATAATAATAATAAAGGAATCATAATAAGTAATAAGTAATAGTATAATAATAAATAGTAATTAATAATTACCTAATAATAATAATCATAATAATAGTAATAATAAAAATAGTAATAATAATAATAAAATGCATAATAATAATAAATAAGAATAATAGTAATAATAATAATAATACATACTAAGCATATAGTATAATAGAATAGTGAATAAATAATAATATAATAATAATAATAATAATAATAATAATAATAATAATAATAGTAATAATAATAATTATAGTAATAATAATATTAATAGTAATAATAATAAAATAATAAAATAATAGAGCCGATAGGTAAGGGCTTGCTACATTATTTACAGGTACTTCATTATCTTTCAAGTTTTTGGGACTTCGCTACTTACTGGCCTTGGATCTTGCAATAGATTGACCTTGCCAAGTCAGGGTACGGGACAGGTTGGGAACCAAATTGACCCCGTAAAGTGGTGATGGGGGGAGCAGAGTTTTACAGCTGTGAGATGAACTGCCTAATATACAGACCCAGGCTGTTGACATGGACATTGCTGAGGTCAAATTAACCTTATCGAGCTTTTTTCAAGTGTTAACTATGAGTATCTCGGTTATTCCATATTCTCATTTTCAGTCTCTTGGTTTCCTGATTGTTTCACCTCTGAACCTTCAGTGACATCACAATTCCACACCACGTGAAGGGGTCGCCTGTGGTGCCTTCCTCAAATATGTTGGTCATATAAAAACACTTCTCCCATCTTAACAGCTAAAAGAATGTGGCACCATACACAGGCATCCATCCCCCAAAGATGTCAGAAATTCTCAGTCCGGTTCCAGGTTTTGGTAGTTTGAGGTTATGAAGTTTAGTTTGTAGGTTATGAGTTCTAGGCTATGGAGTTCTAGCTATGGGAGTTCTAGGCTATGGAGTTCTAGGTATGAGTTCTAGGGCTAGGAGTTTATGTATGGAGTTCTAGGCTATGGAGTCTTAAGGCTATGGAGTTTATGTTATGGGAGTTCTATGCTATGGAGTTTTATGTTATGGAGTTAGTTCTCGGCTATGGAGGTCTAGGCTATGGAGTTTTTATGGATGGAGTTCTAGGGCTTATTGGAGTTTTATGTTACCGGAGTAGAGGCTATGGGAGTCTAGGCTATGGAGTTCTATGGGCATGAAGATTAGGTTATGGGATTTCCGATGGCTATGGAGTTTTAGTTATGGAGTTCTAGGTTATGGAGTTCTATGTATGGAGTTCTATGCTAGGATATTAGGTTATGATTTCTATGATGGAATTAGGTTATGGGAGTACTAGGCTAGGAATTTTAGGCTATGGATTCTTAGGCTATGGAGGTATAGGTATGGAGTTCTATGCTATGGTTGTTTTAGGTTCTGGAATGATCTAGTTATGAGTAGTTACAGGTTATGAAGCACTGGCTATGGATTTCTAGGCTATGGAGTTCTATGCTATGGTGTTTGAGGTTATGGGAGAGTACTAGGTTAGTCTATGGAGTTCTAGGTTATGGCATTCTAGGTATGGAGTTTTAGGCATGGAGTTCAGGTTATGGAAGGTCTAGCTATGGAAATACTAGGCTATGGATTTCGAAGGTTAGGAATACTAGGTATGGAGGTTCTAGGGCTATGGAGTTCTAGGCTATGGGAGTCATGGTTATTGGGGTTTAGGTAAGCGGGTAGTCATTATTACTGAGATCATTAACGACTTATTATTTTACTCGATATTAGTTCTGTGTCTAATAAAAGTAAACGGATAAAGACTGATGTCATATTGAGTCAGGGAATTTTGGGGTACCACTCATGTATTTAGTAACTAACTGAGTAACATTAGTAACATAGTATAAGGTGAATAAAGAATTCGTCCATAAAGTCCAACCTATTCCCCTTTTTTTTTTTTTTTTTTTTTTTAACCCTACCTAAATGCTCCAGGAGGAAGGCAAAAAAACCCCCAGCTTAAAAAAGGGGGGAAAAAATTCCTCCTGACTCCAAACGCAAATCGAAAGTATCCTGATCAACCAGATCTATATGCCTTTTAATACCAGTAATTTCAATATTTTTTAGTTTAGAAAACTTATCTAGGCCTTTTTACGTTATTCAAGGAACTTGCCCTTACCACTCTGCGGAGCCAGTTCCACAGTTTCACGTTCTCATGTAAAGAAACCTCCTCCTAACTGAAGATTGGAAACTTCTTTTCTTCCAACCTAAAATAGGTGTCCACGAGTTCTCCTCGATTGACCTATTAGTGAACAAATGCATCAGAGAGTTTCATTGTATGGGCCATTAATATATTTGTATAAGGTATATGTCCCACGCACCCTGCCGCTCTCCAAGGTAACAGCCCTACTTGTCTAATCTGCCTGCATATTCAAGCCCCTCCCATTCCCCTTATAATTTAGTTGCCTTCTCTGAAAAACGGCCTCAATTTCCAAGAGTCCTTTGTATAGGGATTCCAAACTGTACCGAATTCCAAATGGGCCTTACCACGTGCCTTGTAAGAGGGGGAATAATACTTCCCATTGATTCCATTCCCCTTTTTCTACAGACAATTGATTCGCTAAAGCCTAGACTGTTGCTACCTGCATGTTTGCTACAGTTAAGTCTGTTATCTTACCAGAACCCCCCCAACTTTTTCCCATTTCAGATGCACTAACACAGAGTTAGTTATCTGGTGTAGGGGCACAGGTTATTATTAAATCCCAAATGCAATCACTTCACATATTATCAATTGAATTCATCTGCCATTCTGCTGCCCTTGTGATTAATATCAGGTCTGCTTGCAGCACTTGCACATCATTGGAAGTTGTTCCAAAGTTCGAATTATAGCGGTCTCAGGGCAAAGCAGAGCCTTGCTCTCAATGCCCCCTTCTAAGTCTTATAAAAACAGATTAAAACAGAAAGGGGGCCCAGTACAGACCTGAGGGAAGGTCGCTTAGAAACTTTAGCCCACAGGATTTAGCTCCATTGCCACCCTTTATCTGTGTGCGGTCAATACCCAGTCTCTATCCTGAACAAATGTTTTCTCCAAGGCCAAAAACAGGTCCTCTCAGTTTATACATTAGCGCCTATGTGGCCACAGCTATCAAGGCTTTTGCCAAAAATCCAAATTATACCAATCCCACAGCTGTGCATGAATCTAACACATCTTAACTCACTTACTTCATAAAAACCAATTAAATTTGTTAGGCATGATCTATTCTCAATGAAATCCATTGCTGATCTACTACTAATAGAGTGATCTCTCGGAGTAAAAGTCAGGATTAGATCCTTAAACAAATGTTGCCATCCACCTTCACCTTTTTTTAACCCACGTGATGTTAGGCTTTACAGGGTCTATATATACCAGGCTGTGAACGACTACCTTTTTTGAATACTGGGTTTACATTGGATCTTTTTCCAATCAGAGGGGCACAATTCCCCGGAACAAAAAGCGAATCATGAGAAAAATATCGAGGACCACAGTGGTACTTGCTAGAAAAACTTGGAAAAGCCTTAACTTTTAAAACTAGGGATGCAACCATCTGTCCTGGCGCTTATTGAATTAAAACTTTGTCTAATTGATCCGTACCATATCCTCTGTTATCCAATGTGAAAAACTTCTTCATTTCCTCCTGACATTTGCTACCAATCCCTACGTAAGGATTCTCAACAGTATTAAAAAAACCGATTTTGATAAAAAAAACGGATTTAGCAGATTAGCCGTTTCGGCATACTCTACACCCTTCAGCTCCATTATTAATGTCCCACATTCTCAGTTCCTATTTTTTACAATTTATATACTTAAAAAAAAAACATTACTTCGGGGTTTGGACGGCTTTGTCGGGCAACATCCGTATCTTTTATCATTTTTTTTGCTAGTTTAATTGGCTTTCTGCCACTCTTATTACAAACTTTTGAAGTCCCTGAGCCGATGTTCGTTGCCTTATGCTTTCAACAATTTTAAAAGCCCTTTTTTTTTTCCAATTTCCCTTTACCTGAGCCATAAGCCATGACAGGAGTGGACAATTTTTTTACACTTGCTTTCCTAAAGGTACGATTGGAAATGTTATAGTTAATAGTTCCTAAGGGTACATGTATCCCCTTTACTGTAAATTAGAAGGGATATTAGAAGTCACTGAGGAGTATCTGTGTCTATATAAAGGTACAAGGAACACAGACTGGTTGTACAGGGACTCTGGGTACACAATTGTATTTAAAGGGATAATGTATCCCTACTGTAAAGATTATAGATAATAAGGAAGTCACTGAGGAGTTCTGTGTCTAGATAAGATACAAGGACACAGACTGCGTTATTACAGGGACGCGCATGGGTTTACACTCATGTCTATAAGGAAATGTATCCCCTTACTGTAAATTGATAATGATATTAGAAGTCACTGAGGAGTTCTGTGTCCATATAAAAGGTATACAAGGGACACAGACTGGAGTTACCGACAGCAAAACTATGGGTACCACTCATGATCTATAAGGGATAATGTTATCCCCCTACTGTAAATTATAAGCGATATGAGAAGTCACTGAGGAGTTCTGTGTTTATATAAAGGTACAGGGCCACAGACTGAGTTATACAGGGAAACTACTGGGGTACCACTCTGTCATTATAAGGGATAATGTCCCCCTTATGTAAAATTATAAGGGATATTAGATATGTCACTGAGGGGAGTTACTGTGTCCATATAAAGAGTACAAGGGACACAGACGAGTTATAGAGGGAAAAACTCTGGGTACCACTCATTGATTAGTAAGGGATAATGTATCCCCTATGTAAAATATTAAGGATATTAGAAGTCACTAGGAGTTGAGTTTTGTGTTCCATGTAAAAGTTACAAGGCAGGGAAATTCTGTGGTCCATGCATATATGTTAATTTTAAAGTAGGGGTACATTCTTTTCCTATAATAGGGATTCAGTGACACTGATGACATTAGCATTTGCCTTCTAAACATATTGTTTTAACTATATTCATTATGGGCTGTGTTTGTCACCCTTGATCTGAAGTGATAGATTCAGAATTCTATCTGCTCCCTGAGTAATAACCATCTTAGGGCAGGCCACATTGACACTATAATGTTACGAATTCACCTATTAATACCTGGTCTGAGCGATATTCACATATTCCCAGTACTCTGAGATTATCAGTTTGACGTTATGGATGAATAAAGCTTAAAGTCTATTACTGGTTTTCCATGATATAGGTTTGCCTTTACTGTCGAGGGTTGTAGGAAATTGAGATATCCTGGGGGGATTGTGGTCAGAGATATAAAGTCTATATTAGGATTCACACAAGAAGAAGAAGAAACGATCACACGAACTGGAACAAGGCAAACGTTTTAGCTCCTAAAATGTAACACTTAATAAGAATAACAGTAAACAGTCTGGGGTTCTTTTAACGAGAATCCGAAGCCCATGGCGACGACAGGACAGAGTCAGGGGGACTGATTTACCCAGAGGCCGATGGGCAAGTTATAGGGATTTAAAGTCGCGGCTAAACGTCGCTACTGTTTACGCGTGAAATTTTAATCCAATATTGGCTTCCACTTTTGCGATAGTTTAGGCCAAAATAATCTGGCGTTTAAAATCCCGCAGCGAGTAAAATCCCTTACAGGGATTAAACCCAGTCCAAAACCGATATTGATATTAGCGATAGGGACATTTGGGCAGAGACGATAGCGTTCTTCGTTATTCACTAATGTTCCTGTCAGAATGTAAGGCTTCTGTTTATCAATTATACCTGTAGTAAGCAAAACTGAAAGAGTTATTATACATTGCCCCGGTAGTGAAAGCTCTGGGGAATACGTTAATTAAAAAAATTCATACAGCAAAACAATTGTTAGGGTTAACAGATAATATCAGGGAAGCCAAATTAGCCCTTTGATGGAGATAACATGTGAATGAGGAGGAGCTGTCAAACTGCTATGAAGGCTTTCTAATGGATACCACAGTAGCTACATCTCATTGTGAAAAATAAGTACTTTAATATATAAAGGCATAACGTGGTTTCCATGCTACCTATGATGTCTCCAGCTGTTATAAGGCTTGTAAAAGTCATTGCATTAGCGTATTTAGTAGAAAATATATATGGTTTTAAATTTTAGATATTAGTATATATTAATATTATATTGTATTACAGATATCTATATAATTATATCTTGTATTTATAGATATGAGATAATAATGTATTGTATGAATATATATATTATTTATTTTATATGTTTTATATTGTAATATGATCTATTATTATAGATGACGTATATCATTATGTATTGGTATTATATATACATTATTGTGTATTGTATTATATAAATATATATTTATATATTGCTTTTTATTGTAATTGGATATTTATTATAGAGTACCAGTATATATTATGTATTGTTATATTATATAACATATTTACATATATTATAGATATTTGTATTATTATAGGATTATAGTATATATTATGTAATTGTATTATATTACATTATTATTTTTATATTGTATTATAGATACTGTATTATTATTATAGATTTACAGATATATTATGTATGTATTAATTATATATTATTTTATATTTGTATATAGAGTACAGTATATATGATTGTATTTATTATTTACATATATATTTTATATTTGTATATAGATTTGTATAGTATAGATTACAGTATATATTATGTAGTTATTATATAACTAGTAATATTTTATATTGATTATAAGATATTGTATTATTATAGATTACAGTATTTATATTATGTATTGTTTTGATATTGTATATTATTTTTATGTGATTATAAGATATTGTCATTATAGATTTACAGTATATATTATGGTATTGTATATATGATTATATTACTTTATATTGTATATAGATTTACAGTAATTCATATGATTGTATTTTATTTACCATTCATTGTTATTGTATTATAATAAATATTTATTAATATGTTTTATATTGTACATATTGATATATTATTATAGATTACAGTATATATTTATGTACTGTAGTTATATTATTATAAATAATAAAATATTTTACATTTATATATCAGATATTTGTTAATTTTTAGATTATAGTATATACTTATGTATGTGTATTGATTACATATTATTTTTATTGTATTATAGTATTGTATTATTATAGATTACGAGTATTTATATTATTGTATATATGTATATTATTTGTATAGTGTATAGTAGATTATTGTTATATTATAGACTCTACAGTATATTATTATGTATTGTATTATATAAATATTATATATAATCTATATATTTTATATGTATTATAGATATTGATTATTATAGTTTTAACAGTTATATTATGAGTATTGTATATATTGGTATATCTTTATCTATATGTAGTATAGATATTGGTATTATAGATTACCAGTATATATTATGATGTATTATATGTATATTAGTATTTTATATTGTGTATATATAGATTACAGTATATATGTATGTATGTGTATTATATTACATGTTATTATAGAATTGTAGTATTAAGATTCAGTATATATTATGTAGTTGTACTTATATTAATATATTATTTTATATGTTTCATAGATTACAGTATATATTAGCTATTGTTATTTAATATGTATAAGATATTGTATATAATATAGATTTCACAGTAATATTATTATTGTATTATATTATATATTATTGTATATGTAGTATAGATAACAGTTATAATTATGTATTTAGTTTATATTTGTATTATATATATTGTAGTATTATATATTGAAAATCCACAGAAACAAACTTTTGGGCCAAAACTAACCACATCCATCTGTTTATTAAAGGGGAATTATCTTCATCGAATTATTTATAGTTTTATAAGAAAGTAATAAAAAGCTAACATCCCTGTAAACAGGGTCTCTGGGGAAAAGGGCCAATAAATGGCTGGCGAATGTTAATTAATATTAATTTTTAGAAATTTTTCATTCATCAAACTTAAGTTCTAAATAACTCAATTATGATATATACTTCAAGAATACAGCAGTCGTTTGGAAATTAAAGACACTTATATTACAGGATAATCTATTATTAAATTACGTTTCTAAACTGGTTCAGGGAAAGTTCTTATGTCTGTTACTAACTGTAGGGCGGGGAGAACTGCCATCCACTAAATCCTGAAGACAATCTAATCATTACATTGTGCAGACAAAAATGTTTGTCTCTATATTTGTTGTGGAGTGTAAATGGCTGATGACTGAAGTTAAGCGCGTTGCCAACATGATGCAGGCGAATGATTCAATATAGTCAATAGCCATGGATTCCAATGATCTGATACTTAGCTTGAACCATGGAATGTTACACATGTGTTTGGATTTTAAAGGGTACGAGGGGAACTCTACTAATTAGTATCAATCATTTACACAGGTCAGGTGTCTCCAATGGTTTGTGTCAGGTGAAGGTTCTGGTGTCTTAGTGCCGGTGTCTTTTTCAAGGTGTCCGGTGATGGTTCTGGTGTCTTCAAGTGCAGGTGTCTGGTGTCAGTGTGGTGATGGTTTTTGTCTTCAAGGTTGTCCGGTGATAGGGTTTGGTGTCTTCAAGGTGTCAGGTGATGGTTTCTGGT
Source organism: Hymenochirus boettgeri (assembly GCA_019447015.1). Lineage (NCBI taxonomy): Eukaryota > Metazoa > Chordata > Amphibia > Anura > Pipidae > Hymenochirus > Hymenochirus boettgeri. The sequence goes on along the minus strand of JAACNH010000051.1, from coordinate 319,716 downwards.
GTCTTCAGTCGATGTTCTGTGTTCGGTGTCGGTGATGTTCAGGTGGTCCAGTTCGGTGTTCAGTGTTCCAAGGTTCAGGTGATTGGTTCCAGGGTCTCCAAGGGTCAAGTGGGCATGTTACAGGTGGTCTCCAAGGTGTCAGGATGTCCATGTCCGGTTCAGGTGTCTCCAAGGTGTCAGGTATGGTTCAGGGTGTCTCCAAGGTGTCTAGGTGAGGGTTCAGGGGGCTCCAAGGTTGTCAAGTGATGTTACAGGTGCTTCCAAGGTGTCGGTGATGGTTTCAGGTGTCTCAAGGTGTTCAGGTGATGGTTCAGGTGTCTCCAAGGTGTCACAAGTGATGGTCCAGGTTGTCTCCAGGTTTCAGTGATGTTCCAGGTGTCTCCAAGGTGTCAGGTCATGGTTCAGGTGTTCCAAGGTGTCAGGTGATGGTTCACGTGTCTCCCAAACCGATCCCTGGAGACACCTGGGACCATCTCCTGATCCCTTTAGACATCTGGAACATTAACTGACACCTGGAGGACACTGGGCCATCACCTGACACCTTTGGAGACACCTGGACCATCTCCTGTCCCTTAAGACATAGGACCATCACCTGATCCATGGAGAAACTGAGGGCCATCACCTGACCACTTGGAGGACACCTGGCAATTCCTGATCCCTTCAGAAATCTGGACCAGCACCTGATCCATGGAGACACCTTGGACACACCTGATCCCTAGGAGACATGGACCATCAACTGGCATCTTGGAGACACCTGGACCATCACCTGATCCATCGAGACACCTGGACCATCACCTGATCCCTGGAGACACCTGGACCATCATCTGATCCCTGGAAACACCTGGACCATCACTGGCACCTGGAGACACCTGGGACCATCACCTGAACCATAGAGGACACCTGGACCATCACTGATCCTTGGAGACACCTGGACCATCACCTGATCCATGGAGACACCTGGACCATCACCTGATTCTTGGAGACACCTGGACCATCACTGATCCTTGAATGAAGACACCTGGACCATCACCTGGCACCTGGAGACACCGGACCATCACCTGATCCCTGGGACACCTGGCCATCACCTGATCCTTGGAGACACCTGGACCACACCTGATCCTTGAGACCACCTGGACCATCACCTGCTCTGGAGACTCCTGGCCATCAACTGGCATCTTGGGAGACACTGACCATCCTGATCCATGGAAACACCTGGACCATAACCTGATCCATGGAAACACTGGACCATAACCTGTTCTTGGAGACACTAATTTGAACTCACTTAGCAAGTCAGGTGATCCGGGTGCCACATGCCCCGGACCCATCTCTAAGGACAATATCCTTGGAGTGCCTCTAAAAAATCAAATCTGGGTATATCACATCAAATCACCCGTATTCCTGGTGTGGCCAGGTGCAGCATGCCGGAACCCTGCTCCGTCCAAATCAAATCTTTATTAAACACAGACAAAAATATTGAACAGCGCGCCACTAGTTGTTTAAAAGCTGCAGCCATTGTAGTTAGTTAAATTTAAATTATTCGAAAAAAACATTAAAAAGGCATGTACATAGTTAAAGACCGCGGCCCTACACGTTTTGAGCCGTAGGTCTTAATCATAGGCTATTTTGTCTGTGTTTGATTCTTTTTGGAGACACCTGGACCATCACCTGACACTTGGAGACACCTGGACCATCACCTGACACCTTGGAGACACCTGGACCAATCACCTGACACCTTGGAGACACCTGGACCATCACCTGGACACCTGAGGCACCTCAACCATCACCTGATCCATGGAGAATCTGGACCATCACCTGACCTTGGAGACACCTGGACCATCAACCTGACACTTGAGACACCTGAGACCCATCAACTGACACCTTGAGGCACCTAAACCATCACCTGATCCATGGAAGAATCTGCGACCAATCGCCTGATTCCTAGGGACACCTGGACCATTACCTGATACTTGTGGAACACATAGACCATCATGTGATTCTCTCTAAGTATCAGGTGAAGGTTCCGGGGAACAAAGTCCCAGTTTGTTATAGTTAAGTAAGATTTGAGTTTCCAGGTAGAGTTTTTTTGTTGTTTGGCTAATGATCCTTGAACCACATCCAGTAGAATGAGCCTGGATAGGAATCGGATATTCGGGTGGAGGCGACTGGATAAGATGGTGCGGTGGAACAGATATCAGGGGGTGTGAGAGCTTGTCAATTCAAACTCTTGTAAGGGGAGACTTAATGCAAACGATCCCTCCCTCCTTATCACTATCACAAAATTTCCCACATATGAATAAATCTGCTTTAATAATAATGAACCACATTTGAAATACAGTAGAATGTCCGGGTGTTTGGATTAGAAGTGGAAGGAACCACAGTCTGGGTTCTGGATATGGAGAGGGACACGGACTGGGGATAGTCATTTGGAGTCGTTTTAAAACTAGTTAGCAGGGATCGTGTGTTACCCCTGGACTGAACATTTACATGGCAATGATGGTTCTCATGGCATCTTACCCACTGGGCCCCAAACTTCAGATCCATCATAAACCTGAAGACTTTTATGGGCAGATCAGATTAGCACACGGGCCATTTATTCAGTGATCCAGTGCACATGGGTCTCTCATTAGCTTAGCCAAACTTCCGTGTTTAACCTACCCCAGAAATGACCATTTTTTATGAAAAGTCCAACCTTGAAACATACTCTAGAACATGTTCCCTTATTAACCTTTCCAGGATCTTCCCCACCACTGAAGTTTAAACTTACAGGCCTGTAATTTACCCAGGGCTGTGAACGATCCACTTTTGATTACTGGAAAATACATCAGCCTTTTCCAATCCAGGAGGTCAACAACCCCGGACATGAGGGAGAATCAGCAAAAATAAGAAACAATGGGCCTAAGATAAAACTGAAATTAGCTCCCTAAGTCCCCGAGGATGTATTTTATCCGGTCCAGGAGATTTATTAATATTAACTATTTAGTTCGTTCTGTACCATATCCTCGGTTACAATGGCCTAGGATAAAACTGAACTTAGCTCCTTAAGTACCCGAGGAGTATTTTTATCCGGTCCAGGAGATTTTATATTAACCTTATTAGTTCTTTTCATGTACCATATCCTCCGGTTATTACAATGGCCTAGATAAAACTGGAACTTAGCTCCCTAAGTACCGAGGATGTATTTTATCCGGTCCAGGAGAGATTTATAATATTAACCTTATTTAGTTCTTTCTGTACCATATCCTCGGTTACAATGGCCAGATATAAACTGAACTTCGCTCTAAGTACCAGGATGTATTTTCTCAGGTCCAGGGAGTTATTAATATTAACCTTTATTAGTTTCTCTGTACATATCCTCGGTACATGGCTAGATAAAATGAACTTAGCTCCCTAAGTAACACGAGATGTATTTTACAGTCCAGGAGATTTATTAATATTAACCTTATTTGTTCTTTCTGTACATATCCTCGGTTACAGTGACCTAGATAAACTGAACTTAGCGCCTAATAACCGAGATTGTTATTGATCCGGTCCAGGAGATTTATTAATATTAACCTATTTGTTCTTTCTGTACCATATCCTCGGTTACAATGGCCTAGAAAAAATTGAACTTAGTCCCTAAGTACCCGAGGATGTATTTAATCCGTCCAGGAGATTATTAATATTAACCTTATTTTAGTTCTTTCTGTAACCATATCCTCGGTTACAATGACCTAGATAAAACTGAACTTAGCTCCCAAGTACCGAGGATGTATTTTATCCAGTCCAGGAGATTATTAATTAACCCTATTTAGTTCTGCTTACCAATATCCTCGGTTAACAGTACAATGACCTAGATAAAACTGAACTTAGATCCCTAAGTACCCGAGATGTTATTTATTTAGTCCAGGGAGATTTATTAATATTAACCTTATTTAGTTCCTTTCTGTACCATATCCTCGGTTACATGACCTAGATAAAACTGAACTTAGCTCCTAAGTACCCGAGGATGTATTTTATCCAGTCCAGGAGATTTATTAATATTAACCTATTTAGTTCTTTCTGTACCTATCCTCGGTTTAACTGACCGGTATAAAAAACTGACTTAGCGCCCTAAGTACCCGAGGATGTATGTATCCGTCCAGGAGATTTATTAATATTAACCTATTTAGTTCTTCTGTACCATATCTCGGTTACAATGGCCTAGGTAAAAATGAACTTAGCTCCTAAGTACCCGAGGATGTATTTTATCACGTCCAGGAGATTATTAATATTACCATTTAGTTCTTTCTGTAAATATCCTCGGTTACAATGGCCTAGATAAAACTGAAATAGCTCCCTAAGTACCCGAGGATGTATTTATCCCGTCCAGGAGATTTATTATTATTAACCTTATTTAGTCTTTCGTGTACCATATCCTCGGTTACAGAACCTAGATAATAAAACTGAACTTAGCTCCCTAAGTAACCCGAGGGATGTATTTTATCCCAGTCCAGGAGATTTATAATATTAAACCTTTTTAGTTCTTCTTTGTACCATATCCTCGGTTACAATGGCCTAGATAAAAACTGAACTTAGCTCCCTAAGTACCGAGGAGTATTGTATCCGGTCCAGGAGATTTTACTAATATTAAACTTATTTAGTTTTTCTGTCCATATCCTCGGGTACATGGCTAGATAAAAAATGGGAACTTAGTCCCTAAGTACCCGAGGATGTATTTTTCCGTCAGGAGATTATTAATATTAACCTTATAGTTCTTTCTGTACCATTATCCTCGGTTACAATGGCCTAGATAAAACTGAAACTTAGCTCCCTAAGTACCCGAGGATGTATTGTATCCGGTCCAGGAGATTTAATTAATACAACCTTATTCTAGTTCTTTCTGTACCATATCCTCAGGGACTATCTGTCTAGTGTCTCCCTTTAATGGTTTCATTGGGGGGAATGGAGCATTAAATATTATGTTTCCAGTCTCCCTTGAATTGTTTTCATGATGGGCATTTGAATATCGTCAGTCTCCCCTTTAATTGGTTTCATTGATGGGCATTGAATATCGTTCAGTTCCCCTTATACTGGGTTTCATATGGTAGCATGTAATATCTGTTCAGTATCTCCCGTTAATTGGTTTCAATGAAGGAGCATTAAGATATTCTGTTCATAGTCTCCCCTTTAATGTGTTTCATTTGGGAGCATTAAATATCTGTTCAGATCTCCCCTTTAATTTGGTTTCAATTGATGGGCATTTACAATATCTGTTCTAGTCTCCCCTTTAATTGTATTTCATTGATGGAGCTTGACTATCTGTGTTAAGTCTCCCCTTGAATGGTTGCATGGATGGAGCATGTAAATATCTGTTCAGTCTCCCCTTTAAGTTGGTTCTCATATGATGGAGCATAGAATACTGTTTCATTCAGTCTCCCCTTTAATTGGTTTCATGATGAGCATTTGAATATCTGTTTCAGTCTACCCGCCTTTAATTTGGTTATCATTGATGGAGCATTAAATATCTGTTCATAGTCTCCCCTTTTAATTGGTTTCATGATGGAGCATTATACAATATCCTGTTCAGTCTCCCCTTTAATTGGTTTCATTGATGGAGCATTAAATAATCGTCAGTTCCCCTTTACCCCTTTATTGGTTTCATTGATGGAGCATTGAATATCTGTTCACAGTCTCCCTTTAATTGGGTTCATGATGGAGCATAACTATCTGTCACAGTCTCCCCTTCTAATTGGTTTCATTGATGGAGCATTGAATATCTGTCAGTCTCCCTTTAATGGTTATTGATGGAGGCATTAAATCTACTCGTTTCATAGTTCCCACAAGTTTGGTTTTACATCCTACGTTCTTTATATTGAAGGGATAGAAATGCTTGAGTTGGGGGACCATTAGATGTTACTAGGGTGGGTTTCTATTTACTTACTTTGAAGAGTGTGTGGTGTGTGCATCTGGAGTGGGGAAAAAAGGCTGATGTTACTCCAATATTCAAAAAGGGTAGTCATTCACAGCGGGTGTAATTTACAGGCCTGGTAGTTTAACTTCAGTGGTGGGGAAGATCCTGGAAAGTTTAATAAGGAACAAGTTCTAGAGCGGTGATCCTCAAACTGCGGCGCTCCAGATTTGAAAACTAACAACTCCCAGCATTCCTCAACTACAGAGGGAACATAGGAATGCTGGGAGTTGTTTTCAAACATCTTGGAGGCTGCAGTTTGCCCTTCAGTGTTCTAGAGTATGTTTCAAGGATGACATTAAGTAGTAACCAGCATGGATTAGGAGGAATAATCTTGTCAAACTAACTTGCTTGGCTTTTATGAGGAAGTAAGTAGAAATTTAGACTCTGGTATAGCAGTAGATGTAGTTTACTTGGATTTTGCAAAGGCTTTTGATACAGTCCCATAGGCGACTAATGTATAGCTAAGGTCTGTGGTCTGGGGAGTCACATGTACAGATAGTAAATATGGTTAATGAATAGATGTCAGAGAGTAGTTGTTAATGGGGCTTCATCATTATGGACTAAAGTGCTAAGTGGGGCGCAAGGGTTCTGTGTTGGGGCCGCTTCATTTAATCTATTATTAATGATTTGAAGTGGGTATTGTCAGCAAGGTTTCTGTGTTTGCTGACGACACAAAACCTGTCGACCATTAAAAACTTCAGAGGATGTGCAATCGTTCAAGGGGATCTAGATAGATTTTCACATTGGGCTGCTAAGTGGCAGATGAATTCAATGGTGATAAATGTAAGGTGATGCATTTTGGACTTAAAAAAACTTGTGCTACTTATACTATAATGGCTCTGTGTTAGTGAATCCCTGGTGAAAGGAATTTGAGTTTGGGGATAACAAACTTAAAGGTAGCAAGCTGCCAGGGGGCAACAGCCAGAGCCAGCATGGTATTGTCTTGTATAAGCGAGGTATGGATTCAAGGGAGGAAAATGTACCGTATATACTCGAGTATAAGCCGACTCGAGTATAAGCCGAGGCACCCATTTTTGCCTCAAAAATAGAAAAGATGATTGACCCGAGTAAGCGAGGGTATACAGTAACCCTATACCTTTCCACTGTAGATGTTTGGAAACTACAACTCCCCTGCTGGTTGCTGGGAGTTGTAGTTTCCAACCACCTATAGTAGAAAGGTATTGGGGTTACTGTTATGGCTATGTTCCCCACCCTAATACCTTTCCACTGTAGATGTTTGGAAACTACAACTCCCAGCTGCTGGTTGCTGGGAGTTGTAGTTTCCAACACAACCCTACCTATAGTAAAAAGAAATGTGGGTGTCGCATGGCATACTGTCCTCCAGCCCTCCCCCCAGTACCCCCAGGCCCTCCCCCCAGTTACCCCCCCCAGCTCACTTACGTACCTGGTCTTCATCTTTCCTCCTCTGCAATCCAGAGGCAGCCGCGAGTCCGGCCCGGCAGTTCCACTTACTGCTTCGCGGCTGCGCGGTGATGTCACCCGCAGCGTGCGTGATGACGTCATCGCGCAAACCGCGAGAGAACTACTGGGAACTGCCGGCCGGACTCGCGGTGCCTCTGGATTCAAGGTAAGTTTCTTGAATCGAGTATAAGCCGAGTCAAGGTTTTTAGGTTAATTTTTAAACCTAAAAACCTCTGTTATACTCGAGTATATACGGTAATTCTTCCCTCTTTACAAAGCATTGGTAAGGGCCTAATTGGAAGAATATGCAGTTGCAATTTGGATCCTGTGTTACAAAAAGGACCTCTTTGAAATGGAAAGGTGTTTCAGCAGAAGGGAACTAAATTAATAGGGGATTGGGGGAGCTTGAATATTAAGAGAGACTGAAAGGTTACAATTATGTACGCTGGAGAAAAGGCGCTTGCGTGGGACTGGGGATATGATTACTGTGTTAAATACATTTACGGGCCATCAATAAACTAGCTGGGGCATTGTTCACCAATAGAACAATGTTCAGATGACACGAGACATCCCTTAAGACTTGAAATAAAGGTTTAGGCTCAAGTTGGGAAAGGGTTTGTCACTGTGAGAACGGTAAAGCTATGGAACTGTCTTCCAGTGGGACGTTGTTATGGCAGGTTCATTGGTCAGTTTAATAAAAAGCTGGATGAGTTTAACAAACAAGGAATGTTACAAGTTACTGGATTGATACATAAAGTAGAGTTGGGAAAGGTTTGTCACTGTGAGAACGGTTAAAGCTTGGAACTGTCTTCCAGGGACGTTGTTATGGGAGGTTCATGGTCAGTTTAATAAAAAGCTGGATGAGTTTCTACAAAGGAATGTTACAGTACTGGGATTGATACATAAAGTAGAGTGGGAAAGGGTTTGTCACTGTGAGAACGTAAAGCTATGGAACTGTCTTCCAGTGGACGTTGTTAGGCAGGTTCATTGGTCAGCATAGTACAGTACATTATAGTATAGTACAGTATAGTATAGTATAGTATTAGTACACTATAGTATAGTATAGTATAGTATAGTACAGTATAGTATAGTATAGTACAGTACAAAAATGCATCACCTTACATTTATCAACATTGAATTTCATCTGCCACTTAGCAGCCCAATGTGACAATCTATCTAGATCCCTTGTAACGATTGCACATCCTCTGAAGTTTTTAATGGTCGACAGAGTTTTGTGTCGTCAGCAAACACAGAAACCTTGCTGACAATACCCACTTCCAAGTCATTAATAAATAGATTAAATAGAAGCTGCCCCAACACAGAACCCTGTGGCCCCCACTTAGCACTTTAGTCCATAATGATGAAGCCCCATTAACAACTACTCTCTGCATCATATTCATTAAACAATTTTCTATTCATGTACAAATGTGACTCCCCAGACCAACAGACCTTAGCTTATACATTAGTCGCTTATGGGGGACTGTATCAAAAGCCTTTGCAAAATCCAAGTAAACTACATCTACTGATATGCCAGAGTCTAAATTTCTACTTACTTCCTAATAAAAGCCAAGCAAGTTAGTTTGACAAGATATATTCCTTCTAAATCCATGCTGGTTATTTCCTATAAGTTCATTCCTGTGACCATAACCTGGAATTATAATATCCCATAAAGGCTGTTTCTATTCCTATACTACATTGGTTACCTTTATTACATCAGTTTTATCTAGGCCATTGTAACTAAGGATATGGTACAGAAAGAACTAAATAAGGTTAATATTAGTAAATCTCCTGGACCGGATAAAATACATCCTCGGGTACTTAGGGAGCTAAGTTCAGTTTTATCTAGGCCATTGTAACATCTCTATATAATAACTGGTATGATATATATATTGACTATGGTGTGTATTATATATTTATTATATGGAACGATGACTGTTTATTCTAATAATAACTGGGATGATAGTATTTCTATTGACTATGTGTGTGTATTATATCTTTATTATATGGAACGATAGACTGTTTATCTCTATATAATAAATGGTAGATATATTTCATTGACTATGTGTGTGTATTATATCTTTATTATATGGAACGATAGACTGTTTATATCTATATAATAACTGGTACTGATATATTTTATATGACTATGGTGTGTATTATATCTTTTAAATGGAACGATAGAATGTTTATCTCTATATAATAACTGGTATGATATATTTATATTTGCTATGTGTGTGTTTTATCTTTATTAAATGTAACGATAGACTGTTTATCTCTATATAATAATGGTTGGTATATTTATTGACTATGTGTTGTGTATTATATCTTATTATATGGAACGATAGACGTTATCTCTATATAATAACTGGTATGATATTTATATTGACTATGTGTGTGTATATATCTTATATATGGAAACGATAGACTGTTATATATATATAATACTGGTATGTATATTATATTGACTATGTGGGTGTATTATATCTTTTATTAAATGGAAAGATAGACTGTTTATCTCTATATAAAACTGTATTATGATATATTTATATGACTATGTGTGTGTATTATATCTTTATTAAATGGAACGATAGACTGTTATACTCTAATAATAACTGGTATGATATATTTATATTGACATGTGTGTGGATTATATCTTTATAAATGGAACGATAGACTGTTATCTCTATATAATAACTGGGTATGATATATTTATATTGACTATGTGTGTATATTATATCTTTATAAATGGAACGATACTGTTTATCTATATAATAACTGGTATAGATATTTATTTGACTATAAAGTGACACTAGGTCCATTTTTCATTTTTGTGTTTATATCAGACTAGGGGGTGATAATTCCCAAGAACTCCATTATTTAACTCCAGTAGTAAGGAGCTTATAACCGACCGGGAATATTCTCATTTCTAATCTCCCATTCAGTCTTCTGTCTATATTAAAGCCTTACACACCGCACAGACTCACAGCCAACAAACAGAGGGTTCCAGGGGTGACTGATGCAGGTAGGAGGAATCCCATGGCCATTGTTCTCAGGGAGGGAAAGGGGGGGTAGGAAATCGTAAACTCCTGGTCGTTTATGAGCTGTTTCTTGATGGGCTCTTGTAGCCGTGGTCGGAAGCTTCTAAATCAATATGTCCACTGTTGCTGCTCTCTCAGCCCCAGCAGTGTATTGGCCCAGTGAGGCGGTGCCCCCCTTATAATAAGGCCCTACACACACCAACCATCCATCATCGTTATGGCCGGGCGGCGGAGCTGAGGTTTCTTTTACATAGCGTCCACTTTCCATGGTTATTAGGTTACACTTTTCATGAATAACCTTTGCCCCCCAGGAGAGGTTTATTAGGGGGGAGGGGGGAGGTTTAAACTGTTTATTCTACTGAAGAGCAAGAAAACAATTGTGGCATTGTACCCGGTGAAATCAATTACCCCCCCCCGGAGGCCCCATCTGGTGTGAAGGGGAGGAGCTATGGCAAAATCAACAGGTGAACAGAGGCTCCCAATCTCTTCAGTTATTGTTTTACAGGGTTTTAATACATCAGGAAAATACAAATGGACCTTATCCAATTTCCATTTCAAGTTAAAAGAAGAAATTCCCCATAAAACACATATACCCTCAATGTACAGGCCAGAAATGCGGATTAAAACATATATCACTTGTCGTCTATGTGATTCCTAATCACACGACAAAGTAACATCTTACAGTTACCGCCCCCTCCCCAGGCTCCGTGACTTCACACGTGCTCTGTGGGAAATCCAGGATGGAGGGAAAAACAGGAAAATATTGTAATAGAATTTGGAAGCTTAGGAATAGCCATTAGTGGTGACCATTAGATAGCCCATTAGCCCGTGACATTAGAATAGCCCATTAGCTGTGACCATTAGGAATAGCCATTAGTGTGACCGTAGGAATTGCCCATTAGTGGTGACATTAGGATAGCCCATTAGTGTGAACCATTAGGAATACCACATTAGCCATGACCAGTAGGAATAGCCCATAGCTGTGACCATTAGGAATAGCCCATATAGCCGTGACCATAGGAATAGCATAGCCATGACCATAGAATAGCCCATTAGCGGTGACCATTAGGAATAGCCCATTAGCCGTGACCATTAGGAATAGCCCATAGCCATGAATAGACCATTAGCTGGAATAGGAATAGCCCATTAGCCGTGACCATTAGGAATAGCCCCTTAGCCGTGACACATTAGTAATTAGCCCATAATTAGCCGTGACATTAGGAATAGCCCATAGCGTGCATTAGAATAGCCCATTAGCCTGACCATTAGGAATAGCCCATTAGCGGTGACCATGGAATAGCCCATAGCGTGACCAATTAGCGAAGCCCACCCCATTAGCCGTGACCATTAGGAATAGCCCATTAGCCGTGACATTAGGAATAGCCCATAGCGTGACCCATTAGGAATAGCCATTAGCAGTGACCATTAGGAATAGCCCATTACGTGACATTGGATACCCATTAGCCATGACCATTAGGAATAGCCCATTAGCCGTGCCATTAGAATCGCCCATTAGCCGTGACCATTCACAGATAGCCCATTAGCCGTGACCATTAGGAATAGCCCATTAGACCCTGACCATTAGGGAATAGCCAATTAGCCGTGACAATTAGGAATAGCCCATTAGCAGTGACCATTAGGAATAGCCCATTCGCCGTGACCATTAGAAATAGCCCATTAGCGGTGACCATTAGGAATAGCCCATTAGCCGGCCATTAGTAGCCTTACAGGACATTAGGAATAGCCCATTAGCCCTGACCATTAGGAATAGCCCATTAGCCATGACCATTAGGATAGCCCATTAGCTAGTGACCATTAGGAATAGCCCATTAGCCATTGACCATTAGGAATAGCCCATTAGCAGTGACCATTAGGAATAGCCCATTGCCATGACACATTAGGCAATAGCCCTTCGCCGTGACCATTAGGAATAGCCCATTGCCGTGACCATAGATAGCCCAATAGCCGGGACCATTAGAAAAGCCCATTAGCGGTGACCATTAAGAATAGCCCATTAGCTGTGACCATTAGGAATAGCCCATTAGCCATGACCATTAGGAATAGCATTAGCAGTGACCATTAGGAATAGCCCATTAGCCATGACACTAGGAATAGCCCAATAGTGGGGACCATTAGAATAGCCCATTAGCCGTGACCATTAGGAATAGCCCATTAGCCATGACCATTAGAATAGCCCATTAGCGGTGACCATTAGGAATAGCCCATTTGCAGTGACCATTAGGAATAGCCCTATTAGCCTTGACCTTAGGAATGCCCATTAGGGTGACCATTAGGAATGCCCAGTAGTGGTGACCATTAGGAATAGCCCATTAGCAGTGACCATTAGGAAATAGGCCCATAGCCGTGACCATTAGGAAATAGCCCTTAGCCCGTGACCATTAGGAATAGCCCATTAGCCATGACATGGAATAGCCCTAGCACATGACCATAGGAATCGCCCATAGCAGTGACATTAGGAATAGCCCATTGAGCAGTGACCATTAGGAATAGCCCAGTCCCATTAGGGTACCATTAGGAATAGCCCATTGCCGGTGACCATTAGGAATAGCCCATTAGCCGTGACCATTAGGATAGCCAAGCGACTAGAAAGCCCTTAGCGGTGACCATTAGGAAGTAGCCCATTAGCCGTGACCATTAGGAAGTAGCCATTAGCGGTGACCATTAGAACATGGAATCGGATAGCCCCATTGCCGTGACCATTAGGAAGCCCATTAGCCGTGACCATTAGGATAGCCCATTAGCCGTGACCATTAGCAATAGCCCATTAGCGTGACCATAGGCAATAGCCCATTAGCAAACGTGATGACAATATTCATTGTCCCCAATTTTTCTCCAGAACTGTGATCCATCCCATTCCCAGAAAAATCATCAGGTCTCCATGCTGCCCAGCCTGATGCGTTAATATTTCTGTGGCACGTCAGTAACCTTGATAATGGTCTGAAGATCCCTCACACGTACGCTAAACATGTTATGTATGTATTATCCCTCCACATGTAATTACCCCCCATGTTCCCATTTTATTAATGTTGTTATCCCCCCATGTTATTAATGTTATTATCCCTCCATGTAATTATCCCCCCATGTTCCCATGTTATTAATGTGTATCCCCCCCATGTTGTTAGCCCCATGTTATGATCCCCCCATGTTATTATGTTATCCCCCCCCATGTTATTAATGTTGTTATCCCCCCCATGTTATTATGTTGTATCCCCCCCCATGTTATTAATGTTGTTATTCCCCCCCATGTTATTAATGTTGTTATCACCCCCTGTTATTAATGTGTATCCCCCCATGTATTAATGTTGTTATCCCCCCACCCCATGTTATTATCCCCCCCCCAATACGGATGGCAAGCTTAGATTCTGTTCAACAATCGTCCTTTACAATCTTCCAATGAATCACTGTAAGTTGACACTTTATGTGCAGCTCCGTCAAATTCAATTGGAAATAGCGATCAAATAGAATTTCAAAATAGCAATAAAATAGAGACACTTGGGTACCCGCGGACTGTCATTATAACAATACAGATTACAGTATGATCTGTATATGTTTCTTTATATAGCAGCGCCACTTGGGGTACACACGCTGCAATTATAACAATATACTCGATTATCAGTAAGTATGCTATATGTGATTATATAGCGCCTGGGATACAAGCGCGTGCTACTTATAACAATACAGTATTATACAGTATGATTATATCTGTTTTTTATCTAGCGCCACTTGGGTTACCCAGCGCTGTACATTATAAATACAGACGTGACAGTATGTATGTATATGTTTAGTTTATATAGCGGCACTTGGGCACAAGCGCTGTACATTATAACAATGGACAGATTATACGTCAGTATGTATAGATTGTATTTCTATAGCGCAACTCGTGGGACACAGCGCATGTACATTTTCCTTAACAATACAGATTATCAGTTGTACGTTATGTTCTATTTATATTAGCGCCACTTGGGTACACAGCGCTGTCTCTTACTAACCAATAAGATTACAGTATGTGTGTATATGTTTACTTTTACTAGGCCACTTGGGACACAGCGCTGTCACTTGACAATCAGCTTATCACAGTATGTAGTAATATGTATTTATTAGTCATCATCCACTTGGGACAAGGCTGTACTGAGCAGTGTTACAGTTAATATTATATAGGCACTTGGGGAGCGAGTAATTATAACAATACAATTAACAGTTTGTCTATGTTTTTTATATAGCGCCCACTTGGTGACACGACGCTCTACTTTACAATAAAGATTATACAGTAGTTGTGTATATGTTTATTTATATAGGCACTTGGGGACACAGGCTGTACATTATACAATACAGAGTTATACAGTATGACTGTATATGTTTATTTAATATAGCGCCACTTGGGGACACAGCCTTTCAATTATAACAATACGGATTATACGTAGTAAGTATATGTTTATTTATAATAGCGCCACTTGGGGTACTTCACGTGTACATATAACAAAACAGATTATCAAGTAGTATGTCTGATGTTTATTTATATCTATGCGCCACTTGTGTACGACAGGCTGTACATTATAACAATACAGATTATAATATGTACTATATTTTATTTATAGCGCCATTGGGGAAAGCGTGTACAAACAATGATAACTGTCTGAGCGTATGTTTATTATATAGCACCACGTGGGTCGACAGCGCTTACATTATAACAATACAGATTATACAGTATGACGATGATTTTTTATATAGCGCCACTTGGGTCGCAGCGCTGTACATTATAACAATACCAGATTTACAGTGTATATGTTGATTGGCCATTAGCACTATGTTTATTTTAATAGCTAGCCACTTGGGGACACAACGTGGACATTATAACAATACGATTATCCAGTATGTATGTATAGTGTTTATTATATGCCACTTGGGGACATCAGACTGTGACATTATAACAATACAGTATACATATTTGTATATGTGTTATTGTATTCAGCGTCCACTTGGGGGACACAGCGCCTGTAACATTATAACAATACAGATGTATACAGTCATGATGTAATATGGTATATTTATATAGCGCCACTGGGTACACAGCGCTTTACATTATAACCAATACAGATATACAGTATGATATGTTTATTTATATAGACGCGCATGGGGACACAGCGCTGGTAACCATTTATAACATACAGATTAACAAGTCATGTATGTGATATGTTATTTATATAGCGCGCCACTTGGTACACAGCGCGTACATTATATAACAATTACGATTAACAGTGTAGTATATGTTTATTTATCTAGCGCCACTTTGGGACACAGCTGTATCTTATAACAATACAGGATCTTATACAGTATGTTGTATATGTTTAGTTATATAGCGGCCACTTGGGACACAGCGCTGTACATTATAACAATACAGATTATACAGTATAGTTGTTATGTTTTTTATAATAGGCGCCCCCCCCACTTGGGTTGCACAGCGCTGTACTATAAATACGATTAACAGATGTTGATATTTATTATATACACTGACACAGCTGTCATTAACTACAGATACAGAGTTGTATACGTATATTATAGCACGTGACAGGCTGCAACAATCACAGATTACACGAAAAGTGAACGTTATACAGATAAATTAAATGTGACTTTAGTGAAGTTTTTAGTTAAAGGACAAACCCACCCACTAAAAGAACAATCGTTTAGAAGGATGGCCTCTTTATATATGTTTCATATATCATAGTTTGTGCTATGAATTCATTACTGTAGCCCTGCTAGCTTCTGGACGCCCATGGAAACTGAGACCATTAGAAAAACCTGTACTGAGCCTGTATGAGCCGGGCATGCTCAAAGAGGGAGACAGGGATTAACATCAGTCATTGCTGTGATGTTCAACTGTCAAAATCCCATACTGACAGTACTAACTGGAAGACCAGGAAGCAGAAGACAGGAAACAGAAAACCATTGTTGCGAGGATTTCAGGGTTAGAGTACACCTTTCACATTTCAATTGTATACGGTTTGGGTGGTTGGGGGGGGTGGTTACATGTATGTAAGTTTCATTTTGGGGTGACTTGCCCTTTAGAATACATATATACATATCTATAATTAAATGAGGTGTGTCGTTGACATATTGGAAAAGAGATCCCTGCCCTGAAAAGCTTATACAATTAAGTGGGAGGGACAACATACAGGTAAAGTTGGGGAAGGGATAAAGTGCTCAGACAGCTTAAAGCTGGGTACACACATAATGGTATAAAGACCTGATACCATCATATCCGAAGTATCGGGGATTTTATCGGTACTGCTGTGTATCTTCGGTTCCCGAACAAGGCGCGCGGCCGATGAAAGCTCGTTCGCCAGGGGGGAAAGACCAAACTTTCCGTGGCACACGCTAGTCGTCCCTATAAGGAGTCGGACCCGGGGGAGGAAACACACAACTCCAGCGCGTTTTCCCTATGATGTTCATATGATGTTCATAGGGAGAACGCTAGGACTGTGTGTATGCAGATCTTTGAAAGAGACAGACAGGACCTTGCAGATCATCTGTCATCTTTCATGATAGTGTTGTGTATCCACCTTCTGAAAACACCAGTCACTATTATGATGTGTAAGGACTATGGTACAGTTAGTATTTTAAACGAGCTAACGGATTGTCCACCAAGGCGAAGTGAGTAATCTTTACTGCTAAAGATTGACTAAAGATAAATTAAGAAATTGTAATGTATGTAAATTCGCCAAATTGCAAAGTTAGAAATGGAGAGATGTAAGATAGACCTGCAAATGCTGATTCTTCCTGCTTTCCAGTTAGCAGTTTCAATCATGGATAGACAGGTGCATCACACAGGCGAATAACCTATTAATATTATCCCCTAGCTGCCTCTTTGGCACATGCGCGCAGTCGTTCAGAAACAAGAGTTATACACAGGTACCAAAAGCGCCCGATACTGTCGACGTTTTTTTTTGGGGGGGGGGGGATCTAGAATTTTTGCTTTGTGGGGTGAAATGCTGGAACTTATTATAAACAGTGTCGTCAACCTGACACTGGCACAATTGCTTGTGGGTCATCGCCAAGTAAATTAATATCAGAGCCCCAGAATAAAGTGTTTTCTTTCTAAACATGATGTCTCTGGTTAGATAAACCGTGGCAGTTAGATTGACATGGAAATGGACTGTGCTTGTCTGCTTTAAATTTAACTCTTACAAAGCCAGTTTGTTTTTTTCGATGTTTTTGATTTGTGTTGGTTATTTCCCTACATGATGGCAGAAGAGTTAGCAAAACACATCCTGGGTACAAAAGCCCCAACTGCACAGGTTTGAAATCCGCCCTAACCGCCAATGGAGAGAATGACGATTTACTAACAGCTCAAAAAAGAAATTGCTGTATGTTAGTGGGGTTACCAATGGCTGAAAAGGTCCTGGCACTATCTTCCATACCTCCTGACATTCCGGACCATTTCATACCTTTCCCATTCATTGCGTTGTTGAAAGTCATCCCTCAACGGTATATTTTTCTATATTGTCAATAAGATAAATCCCCTCAGTATTTCCTGTCCTCTTTATTTTTTATTTCAGGACGTTATAGATATTCCCAAAGATCCCTTTCCACAACCCTCGACTCGAACACCGAAAATTCAGAGTGATATAGAGTCTACCAGCCGGTACACGTTCATGGAAGGTGGCGACAGGTTGTATGTCGTCTGGAGTTACGATGCAGTAAGTTCAGGAGCGTTTTTTTGGTTATCATGGCTCATTTGGGATATGGTAAGGACTAGGCCTGGGTGTTGTGTAGTGGTGTGAATTAAACAAAGCTGCTGGGGTGTCCTGTTAATAAATCATTGCTGCTTTGAAATATTTCTGACAGTCACTTATCTGTGGGTATTTCAGTTCGGTAACTGGACTTGAAAGTTTAGTTCTGCATTTTGACAGTTATTGGTCTAACAGAAATAGATACCAAGAATTAAAATGCCACTATAATTTAGAAAAAATAAAATAACCCCCCTATTATCCTTGTAGCTGTTTGTGTCTTTTCACCATCCAGCTGTCCGAGCCACCAACAGTGCTACCTGCACCCTTGCCTGTATTAAATGGTGGTCACATGGCTCAAGCTGGTGAAAACAGGAGTGTGCCTTTTTAAAACATATATTATAGTGTTTTATAGAAGATTGTTTAAGGGTAATGACATGGAATGTAATATGGAATATGGAATGGATTGAGACTTAATGTACCTTTTGTACTTCAAAAAAGAAATGTAATTGAGAATGTATGAGACATTATTTCTGTTCCAATTGACCCTGGGAGTTCCTATATCTCACTATTAAGGTAGGATCATTGCAAAGGCAATGTTGTCAGGAACAATTTTTCTTGGGGAAAAAAACATTTAATTTTCATTCTTATGTTGCACATACCCACTAGGTCCGCCATGGTCTTTTTTCTTCCGCGATGCAAACTTCCATTGCAATGTTTTAATAATAAATCCACACATTGCATGGGTACTTTTTAACCTTGCTCTGTACGGAACTATGGTCCCCAGTGGGCAGACAAGCATTCGGACAGTAACTGGACATTCTTAGGTGCTCCTGCATACAGGAAGTCAGTACTAGTGAACCATTTACTTTTACCAAGGATATTGCAGATTAGATTAAGGAAAATAAATATCACTGTTCCCTCTGTGCCACCCTCTCTCTCACACAGCAGACCCTCTGAAAAATAAGGTATTGCTTAATGGCCGTCTGAAGTATTGGGGATAGGCCTAAATGTATATGTTAACTTTAGACACAATGGAAGGTAAAGCGGGTTTTAACCCCCACACCACCACAATCAACCCAATGAGAAATTACACATCCTGTAAAAGCGTGCATTCTCTTTGGCTGTATGCCCACTAGTAAAGTAGGCAGCAGTCAAATGAACCTCAATTGGTAAAGAAACAATTAATTTCTAATTTTTAATTCCTGTAGAAACTTCTACAAAGTTTCCCTGTCTGGGTACAACCAAAGAGTGGGTTTTAAACTTTAGTTTCCTGAACAGTTACTGTCGAACAACTGAGGAAATATTTCCATTTTTAATTGTGGTTGAATCTGACTGCCCACTTTTGGATTTCTGACATAGAAAGTACCAGGCAAAAAAGTAGAAAACTGATGGGACACAGTGGGGAAGAAGCACATTTCTATCTCTGTTCCTGGAATTGTCTGGCCTAGGATAAAAATAGGGAGTCCTATTAATAGTCAGAAAGGGATTTCCCTGATGCGAAGTGTCTAAATAAAAGGAAAACATAAAGGAAACTGTCCTAATCCAGGCCTGTCCAATTGTAATTGAGTAGTGTGACCGCTAAAGTTAGTTTGTGCCTGTATGCAGAAAACGCACATAGAGCCATCTAGCGTGTGGGACCTGGGAGTAAATAGCAAACATTACAAATGTTTAGAGTCTCTGTAGCTGTATGCCAGGCTATAGGATTTCAATGGTTTTTTTGCATTACTCACATGCTTCAGCCATGATATCTTACAGGTGGTACGAGGCAGAGATCGAGGAGAAGATGAGACAACGGGACAGCGGCGTCAATCACCTTCATGGGCTCTGGGAACGCGGAAGTCACGTCTCTGCTTAATCTGAAGCAATTAGAGGAGGGGGGGAGAAAAGGCCAAGGAAGACAGTGGAGTCATCCTTGTCAAAGTATGTCGTCCATAATGTTTCATTTGGTTTTTTACTGGGATCTCGCAGGCTGAACTTCAGAATTGTATTTTCAGTTGGTTGTGTAAAGTGCAGTGAGTTTCCTTTGTAGGTCAGTACTGGAAAGTGTCCCTTTTGTTGTAGATTCCAGAACAAACGTGAATTTATAATGGGATGAACATTAGTGACACTTTGCACTGATAGTGCTAATAATCATGTCACAAAAATCCACCCTTCTTACAAGCACACGGACAAGATAGCAAGTCGCTGCCTTTGCATTAAGCGGAGTACACACCATCCATATTTGTGGCTGACCGACATTTCAGTGTATCTGGGCAAGATATTGAATGGTTCCTTGTGCAGCCGCGACAGACGTCCTGACCGTTAATTCGGACGAATGGATTGGTCGCTTAAAACCACTGGCAATCATGTGTGGTCCTATATTTACCGCACACTTGGTCACGGTGAACTGTTAGCCATCTACTTTTGGCGACCAACAGTCCTGCGTCCTGGCTTGACTGGTGATAAATGCTGAACGAAACAAAGGATCCAAACTAAGCTTTGATTGGTGGGATTTGTTTGCCCATGATGTAAAGCAGGGAGCTTGGCTTGTCACATGATAGAGGGGATTTATGAGCTTCATTTTGTCTCTTTGTCTGCTTGTTTATCTGCAATTTTTAGCTGTTACCACTAGATGGCCTACAATAACCTTTGTCCGAAGGAATGACTATAATATCTCTATACATAGCAATGGGTAAAGTAACCAAGGAGGCCTAGTAAAGCCGTAGACCAATATTAGGAAGAGAGGAGGTGGAGAGTACTGGATGAGGCAGGCATTGCCGATTTGATTGATCGTAACACAGTAATTCTAGGGCATTCTATGGCTGATCTGGGTCCGGATTCTCTATTTGCCATGTTATTTTTACAGGAAAGAGATGATCGCCCAGCAGAGAGAATACAAAAAAAGAAAGATTGAAGAAAGCCCAGAGGATCAAGGAGGGAACAGGAGAGGGAAAGATCAGAAAACTAAATGGCAGCAGTTCAATAATAAAGCCTATTCCAAGAACAAGAAGGGCAGTATGTTTCCCCCTCCTGTCTGCTTTATATACAGAGCTGTAGTTGCACATTAACCAAATGTGGGTTACTAGAATAGGATGTGGAGATCTGTATCCAGTAAGGGCAGAAGAAGTAAACCCCACTTTTATATATAACAAGTTAACTTCCTGTATAGTACAGAACTTCCCTTAACTAGCCATAGGTTTATTTGGAACTAGCACTTCCTGTCACAGAATAAAAACAAGGCAATTCCCAAGGCTAGAGAATGGTTCCATGAATGGATGAATTGTGTTGATCTTATAAGAAAGCATTGAGTTCCATCTCTGTAGCATAGCTTTTCCAGAGACTGACCCAATAACATTAAAGTGAATATCTGTCCAAGTGATGGCGGCTGCTAGTTTATTTTAGTTTTGGGAAATACTTGTACCGTATATACTCCAGTATAAGCCGACCCGAGTTAAGCCAGGTTGGGTTTTAAGGTCTATTTTTAAAGCCTGAAAACCTCGGCTTATATCGAGTATATACGGTATTCTTTTTGCTCTTTCATTTGTTTTTTTTTTCTAGCTGTCGGATGAGCCAATGCACGTAAACATTGACAGAACAATCTGTCCTCCCTTTCCTTCCTGTCCTTGATTTAGGTCGAGGAGTATTTTTGCCTTCTGAGAGTGTCACAGGCAAGGTTGGCGTGGGGAGTGTGGAATGCAGACAAGCCAATGACTCAGTACCAAGACACTTCCAAATACAACGTCCGACATCTCATGCCCCAGTAATGGAAGGGACTGGTTTCGACTTTGCTGGGGCTTAACATTTTATCATTATATTTTTCTAAATACTATTATTTGCTGTTATTATGAGGGATAGTAAAGCATACTGGGTGGGTGTTTTGTATGGGGAATAGAGAATGGTCATTCACACAACGCAGTCCAGTGGTAGGGGTGGAATAAATTGGCACCATGTGGGTGCTGGCAGTGCTGGATACCCAGTGTTTTTAAAATCTGTAACTTTATTTAGCAAGATTTGGATGTGACAGTGTTGCATTTGGTGGAAGGGGTTAACATTCCAAGGACATTATATCAAATTTTTACAAACTACTGAATCTTGTACTGAACTTGAGGGTCTGTAACATGGAAATAAGCTCTGGGTCCTGCAAACCTGGGGGGTTTAGTTTTTTATTTCTGTATTATAGTGGGATTTTTAAGTCCGTATCGTTGTCCTTTAATCTCCGGTTACCATTGTGCAGGCACCTTTTGTGCGTGGTGAAACATTCTCAACCTGCTGGTTCTAGTCCTCATATAAAGCTGTAATTTTGGGGAACTGTAAGTGTATTAGTTGAAGATAAAGGCCTAGTCTGATGTGACATGTATATATATATCATTTTGTGACATAAAAGTGTGGTTGTTTAAGCTAGGTTTGTTTCTCCGACCTTCCTTTGTGTTAATTATTTCTGTAAATGGACTCGATTAATATTGGAGATCCCCGTCAGTCAGTTTGTTTACCAATATTCGGGTCAGTGAGAACTGCAAGATTTTCACTTTTAACCCCAGATGTTTTGAAAATTAAAAATCCCCGAATCTCCTATCCAGGTAACTGACAAGGACGGTTTATTTGAAGAGTGGTCATGCCCTACGCTTCTATAACATTAATTGGACTGTTGGTATCCCTTTAAGACTGCACTTAAAGCCCAACTCTTCTGCTTCCTCGCCATTTTGATCCTCCTCATGTTTTCCAGCTGTTGTGATGCCATTTATTACTGTATTTAAAGGGGATAGCAGTGAAAAGTATTACAGCCATGTAGGCAAGTTGTCATTTGTTGGAACTGAAATCTGTCATCTGCCCAGTTAAAGCTGGTGACACACATTCCCGATAAAGGGCAATCCCATCGGTACTGATAGGTAAAGCATGCATGGAAGAAATGACAAATGTTAGCATCGTCATCTGGAATGGATGTTTCGGACAAAACTTTCCGCTTCACACGTCGGCCCCTGTTCGAGAGTATAGAGAGTGTGACATGATCGTAGGGAACAGACATTCTCCCTATACTGACTGTGTACTCTTCCATCTGTCAAAGATGTCTTCAGACTGTTACAGTGTGTACCCACCTGTCTGTCAACAGTTAAGGGTTAGGTTAGGATTGTTTTCATACAGGAGTTGTATTCACTTCCGACTGGAGGAAACCAGGTCAATGGAGAATGGGCAAAAAAATCAACAATATAAAACAGTTACGTGTAATTTATGCGAGAGGCTGAGGCTTATCTATAATTAAGCGGTTGACAGGCATTGTTAAGGTAATCGGCCCGCTTGTGGGCACTTTATCGTCGAAACAGCCGCTCGTTCAGAGATCGGTGACCTTTTACTTTGAGTAAAGCATGGTCTGCCTACACCAGGGTACTTGGAAAATGCTTTGGAAAGTGGTATGGTAGCTTCCATGTGTACTGCAAGGGCTTATCCTGTGACCCAGTAAATTAAAGCCCAGTGCTGTAGCGGTGCTCCTTTAAGTTAGTGTAAAAACTGGACTTGTCCATAATAATCAACTTTTTTTAAACACAATTCGTTTTCATGCTTTGGAGCCTCATTCTGTTCAACTGTAGAATCTAATCTCGTGAGTAAGAAAGAGTTGAGTTTCTAGGAAGAGAGGGTACAGTCGTGCCAAAGATGATAAACATGGCACCCTGAATACGTGCCAAGCAGTGTCTGGGTATCTGGGTGCCTGAGGATTTGTTTTTTTTTTTTGTGTTAATGATAAATGTGAATTTGTTTGTATGGAAACTTTCTATGAAATAAAATGTTTTACAAGTCACCCCAGATCCGATTACAGCCATGAATGGTGAAATTTATAATAGGGGTGCAGGAGAGATTGGTCAGTAAGGTTCTGTTTGGGTCAGTGTCACTTTACACGGTGTTTTACATGGGGTACATATGAAGAACTAGGCAGAACCCCACACACGATGCACTTGGAATGGCTCATGTCAGAATATTCTTTTATATTATATTATACTTGTGTCTGTCGCAGATTGTCAATTGAAGCTGTGTACCGACCCAAGACTGGACACAACACCCACTAGTGTAGCTGTAAAGGCTGCCTGGATTTGCAGAGCAAAAATGGTGTAAAAGTCTGTCTGGAAGAGTGCTGAGCTCTCTTGCCAGCGTTTTGGAATTTGTCCAATTGGAACTCACTTTGCTCCCTTAACATTACAAGGATATCAGGTCACCTCAGGGTTGTGTAATATATGGTCAGGGATCTCGGTGATGTAATAACCTTACGTTACACTGGAAAGGGCGCGT
Source organism: Hymenochirus boettgeri (assembly GCA_019447015.1). Lineage (NCBI taxonomy): Eukaryota > Metazoa > Chordata > Amphibia > Anura > Pipidae > Hymenochirus > Hymenochirus boettgeri. The sequence continues at coordinate 295,324 of JAACNH010000051.1, read as the reverse complement.
TATCCCTTAAATACGGAGCTCTCTAACCTGAGTGCCCTTACATGGGAGTGGTTTTCTTGTTCACTGACATTCTCTTCTGTTAACATTAGTTACCCTTTGTTAAAGATCCCACATTGGGACCTTGTATTAGTTTGCTATACCTGGTTAGCATGTGTCTGTGTGAAGGTTCATATGTCGCGGGCTGATAGATGTATATGCACATCAGTTTGGCCGACTATTCTGTGTATGGAGCATTTGGTTAAGGGGTGGTTGATGATCTGTCTGAATGGGTCAACGAGCCCTGACCGCTGGGCTGTTTTGGCCGCAAAGTTCCCATACACGGATTGGTCCCCGCAATTGCACATGTGTATGAGGCTTTAGAATGTTAAGACTGACGAGCAGTTCCTTGTTTAAATGGGAAGGGAGCGATCCCGAGATCTCCTGCAATGTGGGAGAACGAGACATTGAGATCTGACCAGGCGGATCACTTAATATTGTTATGATGTTGGATTGTTGCCCAATACAGTCAATTTTGGGGTCTCTATAACCTACACTCAATACGCAATCAACTTCTCTGTGGCTCCTCTTAGTCAGTCTATGAGGTTGTATGTTCATGAATGGGAGGAACCCGAGACGATATCCACCCCCACGACTAAATTTAAAACACACACCCCCCCCCCCCCCGGTCCATAAATGTTCTGGTACTTGAAACCTGGAAACTGCATGAGCTCTCCTTTTACATTGCCTTAAGGGCATCCCACTTCCTCACAAATATACAGTACCCCTGTCAAAGTCACGAAGATCCCTACCTCGACCAGGGAATACAATCCCTGTGTACTCTGCCACCCCATATCCCCAATAATATCTCCACTCTCCTGGCTGTGTAATAAAAGACTGGTAGGTAAGACAGTTCCAAAAAGATCCAACTGTACTGTGGCACACTGCTGTTGGCTGGTTGGCCAGACAAGTAGGTAGGTTGCAATCCTCTCAGCCCCCTACTTCCAGGGCTCCATAAACCAGCAAGGTATAAAGTAGAGGAGCACACTACTTTAGTGAAAACTTCTTTATTTTAGTGCAAAAACCGCATCAACGTTTCGGGACACTAGGCCGCTTCTCCTGTTTTGCACTAAATAAAGAAGTTTTCATAAAGTTGTGTGCTCCTCTACTTTATATTTTGCTAGGTAAGACATAGTCCTTTACTTCCGATCTTCAATTAAACTGAAAAAAGTTTGGGTACCGTTATACTCGAGTATAAACCGTCCCGAGTATAAACCTAGGTACCTAGTTAGGTAAAAAAAGGAAATCACATTGACTCGAGTATAAACCGAGGGGGTAGTATTTGCCACTAAAGATGTTTGGAAACTACAACTCCCAGCATGCTTTATTGCTGGGAGTTTGTAGTTTTCAAACATCTTAAGTTGCAATACTTACATATAAGAGTAAAACCTTCTTTATTTGTGCATACTGATTGCACAAATATAGGAGGATTTACCCTATTGCAAGTATTGCCACTTAAGATGTTTGAAAACTACAACTCCCAGCAATAAAGCAGCTGGGAGTTGGTTTCAAACATCTTAAGTGGCAAATAGGGGTATGCACAAATAAGGTTTACTCTTATTTGTAAGTATTTTCCAATTCCCTGTGCAAGTAAAAGTTTCCCTACTTGTCCCGGTCGCGCGGTCCGAATCCTCGCTCCACAGCCTCTGCGCATCCGGATGATGTCACTACCGGCGCCTCTCACTTTGCGAGCAGGTAGTAACATCATCCGGATGCGCAGAGGCTGTGGAGCGAGGATGCGGATCGCACGGCCGGCGGACAAGGTAGGAGATAGGCTGACTCGAGTATAAACCGAGGTTAGATTTTCAGGCTTTTTTAAGCCTGAAAACCTCGGTTTATACGCGAGTATAGGTTTAGGTTTTAGCAGTGGAGCGACTTACCCTTTAAACAGAACCCCAGTTGGTATTAAGAGAGGAACGTACTGGGACAGGCAATTTCTTTTTGATTTGTTATTTTGATCTGTTTCAACGTTGCACCAGTTTTCTGAATACATTAAACATAAAAAATAAACTACAAGGCGTTAAACAAAAACAGTGACACCATCAATAACTTAGGAAATTCTATAATGTTATATTAGCAATAAGGGTAAATTAAATTAACTCATTTTAAATAATTATTTAGGTAGCAATGGCTTTAATGTTAAAATGTATGTTGGATAATGGTGCAGTCTTCAAAAATGATCTTCCAACTCCAGCAAGGCCCGCAACAAAATCACTTCAACAACAGCTGGTTAGTCATTCTGTCTGGGCCTATACATCCTGTCTAGCCTAGGAAAGCAACACCAAAAAAGGATGTGGTATTGTACTGACGGATATGAGTGGAGGTTTTGCTTTTAATTTCTACATCTAAAATGATGCATTTAAAAGGACAAACTGATTCATTAACCTTTTTCTAATCCAGCATTCAATCCAATAACAAGCTAGTAAACTTCAATTGTAACGAGTTGCCATTCTCCTAGTTGCAACCAGTCTACCTGGTTATTACTATAAATTGGATTTCCACTAGATCAACAGTGCCTTGATTAATGCAGGAAAGGAAAGAGTTAAAACCCAGTGAGATATAGGAGAGAGCAGGTGAGGTTCATGCAAATTACAGGGCATATTAATAAAGCATATGGCATATTTGTGATATCACATCAAAGCAGTTGTAAAATAGTGCAGTGTGGGTATGTACAGCTGCCTTCCCTTTAAATCGGGACAGTATAGAGAAACACATTGCACAGAGCTGTGCTAAGACAGGTTCACTACATTATCATCCTCCTGCAGCTCTGTACTATGTTATTTTGATAAGTACTACCCTCCAACCTTCCCCTTTAAATAGGGACACTATAGAGAAATACATTGACAGAGCTGTGCTAAGATCAGGTTCGCTTCATTATCATCTCCATCCTGCAGCTTGTACATAGTTTCTATAAGTGTAAACTATTAAAGGGCAATACGCATTAAAGGGGGATGTTGAAGGGGATGAAATAGGTTCCTACACGTAAGCACCTTAATCTGAATATATTGAAAACCCCACAGCAGTAGAAATCTTAAAGTGGAAGTGCACCATTAAATAGAAAGTCAGACATTTAAATAAAGCACATCTGCAATGGTTTTAATTGAATTGCTATTTATTAATTTATGATATTTAATGTTTTGGCTACAGAGTCCTTCTGACCCGGCCTAACTCAGAGGTACGAATGACAAGGTCCGATACAGGGGCTGGCCCCTTAAGGCACCAATAATGTAGTATGAGTGCAAATATGCTTATTTACCAATGTTCAGGTGCTGCATTTTATGGCTACATGGTAACTTCCCCTTTAAACAATTAGCTAAGCAAAAGGATACAGGCGTCTGTCTTTTGGTTTCAATGTTTGAAAACAACAAACCCCCAGCATTCTGCAAGCATATGAATGAACTTAAAGTTTCCTAGAATAAAAACAAAGCAGGTTGGTAGTGGACGCCATTCACCCTGATCTGGTTTTAAGGCTCATCTGTTCTATAGATTATGTTAACAGAATCAAGTCAAAAGGCTCCGTATTATACTGGGAGGCCAGGGGACACACCGCGTTAAAAAAAAATGTGCATTCAGGGTCATTTTATATTAGCTTTAGTTTATAAGGAAGCTGCCAAACTGGATTCCGGTAGCATGAAGACAGCCAGTTACAAGGGCCATATTTTCAAGGCGCGTTGGATTTGGTTCCGCATTTTAAATCGCAATCACATGCGTTTTTCAATAGTCAATAAAAAAAGCACGTGCAAACGCAACAAAAATCGCACATGGAATCGTATGCGTTGCAGTGTGGCGTGCCCTTGCGCCTGATGTTTATCGTACATTTACGAGCTCCTTTAAATTACCAAACCTACGGCTTGGTACTGTACGGCCGATGTGATGTACTTTTACGATAACAGCGCTATGGAATTTTCCGATACTGCAGGTTTCTAAATTTGTCCCGTTGGGTCACAGTTTTATAGAACGACTGTGCCTACTGCTGGGACAGACACAACGACATCTTGGCAATTGGTGCACTAGGAAAGCAGTTTAGCCCGCGACAGGCGACCTGAAACCCCCTTATTAACCCTCGGATCTCTGGAAAAGAAGCAGCAGCAAAATGGTCAAGGGTCGAAAGCAAAACGTGTCCCCACTGGGGTTAAAAAAAAAAAAAATCTTAAAGCTGCTCTCACCAATACAGTGAGGCAGCGTATGCACGGAACTGCCCCATAATGCACAAACTTACAAAGTTGAACATATATCAGTCTAACAGACACAGGACGTATATTCAGTTCAGTACCACTCTCATACCGTGTTGCTAAAACACCCAGTTTCCATAATTAGAGTGAGTCTCTCTTGGGGGGGGGTGTTGTGCTACTGGACAATTCCTTTAACACAGAGTTGCAAACTCTAAGGGGGGTACACACCACTTTGGGTCGGCCGAAAATATCTGCTGGTGTGGGGCGGCCGACCTGAATCAGGAGACGATGACGATCAGACATGTTGGTAAATTCCGATCGAACGGTCCCAACGGGACAAATAAACGTTCATGTGTACCCAGCCTTATGGCCACATACAAAAAAAACAAAAAAACACCAGCAGATATCTCCATTCAAATGCTACATTTCCCTCTCCATTATAGCTACTTATTTTTAAGAAAGAGAAGTAAACTTGCCCATTCTGATAAGACCTGCAAGAAAATCGAACCAATAAAAAATTATTTGGGGGAAAAAAACCCTCCCCAGTCCAGAAAATAACTGCGCTAAGCAAGACTCCTCCCACTTAAAAGCCCCACCCTGATAAAATGCACCCAGCCCACCCCCTGAGAATTAGTGGATGGAGGGGAAAAAAAACCCCACTAAAATAGACAAAATATTAAAATAAGTTAAAAAATAAAAGTGATTTTAAAGGCACCAGATTTTCACCTGGGTGTAGACAATGGAGTTTCTGGGTGTCATAATCACCTAACACACACATATATATTATAATATATATCTTATTCCATCTGCTTGACGTAAAAAAATCATCATTGAAAATTTCATCTGCAAAAATAATTTAAGGGAGTGCGGGTAGGTAGATATGAAACTCTCGTGCCAGGATTTTCTCCCAATGTCCATCAATAAGCAGCCTGAAATACAACTCCCAGAATCCTCTAGGAGCAGGTGTATGCTCATTGGGTGCAACTGATCAAACACTTCCAAAGTCTTGTGTGGATCACAGGAAAACAAACATTCTAATATCAGCCCTTGAGAAGGCAAGGATTGGTCCGCAGAGTGAGCCCCGCTGCCCGTGCCACTGGTCGTACCTGTAACATGGCACCGTGTGCTCTATGAAGGCTGATCGCTCTTCTCTGCCGCCACAGTAAACATTAGATGATTTCAGACATTAAATGTCAGTGCAAAACAAATAGATTTAGATAGTGACGTCCAAGGTAAACCAAGATTTCCCATTGGATCCTGCCGATATCCAACCCAACGACATCATCTTGTTTGGTCAAGTCTTCGGCAAGGCAGATCGATTACAACAACCAACATCTGGACGGTGATGTGAATGAGAGTCAAAGACAAAGATTTTGGTCCCTTTAAGCAGAGAAAAATCCCACCGACAACACCAACGCATGAGGGGACATAGATCTCCGAGACAGCTGCAAATATGACCGTGTAGAATGCCATTGGCCCATCGGTGTCCGGGATTTACCATCTAGGTGCTGAAAGCAATTTGATGCTGGCACTGGAGTAGCCTTCATCACTGCCCAGACTCTGCATGCTACGTGATCATCCAAGTCACTGACGCTGGCCGTACTGCTGCTCCTGACTTCCAAGTGGGAAAACTCTGTGCTCTCAACGTCCACTTCAATCTCCTCTGCAACAAAAGAGACACAATCCTACATAAGGTCACAGGTTCACAATTACAGAGCTGAATAAGTCAACAAATTAAACAGATGGGCACAATGCTACACTGAAAGCAACCAATCAGCAATCAGCTCGACTGGCAACTCCATCGTAGGAATACTAGTATAATATGGTTTATAAAGATAATAAAGCCAGCCAGATAGAACACACTAGGTGTACATTCTGTGAAGATCGATGGTGCGCGATGGGCATTTTGATCGCCTACTTCCCGATAGAAAGTGTATGACCCTGTGTGGGCGCCGTAAAAATTAAATATCTTGTGAATTTCTTCCTGATTTAACCTTATAGAAGAAACTATACATATATATTTTTAAACTTATTTCGGGGGATTCAATGTGGGTCCAATCCGTGTAAACCCACGTTAAGCCGATTATCAGGTTAACTTGCGTTTTACTTGTGTTTAGGGCACAGCGCATTTGTAAATGTTTGGAAAGCGATGTGCAACGGATACAAACCCCTTTGGTTAAGTTTAATGCTATCTCGTAGCACGAAACGTAAGGGGTTATGTACGAGGTCTTTCATCCGGAACGTGTTACCATCGCACGATCACAATGCAACGCCCGACGTAATCTCTAGTTTAAGTAATCGATCTTTAATATTGAATCTCCCCGAAAGGGTTTGTCCTTCTTAGTCCGTTGCATTACTGTACATTTAGTCGATTTTAGATTTGAACTAAGAAGGCTTTCATGTTGCACAGTCCTTGTTGACTTCAAGGAGCCTTGTGAGCATGTGTAGCTATTTGAGACACCCCCCTGACCCCACTATTCACTGTCTCTATGCAAATATTATCTTTACAGATGTACATCAATTGGAAGTCCCCGATAAGACTTGCTTATTACCAATGCAGTTTATTTTCAGCCAGCATGCATTGCAGACACTACCAGGAATGATACAAAATAGTCAGCTGATTTACTGCCTTTTTAAAAAAATTTGCTTTCTGTGTTCATAGCAAAAGATAAAGGGGCAGATTTACTGAGAGGTCAGGACACCCCCCAGCCGGCGTTAACAACATTCGTTGTGCGCTTAAACCATCAAGACTTTTCATGTTAGCTGGTGTTAAGTAACGCTGTAAGTAATCCCCTTCGAGACAACTGCAAAATGGATATGAAATCTGCAGTGGTAGATTTCCCCCGAGGGATAGCGGCTCTGGCTAAGTCTCTCCCCAGTGTTTTTAAATGTACATATTTCTATTGTACAAGTGCTTACATTTAGACACACAGAGCCCATGAGGTTATAGGTTCATCCCAGACTTGCTTATTACAAAAATCTGACCACTCCCTTAGCAGTCTATTAGGAAAATGTTGTCTGGGGACTTAAGTTCCCTTAAAAGCTGTTCAAACTACTAGGTGAACATGGACTTTATTAAAGTGTCAGTAGAACCCAATGTATGAAAATTTCATCTTTCATCGAGAATATTCTTATGTTCCTGTGTGTATGTAGTTTTAATATTATTAATACAAGATATAAAATGTAGTTCTTTTTACATCTATGGCAACAACAAACTAATTCCTGTACCTCTGTCGGCGATCTGTCCGTAGACGCGTTTGAGCCCACACTGTCCGATCGGATCCTTTCAGACTCCGGTGCAACCTGCAGATGTTCCAATCTCCTTTCAGGAACCGGTGCTCTCGTTCCAATACAATCCAACTGGTGTGGCTGCGTTTTTGCGCGCGTCTTCAAGTTTCTGAAAGGAGAAAAGAAACAGGGTGTCTTGACAATTGGTCTCTATTACAGCAAACCTAAAGACTGACACAAACTGCCTTATAAGGAAGAAGGGACATCAAGGAATCCTGGAAAAGAACACAATCCCTGGCCTCTTATCTAATTGGGACAAAGACAAGAGACGCAACTGGGGGAGGGAATTGTGCTTGGGACCAGAACTAAGACTATTTATAAATCATTTAAATCTTCCCCAGGTTTTATAATTCATTCCTGTAGCCTGTGGTTAGGGTCGAGTAACATTCCTCTTTGTAATGCAAGCAGGGTTAGATTGCAAGCGACCATACATTAGATTTTATATACAATCCGACGTTTCCATTGATTGGCCGAAAAAAATTGGACATTCTCCCAATCTTATTATGTGACATTAGATCGTAATTACGATTGGGAAAGTCGATCGGTAAAATGAGTAAGGTTGTTTCTGAAGTTCCGATTAAAGTAAATATAATTGACAATAGACGACAGACATTAATCACAACATGAATTGAATGTGGAGCAATATGTATGGTATATCTATGTAAAATTATAAGACGTAATAACCTTTGTAATGCAACGTTACAGGTAAAGTTTCCACTAGGAGGCGCCACTATTCTTCTTAACCTGATATGCAGCTTTGCCTTGTTAAGAAGTCCCCAGAGTGGTGTGTCTGGTGCTGTCTGGATCCAGAGGAATCAAATTTTTAACCGTTCCAAACATAAGCGCAGATGAGCCCTCCTACCAATGCAAGAAACAGAAAATCAGTACGGCAAGGGTCGGCAATGTAACCATAAATATTAAAAGGTCAGGGAGCTGGGGCCACAATCTATAATCTAGTGCAATACATTTAATACCACAGGGGCCATGTCTAGATTTCCAGTCTGTAGTTAAACTACAAACAACCAACAATCTCTTATTGGAACTATTAGAGATCCGAGCAGAGGGAAGAAAGAGTTAATCATTTGAATAACTTTAATGGGATGTGACAGGGTTTACAGAGAATTCAATACCAATGAAAAGGAAACGTTAACACCCACTGGGCAGAGAGGCTCTCAGTACTGGGCCCTTGGGAAGCAGGGGGGACCCCATCTTCTTAGTTTCCTATGACGAATAGCCTCTCCCAGAAAACCACTGGATGAAGCCCGGATAGGGGCCAGGGATTCCTAGTTACGCCACTGCCTGGCGCTAATGAGCGTAACTAATACATATTAGAATGAGAAATTTAAGGGTTAAATCGAAACTCTATATTACACAGGACGGCCGCGATAAAAAGGGTAAAATCGCTTGTACCGTAGGGAACGGACAGAGATTATTCACCCAAACAGGCACCAATTCGCATCTTAAATTAGAATTCAAAGGCCTCATTGTCACCTTCCAGGTGAGTGTTAAAGGGACCTGATCCTTTATCTGTTATGTTACACATGTCAAGGTCCCTAAACCCTAAAATGACATTCATTGTGACCTTGTGGTCTCCAAGCAAACTGTCCCAAGGAGATGTCCAGAGATCCTTTCCTGAAGGCTATGGCTCCACTACAACGCACTAAATTGCGCTGCAATCGTTCATTCTTGTGCGTTTCCGTTTGCGCGTACGCTCCAAATGGAAATGGATATGCAATCGCATGCGCATGGGAAATCGCGGGGATTTTTGCGTTCCCGCGATTTACATTATAACCAAAACGCATGCGCTGTTGCGGCCGCAAACACTTAAAAAAACGCGTAAGTGGGGCCTAGCCAGACATTACCTTTAAGTAAATCCTAGTGCCTATGGAAGGGGAATTTAAAGATAACTGTATCCCTTTAATGCCTATAATAATCACTGTTAAAGGCACAGGCACTTTAAAGGTTAATCACTGGAGATTTGGGTGATAGAGACCATGTAGGATCCTTTTTATTAATAAGCTCCTTTAACCACGGGTTAACCTCTACCCACAATTCCTAATGTTACCCACAGTTCCAAACTGACTATATGAACATACAGAATAAATGAAGGTGCAATACTAGTTCCTATGATTTAAGTGGTACTTACCTATTTTTTTCCAGTTCGTTGTGTGTTGATCTGAAAGAGAAATATAAGATAATTAGTAATATTTATGAATATATTCTAAATATTCTCATATAAAATAATAAAACGACAGTCCTGTATAAAGGTAAAGATGATGTTTCCTGTATAAGGACGGTATTATATTTATATCAAACAAGTAAAATAAATAGAGGGAATTCGGGTTTTGGATGGGAGGATTGAACTTGCTGGACCTTTATTGATTCCAACCCTTAGGGCGTTCTTGTGCGTTTGCAAACACGATTTTGGTTTAATCGGAAATTGCGCATTGTTTTGGTGCACATTTTTTTAAGCAGACGCGTTTTTCTAATGTTAAATTACAAAAACGCAAGCGCAAAAGCGGAACGAATAGCGTCTCTTCAAATAGCTGCTACCATACTGCTTACCCCATGCAGTAGATACCAAGTTCAGAATGAGAAGAACTCGCAACAGATTTTCCCATTATATCGGCTCAGTACACCGGACAGATTGAAAACCCAACACGGCGTTGGTCCTCATGTGTGTGGTAACGGGATTATCTTCTTCTGCCATCAGAACTGTGAGTTATTACTGTCCTACTATCTAATGTCTGCTCCTCAAATCCTGGACTACAATCCCAGAATCCCCCACGAACCAGACAAGTGCAGGCTGGGTTGTCTTTCCCTAGCTTATAGAAACACATTAGTATAAGACCAAAGGACCCATTTGACCAGTTTGGTCTTATTTGGCCTTTAAATGATTCTTCCTTCTGCTGACCCTCTCCTACCATCCCAATGTCATGTTAAGAGATTATCAGGATCCACATGTGGCGACGTAGTTTTCATCCTTTCATGTCAAGGTTGGGGATTATTCCCAGTTGTCTCAGAGAGCCAAATGCCTTATCCCACGCAGGTGACGTTAATTTATCCGGAATTCCGTGTTAGTCCCTTCTCATTGTATCACATGGAGTCCTAATGGACTATCCGAGACTCGGAATTTCTTTCCATATCAAGTTGGCCAACAGCTGCAATGGGACCAACTGTCTAGTAAATCCAAGGAAACAGACTGAATTACAGTCTAATACCTAGAATATAGCTTAGTTTGAAATAATTAACCCTCCAACCACATAATAGGGGGGTCTACGCTAGAGACAGGGTGGCAATGCTTCGATTAAAGGGGAAGTTCATTACAAATAAATATAGGTTCATTTAAACAAAAACATTTCATTGATGGCTAACGTGGAATTTTAAAGATTGTCCTTGTCTATTCATTTTACTACGGTCATCGCCCGAGATTGTCGCCTTTTATTTACTTTTTTTTTATAAAGTACATATATAAAAAATCAAATAAAAGAAATGTAAAAAAAAAAAGCAACAAGTACCGTATATACTCGAGTATAAGTCGAGGTTTTTAGGCTATAAAAATAGCCTAAAAATCGAACCTCGACTTATACCGGGTCACTCGTCTTTGTAATGCAGTTATCCGGCTTCAGCTCACTTCCGCTCACTCTTCACGCTTTCTGGCGGTCAATATTCAGCGCCGGTCTCACTTCCCGGCACTAGACACGTGTATGCAGGCAGCGATGCTTAGTGATGCAGCCGGATTCCTTGATTCGCACACAGGCAAGTCCTCTTCTCTTAGCATGGGTTTAACACCAATTCATCTGGATGAGTTGCCATTATAGCATTGCCCTGTATATGTCCTGTAGGCGTGAAATGGGGGTTTCTTTATCCCGTGGGGTAACATGTATGTTTTTGTTTTATTGGGGTATATGAGCTTGTGTATGTATTTAGAGCTGTAACCAAAGAAGAAATAGAGGGGGGGAGCAGAAACATTGTGCAGCAAATCAGGTTAGTCCTGCAGACGTTTGAAACTACAACTCCCAGCAGCTAAAGCATGCTGGGAGTTGTAGTTTCCAAACATCTGGAGTCTCATGGAGGTTAATGTGTGAGAGATAATTTCTACCCTCGACTTAACTCGAGTCAATCATGTTTTACTAATTTTCAGGTAAAAATAGGTACCTGACTTATACTCGGATCGACTTATATTCGAGTATATACGGTATGTTAATGTTCTGTCCCTTTAGGCTCTGGGGGGTGCCAGCCAGGTGAGCTATAAGTGAGCTTGAGCTCGCGGGAGACCACCCCAGAATCCGGTAGACTCAGAGATCTCACTACATCCGCCAACTAATTAATGTGACGCACACAAACAACATTATTATACATGGAAGTTTTTCTATTATCATATAAAATCCGGTGGTTATATAACGGAAGTATGGTGGTGTAGTAGAGGGGGAAAGGGACTACGTGTCCGGTTACACGCTTGGAGGATGGAAGAAGGAAATCTATGCAGCGATTAGTGCAATTTACCAGTTTACTAACAGGATTACGTGTCTGGCTTTAGGTCACACGGTGCCATATTATTATAGGGCAGAGAGAAGGTCAATGTAAAGCAGGAAAGACCTTGTGTGAAATCCCAAAAGCCCCTTAACAAGAATAAAAGCAACATGGAATTCAATAAACCAATAGAATACAACGTGGCACAACGTACTACTGTTTATAACCATATCCCTGTTGACTAGGGATTCTGGGAAATGTAGTCTCACCGATTTCATTCCAACTGTACTGTCCTGTGTAACAAGAATGTCTCGGGGTTCTGTACTGGGGCCACTTCTGTTAATCTGTTATAAATGACTTAGAAGGGGCATTGAGAACAAGGTCTCTGTGTTTGCTGATGACACTAAATTATGCAGAGCTTTGGAAACTTCCAATGATGTACAAGTGTGCAAGCAGACCTAGATAGATTATCACAATGGGCAGCAGAATGGCAGATGGGATTCAATGTTGGTAAATGTAAGGTGATGCATTTGGGATTTAAATCCCTGTGCCACCTACACCATAAATACTCTGTGTTAAGTGCATCTGAAATGGAAAAAGATTTGGGGTTCTGGTAGATAACAGACTTAGCTGTAGCAAACAATGCCAGGTAGCAACAGCTAGAGCTAGCAAGATATTGTCTTGTATAAAGAGGGGAATAGATTCAAGAGAGAAAAATATTATTCTCCCTCTTTACAAGGCACTGGTAAGGCCTCATTTGGAATATGCGGTGCAGTTTGGTATCTATATAGAAAAGGGACATCTTGGAAATTGAGGCAGTTCAGAGAAGGGCAACTAAAGGCAGATTAGACAAGTTAGGTATGGTAGAGTAGGCTATAATGTTTGGACCAGATGGACATGTCTCCAATATCTCCAATACTATGTTACAATGTAACTGTTATACAGACATTATGGGTAGGGTATAAAGGTTGGACCAGATGACGTATGTCTTTATAAACCTCCAATACATGTTACTATGTAACTGTTATACAGACATTATGGGTAGGGATAAAGGTTGGACTAGATGGACGTATGGCTTTATACAACCTCCAATACTATTACTATGTAACTGTTATACAGACATTATGGGTAGGGTATAAAGGTTGGACTAGATGGACGTATGTCTTTATACAACCTCCAATACTATGTTACTATGTAACTGTTATACAGACATTATGGTAGGGTATAAAGGTTGGACTAGATGGACGTATGTCTTTATATAACCTCCAATACTATGTTACAATGTAACTGTTATACAGACATTATGGGTAGGGTATAAAGGTTGGACCAGATGGAGTATGTCTTTTACAACCTCCAATACTATGTTACTATGTAACTGTTATACAGACATTATGGGTGGGTATAAAGGTTGGACTAGATGGACGTATGTCTTTATATAACCTCCAATACATGTTTACTATGTAACTGTATACAGACATTATGGGTAGGGTAATAAAGGTTGGACTAGATGGACGTATGTCTTTATATAACCTCCAATACTTAGTTACTATGTAACTGTTATACAGACATTATGGGTAGGGTATAAAGGTTGGACTAGATGGAGTATGTCTTTATACAACCTCCAATACTATAAAGGATGGACTAGATGGACGTGTGTTCTTATACAACCTCAATACTATGTTACTATGTAACCGTATACAGACATTATTGGTAGGGTATAAGGTCAGACTAGATGGACGTATGTCTTTATACAACCTCCAATACTATGTCAGTAACGGTTATACAGACATTATGTACTGTTATACAGACATTATGGGTGGGTATAAAGGTTGGACTAGATGGACGTAGTCTTTATACAACCCTCCAATACTAGTTACTATGTAACTGTTATACAGACATTATGGGTAGGTATAAAGGTTGACTAGATGGACGTATGGCTTTATACAACCTCCAATACTATGTTAATATGTAACTGTTATACAGACATTATGGGTAGGGTATAAAGGTTGGACTAGATGGACGTATGTCTTTATACAACCTCCAATACTATGTTACTATGAACTGTTATACAGACATTATGGGTAGGGTATAAAGGTTGGACTAGATGGACGTATTGTCTTTATACAACCTCCAATACTATTTACTATGTAACTGTTATACAGACATTATGGGTAGGTTATAAAGGTTGGACTAGATGGACGTATGTCTTTATACAACTCCAATACTATGTTACTATGTAACTGTTATACAGACATATGGGTAGGGTATAAAGGTGGACTAGATGGACGTATGTCTTTATAATCCTCCATATATAGTTACTACATTACCAGGTCTCACATTAGCTATAATAGGCTGTATAAGGGAGTGTGACAGTTTGCCTTCGCTGTTAATATACGGAAACCAATCAGACGTTTTGTAATTGGAGCTGAATATTAAAAGGCAAAAAGCAAACAACTGATTGGCTGCTGCAATTTAACAGGACAGGCACATTTTCTACCTTATTACATAAGTATCTTTGTAACTCCATCTCCTTATGGGATTATTAGATAAATATCCGACAGGTGTTTACCTATTGGGGTTAATTCCAAGGCTGCAGCATTTTGGTTTTATCCTCCTCTGTTTTAATCTCTGCAGATCGGAGGTCTCAGGAGAAGGGAACGGGATGCGTACCCATGCTCGCCCTCTGCAAAGAAGAGACACGCAGGGGAGATGCGTTAACGACAGATAAGAAATATTACCCAATAATTAAAACTCACGTCAATTAAAACAGCAGGAATCAGATTATAATAAATGACGGTATGAGGTCACGGAATGTATTAAAACGTTAAACTTTAATAATACGGTGGATTTGTACATTTCTCGTTGTTCATGTGGATTTAAAGTCCTTTTAACAATCCCCCCATTATGGGAGCATTTCTTGTATCAGGAGACTTATAGTAATCAGTGTTAATGTGGCCTTTCCTCCGATCTGTACCAATGGGGAGGGGGTGGGAGGAGGAATGATGTCATCCTGTCCGTAACTCTGCATAATCCCCATAGGAGGTATACAGTACACAAATGGTATGAATGATTATGAACCACGATGACACTGTCCCCTATTGTAAATTACATTGTGAATTCAAACGCCAAAGTTCCTACACAGGACAGAATTGTACAAAACTGCGCACCACACACACACACACACACGTACGTACACACACACACACACACACGCGCGCAACAAAGTTAACTCATTAACCTCATCAGAGCTAAATCTCTAGCCACCGCTCTCTGGTATTCCCACGGTTAATTCTCCGTTACCGTACCGAAGGGGGCTCCGGGTTACCACCAACGGATTTACAATTTGTCACCGTATCTGCAGCAGTAAAAGGTTTACCTCGCTCTCTCCTCTCCAGGTAATCGGCTGCCTCTAGCAGACGCTGCACGTTTAACATCCGCACGCAGTCCATATCGCACTAACCCGGGACTTTATCTCGTTCAATTCGCAAAAAAAAAAACCAAATAAATCTCTCAATATAATTTAAAGGGGCGGCAGGAATTTCTTTTAAAAATTGCAAAGACAAGAGGAAGGGGAGGGGGGGGGATTGTAAAATGACTTGTTTGGCAGCTTTACCTGGGCCCCCGTGCTGGGATCCGGCTGCAAGGACGATATGCAAAAATAATTCGATTTAAAAAAAAAATTAAAGGTAAAGCAAAACCAGAATTGTTATATTCTAGGGATCATCTGATGTTAGAGGATTTCCCAGCTTGGGTTGAGACGAACAAGCGGTAAAGTTGCAGGGGGCCGGGAGAGATCCCAAGGAAGCCGTCTGCACTGACATTCACTTTGTTTACCATTTCGCTGCAGATAGATAGGGCTGGACTTCTGCATGCCGAGCTGCAAAGCACTGCTGGAAATGTAGTTTTCTTTCCTCCTCTGCTCGCAATGATGTCATCCTTTAACCCCTCAGTGCCAGCCTGAATTCTTTTAGTAGTTGAGGAGTAGGAAAGACGGCGATGAACGGATATAGCGATTAACTCTAATGTGCAGAACCGTACAATACAATTACACATCACAGTTACCCATGATCCTCTGCTACAGGGGGGTTTGGGAGGGGGAGGGGGGGGTCTTGTTTGGCTCAACAAAGAAAGTGGGGACACAAAGTCTATTGTTTTCCGAACTCCAGAATTAGTCAGTGGAAGGCCAAGCGGGCGGACCCCCTGCTGCACTGCAGACAGGAATTGTACAGCCAGAACCAGTGGGGCTTCTGGTTCCCGGTGGTTAATAATTTAATAAAAATGAAGAGTTTTCACCTTTCCCTTTAAAACTGAACACACATAATTTATCATGGTGAATGTGTATGAGGATCACGATGCAGGCCGCATCGCTTTCAATGCAGCCATGCAACATGTACAGTTCTAACATTGGCAACCACTCTCACCCAAAGCCCTAAACTCCGTAAGGCTGCGGTGACACTGCAACGGTGGAAACTCACGCAAAATGTGCAAACTGCGGTGTTGTGGGTTCGTGCTGCGATTCCTCCAATATTCTGTTATTAAAGCACACAAACAAAAGTGATTTAGGGCACGGCCCCACAAACCAATCGCACACGATTTTATGTGCGATTTTGTTGCGTTTGCGCATGCGTTTTTTCCATTAAGTATAGGAAAACGCATGCGATTGTGATTTAAATGCGGAACGCAAACTGCAATGCACCAGAAAATGCGGATTTCGTGGTTGCCACGTTTTCGATGATCTGAAAAAAATTCCAGCGCAGTCGCTGGGCAAACGCAAGAAAAGAAAACGCGATAGTGTGGCGTAGCCCTTACGCTCCCTGAAAACTAATTGCCGCATACAGTGTGGCACCCCTATTGTGTTAGCCTGGCGTGCGATTTTCAGTGTCAACTGATCGCAAAACGCAATAGAAAGTGTGTGAGAGAAACCCCAGCATGTATGGTCACCCTAGAACCTCGCATGCACGCTCACCCTGCATCACTTACCCAGACATGCACTCTCACCCTGCATTCACTTACTAGCATGCACTCTCACCCTGCATTCACTTACCCAGCATGCACTCTCACCCTGCATTCACTTACCCAGCATGCATCCTCACCTGCATTCACTTACCCAGCATGCACTCTCACCTGCATTCACTTACCCAGCATGCACTCTCACCCTGCATTCACTTACCCAGCATGCCTCACCCTGCATTCACTTACCCAGCATGCACTCTCACCCTGCATTCACTTACCCAGCATGCACTCTCACCCTGCATTCACTTACCCAGCATGCACGCTCACCCTGCATTCCCTTACCAGCATGCACTCTCACCTGCTTCCCTTACCCAGCATGCACTCTCACCCTACTTCACTTACCCAGCATGCACCTCTCACCCCGCATTCACTTACCCAGCATGCACTCTCCACCCTACTTTCACTACCCAGCCATGCACTTCATCCTGATTCACTAACCAGCAGCACTCTCACCCTGCATTCACTTACCCAGCATGCACTCTCACCCTGCATTCACTAACCGCATGCACTCTCACCCTGCATTCACTTACCAGCATGCACTCTCACCTGCATTCACTTACCCAGCAGCACTCTCAACCTGCATTCACTACCCACATGCACTCTCACCTTGCAGTCCTGAATTCACCTTTCCAGCATGCACTCTCACCCTGCAGTCCTGAATTCACTTACCCAGCATGCACGCTCACCCTGCAATCCTGAATTCACTTACCCAGCATGCACTCTCACCTGCCGTCCTGAATTCACTTCCCAGCATGCACTCTCGCCCTGCAGTCCTGAATTCACTTACCCAGCAGCACTCTGTTGGAGGGTAGGTTAGTGTCCCTATTTACTGGGAGTGTTGGAGGGTAGGGTAGTGTCCCTATTTACTGGGGAGTGTTGGAGGGTAGGTTATTGTCCCTATTTATGGGGAGTGTTGGAGGGTAGGTTTTGTCCCTATTACAGGGGAATGTTGAGGGTAGGTTAGTGTCCCTATTACTGGGGAATGTTGGAGGGTAGGTTAGTGTCCCTATATAAAGGGGAATGTCGGAGGGTAGGTTAGTGTCCTATATAAAGGGGAATGTTGGAGGGTAGGTAGTGTCTCTATTTACTGGGGAGTGTTGGAGGGTAGGTTAGTGTCCTATTACTGGGGAATGTTGGAGGGTAGGTTAGTGTCCCTATAAAGGGGAATGTTGGGGGTAGGTTAGTATCCCTATATAAAGGGGAATGTTGGAGGGTAGGTAAGTGTCCCTATATAAAGGGGAATGTCGGAGGGTAGGTTAGTGTCCCTATATAAAGGGGAATGTCGGAGGGTAGGTAAGTGTCCCTATATAAAGGGGAATGTTGGAGGGTAAGTAAGTGTCCCTATTAAAGGGGAATGTTGGAGGGTAGGTACGTGTCCTCTATAAAGGGGAATGTTGGAGGGTAGGTAAGTGTCCCTATTAAAGGGGAATGTCGGAGGGTAGGGTAGGGTCCCTATATAAAGGGGAATGTCGGAGGGTAGGTTAAGTGTCCCTATATAAAGGGGAATGTTGGAGGGTAAGTAAGTGTCCTAATAAAGGGGAATGTTTGGAGGGTGGTACGTGTCCCTATATAAAGGGGAATGTTGGAGGTAGGTAGGTTAGTGTCCCTATATAAAGGGGGTGTTGGAGGGTAGGTAAGTGTCCCTATTTAAAGGGGGGTGTTGGGAGTAGGTGTTTCCAGCTGATCTGTATTATATATTATTATACATACAATATATTCAACTACTGAATCCACGTAGTACAGAGAACAAGCTGCTGATTAACACAAAGGGGTACCGTAATTATTCTATGGTCGGTCTCTTTAAAGAGAACCAATGACATCATCGTGTTCATGAGACATCTGCCCCCCCCCCCTTTGCTTTCAAGGCTCAGCAACAAAGTGACATCTTCGAGAGAGGTGAATGCTGATTGGTAGTAACTGAGAATAAAAGTCACCGCCCCTCAGTTGGCTGGACCAATGAAAGGAATATAAAGTATCCATGTGGAATGCACGTGGGTGAAAATGTCACGTGTTTGTCTAGAAGCTGAAGAGAATCAGAATGGTTTAAATAGAAAATAAACCAGCGGGCAACCCAGACCGACAGCGGGCAAACCAGACCGGCAGCGGGCAACCCAGACCGACAGCGGGCAACCCAGACCGACAGCGGGCAACCCAGACCGGCAGCGGGCAACCAGCCGGCAGCGGGCAACCCAGACCGGCAGCGGGCAACCCAGACCGGCAGGGCAACCCAGACCGGCAGCGGGACCGACAGCGGGCAACCAGACCGACAGCGGGCAACCCAGACCGACAGCGGGCAACCCAACCGACAGCGGGCAACCCAGTCAGACAACGGGCAACCCAGTCAGACAACGGGAACCCAGTCCGGCAGGGGCAACCCAGTCAGACAGCGGGCAACCCAGTCCGACAGCGGGCAACCAGTCAGACAGTGGTCAACCCAGTCCGACAGCGGGCAACCCAGACCGACAGCGGGCAACCCAGTCGGCAGCGGGCAACCCAGTCAGACAGCGGGCAACCCAGTCCGGCAGCGGGAACCCAGAATGTCAGCCCTGGTTCCTACTTTACTATCTGGCCACTTAAAACAGTGTTAAGCTGCAATTTACATTTGGTCTCAATAAAAAAATTATCCTGTTGTGGCCCCTGAGAGCCCAGAACCCACTGAGGGCCACGGGAATTATTAGAATGACTTTGTGGTAGTAAGGGGTCAAGAACTACATTTTTAAACTAGATATGATTTTCAGTAACCCCCCCCGCCAAGGGTGCCCCCTATAGACGGATATTAATGTACCAAACAACCCCCCGCCAAGGGTGCCCCCTATAGACGGATATAATGTACCAAACAACCCCCCGCCAAGGGTGCCCCCTATAGACGGATATAATAGAATGTACCAAACAACCCCCCGCCAAGGGTGCCCCCTATAGACGGATAAAAACAGTACCCTATCGTTCCATTTAATAAAATATATAAACACACACAGACTTCATATAAATATATCAACCAGTGTATTATATAGAGATAAACAGTCTACGCGTTATCCATATATAAAGAATAATACACACACATAGTCAATATAAATATATCATACCAGTTATTATATAGAGATAAACAGGTCTATCGTTCATATAATAAAGAATTAATACACACCATAGTCAATATACAAGTATATCATACCAGTAATTATTATAGAGATAACAGTCTATCGTCCATATAATAAAGTATATAACACACACATTATCAAATAAAATAATACATACCAGTTTATTATATAGAGATAAAAACGTCTAAGTCGTTCCATTTATAAGGATAATAATACACACACTAGTCAATATAAAATATCATACCAGTTATTATATGAGATACAACAGTCTATGCGTTCCATATTAAAGATATAATAACACACACATAGTCAATATAATATACATACCAGTTATTTATAGAGATAGAGATAAACAGCTCATGCCCTTCCATATAATAAAGATAAATACAAACAACATGTCAATATAAATATGATCATACAGTTATTATAAGAGATCAACACATCTACGTTCATATAATAAGATATAATACACACACATAGTCAATATAAATATATCATACCCAGTTTATTAATTAGAGATAAACAGTCTATCGTTCCATCATAATAAAAGACATATAAACCACACAAGTTCACTATAAATATATCATACGCAGTATTATATAGCAGATTAAAACAGTCTATCGTTTCATATAATAACAGATAATAATACACACCACATAGTCAATATAAATATATCATACAGCAGTTATCTATATAGAGATAAACCAGTGCTATCGTTCCATATAATAAAGATAAATACACACATCATATAAATATATCCATACAGTTATTATATAGAGATAACAGTCTATCGTTCATATAATAAAGACTTATATACACACACAAGTCCAATACTAAATTATATCAACCAGTTATTATATAGAGATAAAACGTCTATCGTTCCAATTTAATAAAAGATATAATACACACATAGTCAATATAAACTCATATCATACCAGTTATTATATAGAGATAAACAGTCTATCATGTCCATATCATAAGATATAAAATAAAACAAACAACACTTTAGATCCCAATAAATATATATATACCAGTTATTATATAGAGATAAACAGTCATCGTTCCATTAATAAAGATATAACTAACACATAGACATATAATATATCATACCAGTTCTATTATATAGAGATAAACAGTCTAATCGTCCCATATAATAGATATAATAACACACACTAGTCAATATAAAATATATCATAATCCCAGGTTATATATATAGAGATAAAACAGTCTATCGCTTCCATCATATAATAAAGATATACATACACACACATAGTACAATATAAATATATCATACCAGTTATTATATAGAGATAAAACAGTCTGTCTTAAGAAAAATTCAAACATACTATACATTATGATATCGAATACTCATTTCATTATACATATATCCACATATCAATATAGTATCATACCAGTTATTATATAAGATAAACATCTAGTCTATCGGTTCCATATAAAAATACTTACTACACACATAGATCATATAAATATATCATCCCTTATTATATAGAAGTATCAACAGTCTATCGTCCCATAATAAAGATATATACACACCACATAGTCAATAAATCATATAATACCAGTTATTTATATGAGATAACAGTCGTAGTCGTTCCATAAATAAAGATATATACCCACACAGAGTTCATATAAATATATCATACCAGTTATTATGAGCTATAAAACAGTCTATCGTCCATATATAAAGATATAACACACACATAGTCGATATAAATATATTCATATCCAGTTATTATATAGAGATAAAAGTCTATCGTTCCATATATACAAGATATAATACACACACATAAGTCAAGATAAATATATCATAACCAGTTATATATAGAATAAACAGTCTACTCGTCCAAGTAATAAGATTAGATACCACACATAGTCAATCTAATCATATATCATACCAGTTATATATGCGATAAACAGTCTATCGGTCCATATAATAAACGATATAATACACAACACCTATTCAATAAATATAAATTAACTACCATTATTATATAGAAGATAAACAGCTATCGTATCTTATAATAAAGATTATAATACACACACATAGTCAATATAAATAGAATCATACCAGTTTATTATATAGAGATAAACAGTCTACTTCGTTCCCATATATGAAAGATATAAACACACCATAGATCAATATAAATATGATCATACCAGTTATTATATAGATAAAAACTAGTCTATCGTTCCTATAATAAAGATATAATACACAACACAATAGTCAATATAAATATAGAATACTCAGTTGATTATATAGAGATAAACAGTCTATCGTTCCATATATAATAAGCTATATACAACACATATAGTCAATATACAATTATCTACCGAGTTATTTATAGAGATAAACAGTGCTATATCGTTCCACTATACTAAAGATTATACACACACTACATAGTTCAATGATTAAAAGATATTCATACCTAGTTATTATATAGAGAGATAAACAGTCTCTCGTTCTCATATAATAAGATATAATGACACGATCACATAGGCAATGTAATATATATCATACCAGTTTATTTATATAGAGATAAACAGGTCTATGTTTCCATATAATAAGATATAATACACACACATAGTCAATATAAATATATCATGACCAGATTATTTATTATAGAGATAAACAGTCTATGTCTCCATATAATATAAGTTATATACACAACACCATAGTATTATATATTAATAACTAGGTTATTATATAGAGAATAAAATCAGTCTATCGTCCATTATATATAATATATAATACACACACACTGTGCATATAAATATAATCATCCATTATTATATAGAAGATTAAAACAGCTGATCGTTCCATTAATAAAGATATAAACACACACTCGTCTAATAAAGATACATACCAGTTATTATATAGAGGATATGAACAGTCTATCGTTCCATATAATAAAGATATAATACACAACACATGTCAATATAAATATTCAACCATTATTATAAGAGAGATAAAACGTCTATCGTCCATATAAAGATATAAGACACACACATAGTTCATAAAATATATCATACTCAGTTATTAGTATAGAGGATAAACTATCTATCGTTGCATATATAAAGATCTAATCCGAACTAAATACACATAGTATAATCTAACATATATCATTACCAGTTTATTATATAGAGGATAAACATGTCTAATCGTGCCCATATAATAAAGATATAATACCCCACCTAAACAGATAAGTCATATAAATAAATATCATACCTAGTTATTATATAGAGATTAACAAACCAGTCTATCGTTCCAGTTTAATAAAGATATAAATACAACCAAGTACATAGTCAATATAATAGAATTCATACACAGTTATGTATATAGAGATAAACTTCTATCCGTTCATATACTAAAGATATAAACACAACACATAGTCAATATAAATATATCATAACGCAGTTACTATATAGAGATAAACATTCTATCGTTTCCATTTAATAAAGATTAATACACAACTAGTCAATCTAAATATTATATAACCGTAGTATATAGAGTATAAACATGTCTGATGTTCCATATAATAAAGAGATATAATAACACACACATAGTCAATATAAATATCATCATACAGTTATTAATAGAGATAACAGTCTATCGTTCCATATAATAAAGATATAACACAAACACATAGTAATATAAATTATCATACCAGTTATTAATAGAGAAAAGCAGGTCTTTGTGTCTACTATAATAAAAGATATAATACACACACATAGTCAATATAAATATATCATACCAGTTATATCATAGATAAAACGTCCTATCGTTCCATATCAATAAAGATATATAATACACACAGTAGGTCATATAAATATCTCTACAGTTATTAATAGAGGATACAACAGTCTAATCGTCCAATAATAAAGGGAAAATACACACACATAGTCAGATATAAACTATATATACGCAGTATTATATAGAGACTAAACAGTCATCAGTTCATAATTAATAAAGATATAAAAAACACACATAAGTCAATATAAATTATCATACCGTTGATTATACTAGAGATAAACAGTCATATCGTTCAGATATAATAAAGATATAATACACACATGTCAATCATAAATATACATACAGTTATTATATAGAGATAAACAGGCTAATATCGTTCCATATAATAAAGAATAATACCAACACAGCGATATATTTTTCGTAATTAGGAAGGGAATGTCACCCCAAACTAATATTTAACCCCAGACTGGCCCCACTGTGTACCTTAAATACCTTAACTTACATCTCTTGCTTCTTGTGGTTCTCCTGTGGGGCCTTTTTGAAGTTCCAGGAGTATAGAGTAGCAGCCTTCAGTGATTCATTCCCTAACCTCAACAAGGACAGTGACAGGCGCCCGGGGAGCCTCAAAACCCATTGGAAGAAAGGTAGGTACCTCCCACCCACCCCCCCCAAACTACAAAAATCTTTCTGTTAGATGTTTAGATCGTACTTACGTCCGTCTCTCCCACAGCGTCTCCAGTGATATCGCCGACGCATATTGATTGCGCCAGGTCTTGACAAAAGATCATTTTCAGGGTGGAATGGCTTTTTAAACCAAATGTTTTCACCTTAACTTCCCTTTTAATTCCTCCCTGGTTTACTAGTTTTTACGACCATTGGGTTGATTAGGAAAATAAGAAATTCATTCAGTATCATTTTTCGGATTAATATGCTACAAGTTAAGTAAAATGAAAAAAATAACACCCATAATGGGCCTTTTATGATATGAACAAATCTGCTCAGTATTGAATGGGACACAGAAGAAATCCGTGGGTGGGATGCCCACGAACCAGTGTGGGAAATGAATGATTGGATTTTGATGGTCATAATAGTCAGGTTTATTTTAAGAAATTAACTGAATACTGCCAACAGAAATTGCTTAGTCGGGATCTGAGTGTCCCTGTTGTAAAATAGACGTTTCCTCCTTCTGAATGAAGAATGTATTTAAAAAATCTTAAATATTGAGACCATACCATACATGTGGTGATTTCTCTACACGTATCACGTAATCTGTTTGTTTATCGGTTTTACCGTGACATTCCCTGGCCGATGTTAGAAGATCAAAAGCACGGCAGTTATACAATATTTTTCATTGGGAAAGTTTATCCTGTCCATCTGATTGTAAACAACCCGTATATGTTGAATCTATGGGGCACCACAATTTTATATAGGAACTCACCCCCCAAAACCCCTTAACGTTCAAGTGTTAGAAGTAGTTAATGGCCCAGTTCGGCAGATTTACCTCGTTCGCGAAGTACTTTATATGCGATTGTTCGGTTTCCGCCTCCGTCAGAACTTTCTCGAACAATTTTGAAACATTCTCGTATTTTCAAAAAAATACGAGGAAAGTCCTCGTACATAGTTATCAAAATTTCATGATTTTCACATTTTTGGATGGAGCAAGCACATTTTTGGTCCGTTCATTTTCGAGACCTATTGACAGAAGATTTGCCTTCATTAAGGTAATGGTCGCGCTTGCGGATTCTTGAATTTCAAATTTTTCGGAAATAAATTCGCAGGATCCTGCGGCGGACGGATTTTGCACAAATTCGACCTCTCTATTAGGGAAATCTGAGAGATGTAGTTTACATGAAATGCTTCATTTGAGGGTGTTGAACATGCTCTTTATAATAGCAATCTTTTTTAGTTATTAAAATAGTACTAGAAATGTAATAGACTATTAAGGCAAAGTCATGGAATCCACATGACATGGTGCCTTACAGTTATGGACATTGGGTCTAAGAGAACTTCATATTATACCCAAAGTGTATTAGTTTCCTAATGTATGGCGGACTGGATGGGATCCACATATCATGGACCCCCCAGGTTGTCATTCTGCCCTGTGTCTGTGTCACGGCCCAGGTATCTCCACTGACAAAAATGAAACATACAGATTCACTTTAATTGAGAACGGGGGGGGGGAGGAGCTGACTGTTTGATTCCATCAGGAGCCGGCAGGGAAAATAATCAAAACTTACCTGCAAATGTGCTCTCCGCGCTTCCTTGTCCTGTATGCGCAATGCGAATAGGATATGGGTTGTTGTCCTGTCATTATGTCAGTGGAGATTCCCTTAAACATGTGTCGTTTCCCCTCTCGCAGTCCGGGGAGCCTTTGCCGTCTGGGCCCCGCAGACCTTGTTGTTGGTTTTACAGACACTTTCCTCGAATTTTCAGAGGTTTTCTCTTGATATTTTATTTTTTGGCCCGCTCTTACCCCCCTGTGTCCTGGCCAACGTCGTTTGCTGCTGGTCAAAAAATTCTCCATCTGCCATCTGGTTCCTACTGTTAATAAAACATTATGGATCCCCACAGGTTCGCTTCTGGCTTTTCCAAGGGTCCAAAACCTCAGGCACATTTACAGGGTCAGCAGGTATGCGCTGCAGCGTTGGAGTTTGTAGTCGATTAATTCTGTTGGGTCGTGCGGTTCTCCTTATTGGGGATTTCACCCAGAAATACCCGAGATATGGGCTAAGGATATTGCTAGTCTTAGGCTGGAGGAAAGTATCCTTATAGTATAGTACAGTTATAGTATAGTATAGATAGTAAGTTAGACAATAGTATAGTATAGATAGTAGATAGTACAGTCGTATAGTAAGTAAGTTAGTACAGTATACAGTATAGTATATAGTATATAAGTATAGTATAGATTAGTATAGTATAGTATAGTATAGTACAGTATAGTACAGTATAGTATATTATATAGTATAGTACAATAGGACAGTATAGATATTAATTACAGTATAGTTACAGGTATAGTATAGTATAGTATAGTACAGTATAGTTAGTTATAGTATAGTATAGTATAGTACAGTATAGTATAAGTATAGCTAGTACAGACATATGTAGTTTACCAGTATAGTACAATAGTATTATGTATAGTATCGTACAGTATAGTATAGTATAGTATAGTCTAGTAAGTATAGTCAGTATAGTATAGTACAGTTATAGATATAGTATAGTGACAGGTATAGTACGTACAGTATAGTAATAGTCATATAGTATAGTATAGCATAGTATAGTCAGTTATAGTATAGTACAGTAGTATAGATAGTACAGTATAAGTACAGTACAGATAGTACAGTAAGTGCGTATTAGTTATAGTAGTACAGTATAGAGAGTTAGTATAGTACCAGTATAAGTATAGCCATAGTTTAGATAGTCCTATAGTTAGTTCAGTACTAGCGACGTATAGTACAGTTCGTATAGTACAGTACAGTATAGTAACCAGTATAGTATTAGTATAGTATAGTACAGTATAGTATAGTATTACAGTATTAGATAGTTAGTACGTACAGTATAGTACAGTACTAGTTATAGTATAGTATAGTACAGTATAGTACAGTATAGTATAGTACAGTATAGTATAGTATAGTAAGTATAGTAAGTGTACGGTATAGTATAGTATAGTACATAGTAGTATAGTGTATAGAGTATAGTTATAGTACAGTATAGTACAGTATCAGTATAGTATAGTATAGTACAGTATTAGTTATAGTACAGTATAGTATAGTAAGAAGATAGCTACATAGTATAGTATAGTATAGTACAGTATAGTACAGTATAGTATAGTATTGTATAGACAGTATAGTATAGTACAGTATAGTATAGTATAGTATAGTACAGTATAGTATAGGATAGCACAGTATAGTAAAGTATAGTATAGTACAGTAAGTACGTATTAGTATAGTATAGTACAGTATAGTACAGTATGTATAGTATAGTAAGTTATAGTACAGTATAGTTAGTACAGTATAGTATAGTAAGATAGTACAGTTAGTAAGTATAGTAACGTATAGTACAGTATAGTATAGTACAGTATAGTATAGTATAGTATAGTACTAGATTATAGTATAGTATATAGTTAGTATAGTACATAGAGTACAGTATGGATAGTATGTACAGTATAGTAAGTTATAGTATAGATAGTATAGTATAGTACAGTATTAGTAAGATAGTAATATAGTACAGTATTATAGTAGAGTACAGTATAGTACAGTATAGTAAGTACAGTATAGTATAGTATAGTATAGTATCGTACAGTATAGTACAGTATAGTATAGTATAGTACAGTAGTATAGTACAGTATAGTTACAGTATAGTATAGTATAGTACAGTATATTATAGTAATACAGTAACGTATAGTATAGTTAGTACAGTATAAGTATCGAGTATAGTATAGTAAGTATAGATAGTTATAGTACCGTATAGTATAGTTATAGTATAGTATAGTACAGTAAGTACAGTATAGTACAGTATAGTATAGTATAGTACAGTATAGTTATAGTAATAGTATAGTATATATATAGTATAGTACAGTCTTAGTATAGCTATAGTATAGTATATAGTATAGTATAGTAAATTGTATAGTACAGTATAGTATAGTATAGTATAGTAAGTACAGATAGTATAGTAAGTACAGTATAGGAAGTACAGTATAGTATAGTTATAGTACAGTTGATAGTACTAGTATAGTCAGCTATAGGTATCGTTTATAGTATGTACCAGTATAGTGTAAGTTAGCTAGTATAGTCTACGTCAGTTATAGCGATCTAGATAGTATAGCTACGACAGTACTAGTATAGTACAGTACTAGTATAGTATAGTACAGTTACTAGTATAGTATAGTATAGTACAGTATAGTATAGTAAGTATAGTAAGTATAGTATAGTATATACAGTATAGATAGTATAGTATAGATAGTATAGTACCGTGTAGAGTATAGTATAGTATAGAGTACAGTAAGTTAGTACAGTACAGTATAGTATAGTATTAGATAGTACAGTAGGTTATAGTTAGTACGTAAGAAGTATAGTATTATAGTACAGTAAGATTAGTATAGTCAGTATTAGTATAGTCTAGTACAGTATAGTTATAGTATAGTATCAGTACAGTATTTTTTTAAGTTAATTAAGTATAGTACAGTATAGTTAGTATAGTTATAGTTATTTAGTACAGATACAGTATAGTATAGGACAGTATATAGTATAGTATTATAGACAGTATAGTATAGTCGTATTATAGTATAGTACAGTATAGTATAGTATAGTATAGTAAGTTAGTATAGTAGTTAGTATAATGTACTAGTACAGTATAGTAGTACAGTTATAGTATATATAGTACAGTATAGTATAGTATAGATTAGTACAGTATAGTATAGTATAGTACATATAGTATATATAGTATAGTTACAGTATAGTATAGTATCAGTACAGTATAGAGATAGTACAGACGGATAGTATAGTACCGTATAGTATAGCATTATAGTATAGCTAAGTACAGTGTAGCAGATGTATAGTACAGTATAGTATCAGTATAGTACAGTATAGTATAGTATAGTATAGTAAGTATAGATAGTACAGTATAGTATAGTACAGTGATAGTATAGTATAGTAGACAGTATAGTACAGTATAGTATAGTACAGATGTATAGTATAGTTATAGTACAGTAAGTACAGTCTCTAGTTATTCAGTATAGTATAGTTAGTATAGTACAGTACATTACTAGTATTAGTATAGACAGTATAGTATAGTCTATAGTACAGTAGTAGTATAGTATAGTATACAGTATAGTACAGTAGTAGTATAGGTATAGTATAGTATAGTATAGTACAGATAGTATGATTATAGTAGTACAGTATTGATAGCTATTAGTAGTATAGTATATATCAGTATAGTTAGTATAGTACAGTATAGTACAGTACAAAGTACAGTTCTAGTCTAGATAGTTATAGTATAGTATAGTACAGTATAGTATAGTATAGTACAGTATAGTTAGTAAAGTATAGTATAGTTAGCTATAGGATAGTTAGTATAGTATAGTATAGTACGATAGTATAGTATGTATAGTTATAGTACAGTATAGTTAGTACAGTACAGATTAGATAGGTATAGTAGTACAGTATAGTAAGTATAGTTACAGTTAGTACAGTATAGATAGTACAGTTACAGTAAGTATAGTACGTATGTATTAGTATAGTACAGTATAGTATAGTAGTAGTATAGTACAGTATAGTATAGCTATAGTACAGTATAGTTAGTTAGTTATAGTATAGTATACAGTACAGTTAGTATACGACAGTAGAGTTAGTATAGTACAGTATAGTATAGTATAGTTATAGTATGTACAGTTATATTATAGTATAGTATAGTTACAGTATAGTATAGTTATAGTATAGTACAGTATACAGTATAGTATAGTATAGTACAGTATAGTATAGTATAGTAAAGTACAGTATAGTATGTACAGTACAGTATAGTATAGTACAGTTACAGTATTTAGTATAGTAGTACAGTATAGTCATTAGTATAGACAGTAAGTATAGTATAGTATAGTTACAGGACAGATATTAGTTATAGGTACAGTATAGATTAGTATAGTGACAGACATAGTATAGTATAGTATAGTACAGTAGTAGTAAGTATAGTACAGTTATAGTATAGTACATATAGTAAGTCTAGTATAGTACAGTAAGTATAGTACAGTTATAGTATAGTACGTATGGTATAGTTAGTATAGTATAGTAAATATAGTACAGTACACATAGTATAGTATAGTATATATACAGTATAGTATAGTATAGTTAGTACAGTATAGTATAGTCTAGTACAGATAGTATAGTATAGGTAAGTCTAGTGTACAGTTATAGTATGTATAGTATAGTATAGTATAGTTATAGTACAGTATAGTATATTATAGTATGTAGTATATATAGTTATAGTATAGTATAGTATAGTATAGTGACAGTAGAGTTATAGTATAGTTACAGTATAGTACAGTACAGTATAGTACCATAGTATAGTAGTAGTATAGTATTAGTACAGTAATATAGTAAGTATAGTATAGTATAGTACAGTCTAGTTATAGTCTAGTACAGTATAGTAAGACAGTATAGTATGTATCGTACTAGTATAGTACAATAGTATAGTAAGTTAGTACATATAGAGGATTAGCCACAGTATATAGTATAGTACAGTGATAGATATAAGTACAGTACAGTATAGGTTAGTATAGTACAGTATAGTATAGTTAGTAGTATAGTATAGCATAGCATAGGATAGTACATCGTATAGTATAGGATAGTAAGTATAGTATTAGTACAGTATAGTAGTATACAGTATAGTATAGTATAGTACAGTATAGATTGTACAGTATAGTATAGTATAGTATAGTAATTCATGTATAGTACAGATATAGTGTAGTACAGTATAGTATAGTATAGTACAGTATAGTATACTACAGTATAGTACAGGTATAGTATAGTATAGTCAGTATAGTATAGTATAGCTATAGTACAGTTATAGATACTATAGTATAGTACAGTATAGTATAGTATAGTATAGTATAGTACAGTACAGTATAGGACAGTATAGTATGTACATAGTATAGATAGTTAGTATAGTACATATAGTACAGTACAGTATAGTATAGTATAGTTAGTAGATAAGTATAGTACAGTACTAGTTTATAGTATAGTATAGTATAGACAGTAAGTTATAGTATAGTTAGTACTAGATAGTATAGTACAGTATGACAGTATGGATAGTATAGTACTAGTATAGTACAGTATAGTATAATATTAGTATAGTACAGTATAGATAGTTATAGTTAGTATAGTATAGATAGTACCAGTTATAGTATAGTAAGGACGTATAGTACAGACTTATAGTACAGTATAGTACAGTATAGGTATAGTATAGTATGTTCTATACGTAAGTACAGTTATAGTTAGTAAGTACAGTAGTATAGTATAGTACAGTATAGTACAGTACCGATATAGTATAGTTAGTATAGCTATAGTCAGATAGTAAGTATAGTACATCTATAGGATGATCCAGTATATAGTATAGTACGTGTAGTATAGTACAGTACATGATGATATAGTACCGGGGTTTATTAGTAAGTAGCATATAGATAGGCATATTATAGTTATGTATAGTTATAGTATAGTATAAGTATAGTACATAGTTAATTTAGTTATGTCAGTTAGTATAGTAGGTAGTAATATATAGTACATATATAGTAGTACAGCTCAGTTATAGTATAGTTAGTAACAAGACTATAGTATAGTACAGTAGATATATAGTATGTACAGTATG
Organism: Hymenochirus boettgeri; assembly: GCA_019447015.1. Classification (NCBI taxonomy): domain Eukaryota; kingdom Metazoa; phylum Chordata; class Amphibia; order Anura; family Pipidae; genus Hymenochirus; species Hymenochirus boettgeri. The sequence continues at coordinate 263,120 of JAACNH010000051.1, read as the reverse complement.
TAAGTATAGTATAGTACATAAGTATTATATAGGAGTATAAGTATAGACGTATAGTATAGTACAGTATAGTAAGATAGTATATATAGTATAGTATAGTATAGTACAGTATAGTCATTAACATATAGTAAGTATAGTATAGTACAGATAGTTTTACGTTATAGTATAGTATAGTACAAGTACAGATAGTATAGTACAGGTAGTACGTTATAGTCTAGTACTATGTATAGATTATAGTGACGTAGTATATAGTATAGTACAGTATATAGTATAGTCATAGTCATATATAGTATAGTACAGTATAGGATTTAAGTATAGTACAGCTATTGATAGTTAGTACAGTTATAGTATAGTATAGATTGAGGATATACAGATATAGTACGTATGTACAGTATAGGTATAGTATAGTTATAAAGTACAGTATAGTATGTTATCAGTATAGTAAGTATATACAGTATACAGTATAGATAGATTTTGTATAGTATAAGTACAGTATGATAGTATAGTCATTAGGATGCACAGTATAGTATAGTACAGTACATTGATAGTATAGTACAGTAGTACAGTTTAGTTAGTCAAGTAAGATATAGTATAGTATAGTAGAAGTATAGTATAGTCATAAGTTATAGTATATAGTATAGGTATGTACATTTAGTTATCAGGCTATAGTAAGTACAGTGTATAGAGTCTTAGTAGCAGTACGATTATAAGTTAATAGTAAGTTATAGTAGTAGTACAGTAAGTACAGTACCGATATAGTATAGTATAGTACAGATAGTATAGTATCGTACAGTTAAGTATGAGTAGTTGACAGTTATCAGTATAGTATAGGGAGTACAATATACAGTATCAGTATAGTATTAGATGTAAGTATATAGTATAGTACAGTTATAGTATAGTACAGGTACTATTAGTTAGTGAGTAGATAGCATAGTTAGGTAGGATAGTAAGTACATTATAGTAAGTACATATAGTAGTATAGTATAGTATAAATATAGTACATCTTTATGCTATTATGTATAGTACAGTTATATTGTACAGTTTATAGTATTAGGTAGTCGTTAGTACAGATACTATGTATAGTATAGTTATATAGTATGTAAGTACATGAGTATAGTACAGTATTAAGTAAACAGTTATAGCTTAGTCAGTACATTATAGTATAGTACTAGTTAGTCTCTAGATAGAATTATAGTATAGTAATTATCAGTAAGTATATTACAGGATAGTATTAGTATCATTGTTAAGTTAAGTATAGTACAGTTTATAGGATAGTAATATAGTATAGTATAGTACAGTAACTACGATGTAGATAGTATAGTAATAAGTACGTTAGTATTAGTATACAGTCAGCTAGTATTAGTATAGTAACATTGATAGTATAGATTATAGATAGTATATATACAGTACTATAGTAATATAGTATGTGTATAGTACAGATATAGTATAGTACTATATAGATAGTACAGTCTATAGAGTATAGTACAGTTACAGTGTAGTATAGGTATAGTACAGTATAGTAATTCTAGTAAATTAAAGTATAGTACATTATAGTAATGTATGTATCATATAGTATAGTAATAGTACAGTTATAGATATAGTATAGATAGTACATTTACTAGATAGTAAGTATTATAGTTAGGACAGTTTAGTATAGTAGATAGTATACAGTAATTATAGATATGTATAGTATAGTCATAGTATAGGACAGTACATACAGATAGAGTATAGCTATACGTAACAATCGTTAGTTGTTAGTAAGTAAGCTGTCATTGTAGTATAGTATTGGAAGTACAGTACAGTATAGTAGTAGTATAGTTACAGACGTACAGTCATAGATTATAGCTCTTGTATAGTATAGTTATTTAGTCATGTATTAGTTATTTTATATTCTATATATTATATAGTATAGTAATTATAGTATAGTACAGAAATAAGTACAGTATAGTACATGAGATATCATATAGTACATGTATAGATAGTATAGTAATTAGTATAGTATAGGATATCAGTTTATGTATAGTCAAGTATAGTATAGCAGGATAGCATTATAGTTATAAGTACAAGATAGTATAGTAATATTAGTATAGTATAGGCAGTTACAGTATAGTATTAGTTATCAGTATGTTATAGTAGAGTGATGTAAGTATAGTATTATGTAGTATAGTAGTGCAGCAGTAATTGTAAGTGATAGTACAGAATTTCCATATATAGTATAGTCATAGTTACATTACAGTAGTCTAGTATAGTATATAGTATTACAGTATAGTAGGTAAGTAAAGTAAGAGATACATAATAAGGTCAGAAACATTATAGTATAGATAGTATAGCATATATACGTAGTGATAGTATAGTTACCTTAATAGAATAATTCGTATAGTTAGTATGTATTAGTATAGTACTTAATAGATACATGAGACAGTCAATGTATGTAGAGTACTTAGTATGTAACAGTACAGTATAGTATAGTAAGTTAAGTACAGACTATAGTTAAGTAAGTCTATATAGTAGTATAGTATAGCTATAGTATAGACGGTAGTTAGACGATTAAGTACAGTTATACCCGTCATATAGTATAGTATTAGTAGTATAGATAGTACAGAACATTATAGTTGTATAGTTACAGTCTAGTATAGTATAGTCATGTATACTATAGTACAGTACGTACAGTATAGTATAGTACAGTACAGAATGATAGGTTATAGTATCAGTATAGTATAGTATAGTGCAGTACATATTAGTATAGTATAGATTGTATAGCATAGTACAGTACAGTATAGTAGATGTGATAGTGATAGTGAGTAGGATGGTACAGAACACTTATATATAGTTATAGATAAGTACAGGATAGTACATATAGTTATAGTATATACAGTTACAGACAGTACAGTAGAGTATTAGTTTTTATAGTATTAGACAGTATAGTATTAGTATCAGTATATATAGTACGTACAGTACAGTCTATAGATAGTATAGTATTGTAGAGCAAGTACAGACATTATGGTATAGTATAGTACAGTATAGATGATAGTACAGTATTAGTTACAAGTAAGAAGTATAGTTTTCTATCCCTTATAGTTTCTAAGTACAGTTCCAGTATAGTATAGACAAGTATAGTATAGTACAGCTCAGTTATAGATAGTACAGTATGAGTACAGATAGTATAGTAAAAGTATAGTATAGTGATAGACAGTATAGTATAACTATAGCATGTACAGTACATATAGTATGTTTTAGTTAGTACAGTACCAGTTTATGGGTATAGTGACTAGTTATGTACAGTAATATATATAGTATACGTATATATTAGTACAGTATAGTATAGTATAGTACAGTACATTATAGATATATAGCAGAGTACTAGTACATTAGAGTTAGTCAGTATAGTTACTAGTATAGTATAGTATTAGTACAGTATAGTGCCAGTTATAGTAAGTAAGATATCAAGTACAAGTAGTAGTATAGTATAAGTATTACTAGACAATGTATAGTAATGACAGTAGTATAGTTAGTTAGATAGGTCAGTCATTATAGTATAGTATTAGTACCGTTATAGTATGGTAGTACAGTTACTTATAGTATCGTATAGCAGTTTAATAAAAAGCTGGATGAGTTTCTACAAACAAGGAATGTTACAAGTTACTGGGATTGATACATAAAGTAGAGTTGGGAAAGGGTTTGTCACAGTGAGAACAGTAAAGCTATGGAACTGTCTTCCAGTGGACGTTGTTATGGCAGGTTCATTGGTCAGTTTAATAAAAAGCTGGATGAGTTTCTACAAACAAGGAATGTTACAAGTTACTGGTATTGATACATAAAGTAGAGTTGGGAAAGGGTTTGTCACTGTGAGAACGGTAAAGCTATGGAACTGTCTTCCAGTGGACGTTGTTATGGCAGGTTCATTGGTCAGTTTAATAAAAAGCTGGATGAGTTTCTACAAACAAGGAATGTTACAAGTTACTGGGATTGATACATAAAGTAGAGTTGATCCAGGGAAATTTCCCATTGCCACTTGGAGTCAGGAAGGAATTTTTTCCCCCTTCATAAATTTGGTGTTTTTTTTGCCTTCCTCTGGATCAACAGTTAGGCAGGAAATGAGGATATTGCTAGATGGGTTGGACTGGATGGACGTATGTCTTTATTCAACTTCAAATACTGTACTGTACTATACTATACTAATACTGTACTATACAATACTACTATACTATACTGTGCAATACTATACTAGTACTGTACTATACAATACTGTACTGCACTATACTATGCTGTACTGTGCTATACTGTACTGTACAGCACTAATACTGTACTATACAATACTATACTGTGCTGTACTGTACAGTACTGTACTATACAATACTATACTGTGCTGTACTGTACTAATACTGTACTGTACTATACTAATTCTGTACTATACTATACTAGTAGTATACATAGGACTCTGTGTGTTCCGACAGACTCTCCCAGACCAGTATCACTGGGATCCTTTCTTTCCGACAACAAATATCCAGGCAAATCCATGAGCTCATTAGAGAACTTTCCATGGTCAGTTTCGAGCGTAGGAGATGAGTCAGACTTGCCGGTTTTTGCTTGAGCACCACTAACTCACAGCAGCAGTGCACTCCACCTAGAGGCTGTCGCTAGTATAACTCTGCCACCTGCAGGTTAACTTTGCTCCCTCCTTCACTTCTCCCTTCATCCTTGTTCTTCTTTTTTCCAGATAAACTGCGATGCACCAAGGAAGAAAATTCCAAAATGCAGAAGATGTTGGATGATACTCTGCAGGAACTTCACAGCTTGTAGACTGGGGAAAGGGGACGCGTCTCGCCGCGCTGCCATCCTCCGCACCTCTCACCCCCCCTTCCCACGGACTGGGATCAGTCTTCACTGTTGCCACTTCTGCCAACCTCTGTGCCACATCACCTACCAAACCAGCTGACTGTCTCTCTCGCCTCTGGGCATTTCTTTTTGAATGAATGAATGGAAAATCATGACTCCTCCCCCTAAATTTCCCCAATGTTCCCTCCCTCCCCTTTCCTGTAAATTCGCAGTAACGTAAAGGAATCCAGAGGGAGCGTCTGCTTTTTAAGGACCAAATTGCTGCTGCCCGGTTGGCATCCCTGTAAGCGATTTTCTTGTGCCATATCAAAGGATATTGATCGGATCCATTAAAATGTTTTATCTTATTCCCAGGCCAAACCTGTTCATTGGCGGACATTTGTATGTTAGAGATACAAGATGGCGCTGGTAATAGTCTGTACCTAGGCCACTCTTCTCTGTTACTTCCTTTCTGGTCTATACCCAGTAGCCACATATACCCAGTGGCCACAGACTCCTTAACGCCCTTATTAGTGCAGCGTACAGAGCTGGGGAATAACGTGGGCACGGAGCTTTATAATCTGATTTCCCAGGTGTTAAAATTCTATCCAAACTGTTGATTGGCTACAGATCCGATGGCAGGAAAAGAATGCTGGGAGCTGTAGTTAAGCAGCAGGGAATCCTGAGCTTCTGTAGGAGATGCATTGTGGGGTAACTTATTTTTTGTTTTTTTTGTTTTTATTAAATAAAATTAGAAATGGGTAATTGTCCGGGAGGAGGGAACTAGTTTACTGTTCTACGGAATAACACTGCCGCCGTAATGTGTCTTCTCACATTAGGGCTCTGTTGTCCTGTTTTTATCCTGCATATAGATGTCCGTTTTGCTTACTGTATATGGGGGGAGGGGAAAGGGGGCGGCTAATTACTGGGATCTGCTTTGGTGCAATTAGAACAAATAAAAAATTTTCATGTGCCACTTTTCAAATGAATGTCTCGTGTGTCCTGTGTCACAGATGGGATGGAATCTCTAATTGGACAATCTTAATCTCTTCTAATGTGATTGGAGGAAATCTAATGGGAGTCCGGGTACTGTCTGCCTATATACATTAAATCATGGGAATTTTTGCAAGCTTCAAATCCCTGCATTCCCTGGCCTCTATTGCAGAAAAATACATTCCCACGCAGTTTTGTGCATAGCCTTACATAGTAATGGAGGTTGAATAACGACATCCATCATGTCCAAACTATTCATCCTCCTTTTTAACACTACCTGACTGTTGATCCATAGGAAGGCAAAAAACCCAACTAAAAAGTAAAATATAAAATAAACGGTAGTATTAATAAATGTATTAATACCAGTAATTCTCAATATTATATAGTATCCCTGTACCAACCAGAACTACAGTATATGTATTAATACCAGTAATACTCATATAGTATCCCTGTACCAACCAGAACTACAGTATATGTATTAATACCAGTAATTCTAAATATTATATAGTATCCCTGTACCAACCAGAACTACAGTATATGTATTAATACCAGTAATTCTCAATATTATATAGTATCCCCGTACCAACCAGAACTACAGTATATGTATTAATACCAGTAATTCTCAATATTATATAGTATCCCTGTACCAACCAGAACTATAGTGTATGTATTAATACAAGTAATTCTCAATATTATATAGTATCCCTGGACCAACACAGAACTACAGTATATGTATTAATACCAGTAATTCTCAATATTATATCGTATCCCCGTACCAACCAGAACTACAGTATATGTATTAATACTAGTAATTCTCAATATTATATTGTATCCCCGTCCCAACCAGAACTACAGTATATGTATTAATACCAGTAATTCTCATTATTATATAGTATCCCTGTACCAACCAGAACTACAGTATATGTATTAATACATGTAGTTCTCAATATTATATTTTATCCCCGTACCAACCAGAACTACAGTTATATGTATTAATACCAGTAATTCTCAATATTATATAGTATCCCCGTACCAACCAGAGCTACAGTATATATATTAATACCATTAATTCTCAATATTATCCCTGTACCAACCAGAACTACAGTATATGTACTAATAGCAGTAATTCTCAATATTATATAGTATCCCCGTACCAACCAGAACTACAGTATATGTATTAATACCAGTAATTCTCAATATTATATAGTATCCCCGTACCAACCTGAACTACAGTATATGTATTAATACCAGTAATTCTCAATATTATATAGCATCCCCGTACCAACCGGAACTACAGTATATATATTAATACCAGTAATTCTCAATATTATATAGTATCGCTGTACCAACCGGAACTACAGTATATGTATTAATTCCAGTAATTCCCAATATTATATAGTATCGCTGTACCAACCGGAACTACAGTATATGTATTAATACCAGTAATTCCCAATATTATATAGTATCCCCATACCAACTAGAACATTAGTATATGTCTTCATACCAGTAATTCTCAATATTATATAGTATCCCCTTACCAACTAGAACTACAGTATATGTATACTATACTGAGTAATTCTCAACATTATATAGTATTCCCGTACAAACCAGAACTACAGTTTATGTATTAATACCAGTAATTCTCAATATTATATACTATCCCTGTACCAACTCGAACTACAGTATATGTATTAATACATGTAGTTCTCAATATTATATAGTATCCCTGTACCAACCAAACTACAGTATATGTATTAATACCAGTAATTCTCATATTATATGTATCCCCGTACCAACCTGAACTATACAGTATATGTATTAATACAGTAATTCTCAATATATATAGTATCCCTGTACCACCAGAACATACAGTATATGTATTAATACCAGTAATTCTTATTATTATTATGTATCCCTGTACAACACAGAACTACAGTATATGCATTAATACAGTAATTCTCAATATTATATAGTATCCCCGTACCAACCTGAACTACAGTATATGTATTAATACCAGCATTCTCAATGCTGTGAAGGTTCTCATTCATCCGGTCATGGTATGTCGTTGTTTCAATTAGATCAACTGGACTGAATTTTAGTTCTTGAAGCGTTTCGCTGTGCATCCGACTGGCTTTCTCAATTCAGAATGAATTGTACAAGAATCTGTGGCAATTATGTACCCTGGAAAATCCCAATTAGCATATCACAGCCAAGTGTTAAGGGCGTGATTGGATAGTGGCTAAGAGGTGTTATAGAGAAAGCCAGTCGGATGACTAGCGAAAAGTCTTCAAGAACTACATTTCAAGTCCAGTTGATTTAATTGAATACAACAGATAGTAATTCTCAATATTATATAGTATCCCCTACCAACCAGAACTAACAGTTTCCAGATGTCCCTTGTATATGGGATTCCAAAACTGTACCGCATATTCCAAATGAGGCCTTACCAGTTGCCTTGTAAGAGGGGAGAATAATATCTTTCTCCCCTTGAATCTGTCCCCTTTTTATACTAGACAATATCTTGTCTAGTATAAAAAAGCTCTAGGCCGTGTACCTGGCATTGTTTGCTACAGCTAAGTCTGTTTATCTACCAGAACCCCCCAATCTTTTTCCTTTACAGTGCACTTAACACAGAGTTATTTTAGGTGTAGGGGGCACAGGGATTTATAATCCCAATGCATCACTTCCATTTATCTACATTGATCTCATCGCGCATTCTGCTCCATTGTGATAATCTATCTAGGTCTGCTGCACACTTGCCATCATTGGAGTTTCTAAAGTATTATAAGCAGTCTATGGAATAGTCAGTCTGCCCTCTGCTGGAGACATTAACAATGCAGCTCAAATCTCAAAAAGATGTCCGTTTAGGATCATGTGACTGGACGCCCATTGGATTTAAAGAAAAAGGCAACAAGTCGATCTGAGTTGCAATCCAGTAGACGAGACACACCAACCTGCTCTTCCTCATCAAGGCACAATCACAGTGGCTTGGCTATGTAGACGACAGATAACTAATAACTACTTATAAGGGGAATGGAGGATCTCGGCTATGAAGACATTAGTAATAACTAATAATATAAGGTGATGGAGGGTCTCGGCTATGAATCCAGACTAGTTGTAACTAAATTAAAAGGGGAATGGAAGACCCTGGGCTATGTTAGGATTGGTTATAACTAATATAAGTGGAATGGAAAGCTGGCTATGTAAACAGATTAGTTATAACTAATTAACAAGGGAATGGAGTATTTTAGCTATGTAGATAATCAGTTATAATTAATAAGGGGAATTGAGGATCTCTGCTATGAAGACATTAGTATAACTAAATTATAGGGGAAGGAAGACTGGGCTATGTTAAAGGATTGGTTATAACTAAATTATAAGGGGAATGGAAACCGGGCTATGTTAAGGATGTTTATAACTAAATTAATAAGGGAATGGAAGACCTGGGCTATTAAAGGATTGGTTATACTAAATAATTAGGGAATGGAAGACCTGGCTATGTTAGGATTGGTTATAACTAAATTAATAAGTGGATGGAAGACCTGGGCTATGTTAAAGGATTGGTTATAACTAAATTAATAGGGGAATGGAAGACCTGGGCTATGTTAAAGGATTGTTTAAACTAAATTAATAAGGGAATGGAAGACCTGGGCTATGTTAAAGGATTGGTTTAACAAATTAATAAGGGGATGGAAGACCTGGGCTATGTTAAAGGATTGGTTATAACAAAATTAATAAGTTGAATGGAAGACCTGGGCTATGTTAAAGGATTGGTTATAACTAAATTAATAAGGGGAATGGAAGACCTGGGCTATGTTAAAGGATTGGTTATAACTAATTAATTAGGGGAATGGAAGACCTGGCTATGTTTAAGGATTGGTTATAACTAAATTAACATTAGGGTATGGAAGACCTGGGCTTGTTAAAGGATTGGTTATACTAAATTAATAAGGGGAATGGAAGACCTGGGCTAGTTAAAGGAGTGGTTATAACTAAATTAATAAGGGAATGGAAGACCTGGGCTATGTTAAAGGATTGGTTTAACTAAATTAATAAGGGAATGGAAGACCTGGGCTATGTTAAAGGATTGGTTATAACTAAATTAATAAGGGTAATGGAAGACCTGGGCTATGTTAAAGGATTGGTTATAACTAAATTAATAAGGGGAATGGAAGATATGAGCTATGTAAACAGATTAGTTATAACTAAATTAACAAGGGGAATGGAGGATTTTGTCTATGGTTAGATAGTTAGTTTATAATTAAATAAGAGAATGGAGGATCTCCGCTATAAGACATTAGTTATAACTAAATTTATGGGGAAATGAAGACCTGGGCGATGTTAAAAGGATTGTATACAAATTAATAAGTGGAATGGAAGATCTGGCTATGTAAAACAGAATAGTTATAACTAATTATAAGGGGATGGTCAAGCTTCCATGTGGTAATAGCACCCCCAACCACGCCCCTTTAATGGAGGTCCTATGCCTTTTATATAAGCACTGGATGCCTTTCCCTCATTTAAAAAGCCAAGGCTGGGGGGGGAAGTGAGAAAGCCTGTTATATGGATCCAGTGTTTAAGTTGAGAAATGCATTGCTAATGGTAATTGAAGTAAAAGGTTAGAAGTTATGGACCGTCCAGACTAGGGTTACCTTGACGTGGTTGGAAGGCTTTTCATTCATGTGATCACAGTATGTATACTAACCCCCTTGTTTATAATGTATGCCAGTGTACAGATATATGATATTGTAATGGGCCCTAGGAATGTGCAGATTATCTTTTCTATTTATAATGTATGGCAGTGTACAGATAATATATTGTATGGGGCCTAGGAATGTGCATTGATATCTTTTCTATGTTATAATGTATGCCAGTGTGCAGATAATATGATATTGTATGGGGCCTAGGAATATGCATTGATTTCTTTTCTATGTTTATAATGTATGCCATTGAGCAGATATATTATATTGTATGGGGCCTAGGAATGTGCATTGATTATCTTTTCTCTGTTTATATGTATGCCAGTGTGCGATAATATAGTATTGTATGGGCCCCAGGAATGTGCATTGATTACTTTTCTATGTTTATAATGTATGGCATGGTGCAGATAATATGATATTTTATGGGGCCAGAATGTCATTGATATCTTTTTATGTTTATAATGTATGCCAGTGAGCAGATAATATGATATTGTATGGGGCCTAGAATGTGCTTGATTATCTTTTCTATGTTTATAATGTATGCCAGTGGATACAGATATTGACATTGTATGGGGCCTAGGATGTGCATTGATTATCTTTTCTATGTTTATAATGTATGGCAGTGTGCAGATAATATGAAATTGTATGGGCCTAGGAATGTGCATTGATTACTTCTCTATGTGTGTATATGGAAGATCTGGGCAATGTAGATAGAATAGTTATAACAATTATTAAGGGGATGGCAGATCTCGGCTATGAAGATAGATTAGTAATAACTAAATTATAAGGGGAATGGAGGTTCATTGCATGACAAGGACCAATATGATACAGCCTCCGTGTATTAACCCATATTGCAGATGTGACATGTTCTGTCTTGTTACTGTTATCAGTAGCTCTATGGGAAAGGATTGCATGGGTAAGTTACAAAGCAGATGTATCATTTTGACTCCTTATGGTCTGACTAAAGACACGTACAGTGATGCAAGAGCTCCATCTAGTCGTGATTAGTAGAACAGAGATTAATTCGTCATAATGTAACCCCCACTATTTAAAATAGGGTCCTAAAAAGGTCTCACACTGGACACCAATCGCATTTAATGGCCAAGTTGTGTCGCATGTATTTTATATATGTATTAAGGAGATATAAATGTCAGGCAGGTAGGGTGGTAATACAAACCCTGTATGTCGTCTTAATACTCTGCCAAGTTACTGGGTACCCATGATATTGGGCGCACTGGGTACAGCTGACACTGGTACCACTGCACTAGGCACCATGATAGGGGTGCTTAGTAATTGTGCCATTCAGCCAGTGTGGTGTGTTGCGGTTACTCCAATTAAATCACTGAACATACAAGCCTGGTTTGTAGATCTCCTAACATGGTAGTTTGAGTTCAGATTAAGACATGTCCTATGGTTTCGGCAAAGGGTAAATTTACCGCCTTACAACCGTGCAGAATCAGACTTTACTTATTGGTTTAATAAAACAGATTTCTCTCATTATTACCTCTATGGATTTATCCTACAACACAGCCATGGCTGAAATTGGAATTGTTTGGCCTGATCTCGGACACTGTTATGTGCACTGTCTGCTTGTGCCAGACCACCAGAGTAACCCACTGTGTGCCATGCTACCCATATCCTTCCCATAAGCACCCACCAGAGTAACCCCTGTGTGCCATGCTACCCCTAATCCTTCCATAAAGCACCATAGAGTACCCACTGTGTGCTATGCTACCCATAATCCTTCCATAAAGCACCACCAGAGTAACCCACTGTGTGCCATGCTACCCATAATCCTCCCATACACGCACCACCCAGTAGTAACCCACTGTGTGCCGTGCTACCCATATCCTTCCATAAGCACACCAGAGTAACCCACTGTGTGCCATGCTACCCTAATCCTCCCATAAGCACCACCAGAGTAACACCACTGTGTGCCATGCTATACCCATAATCCTCCCATAAAGCACACCAGAGAAACCCACTGTGTGACCATGCTACCCATAATCCTTCCATAAAGCCACTCATAGAGTAACCCACTGTGTGCCATGCATACCCATAATCCTTCCATAAAGCACACACCAGAGTAACCCCTGTGTGCCTGCTACCCATATCCCTTCATAAAGCAACCACCAGAGTAAACCCCTGTGTGCCATGCTACCCATAATCCTTCCCATAAAGTCCCAGCAGTAACCCACTGGTGCCGCCATGCTACCCATAATCCTCCCATAAAGCATCACCAGAGTAACCCACTGTGTCCTGCTACCATAATCCTCCCATAAGCACCACCAGGTAACCCACTGTCGTGCCATGCTCCCATAAACGCCCATAAGCACCATAGAGTAACCCACTGTGTGCCATGCTAACCCATATCCCTTCATAAGCACCACCAGAGTAACCCACTGTGTGCCATGCTACCTATACCTTCCATAAAGCACCACCAGAGTTAACCCACGTGTGCCATGCTACCCATAATCCTTCCTAAAGCACTACCAGAGTAACCCACTTTGTGCCATGCTACCCATGATCCTTCCCTAAAGCACCACCAGTACCCACTGTGTGCCATGCTAACCCATAATCCTTCCATAAGCACTAGATGTAACCCACGGTGTTGCCATGCTAACCCCATAATCCTTCCATAAAGCACCACCAGAGTAACCCACTGTGTGGCCATGCTACCCATACTCCTTCCTAAAGCAAAGCACCACCAGAGTAACCCACTGTGTGCCATGCTACCCATAATCCTTCCATAAAGCACCACCAGAGTACCCCAATGTGTGCCATGCTACCCATAATCCTTCCATAAAGCACCACCAGAGTAACCCACTGTGTGCCATGCTACCCATAATCCTTCCATAAAGCACAATAGAGTAACCCACTGTGGCCGATGCTAACCCATAATCCTTCCATAAAGCACCATAGAGTAACCCACTGTGTGCCATGCTAACCCATAATCCTTCCTATAAAGCACCACCAGAGTACCCACTGTGTGCCATGCTACCCCTAATCCTTCCATAAAGCACCACCAGAGTACCCAATGTGTGCCATGCTACCCATATCCTTTCCATAAAGCACCACCAGAGTAACCCACTGTGTGCCATGCTACCCCATAATCCTTCCATAAGCCCACCAGAGTAACCCACTGTGGTTAGGCCATGCTACCTACAAAACCTTCCATAAAGCAACCAAGCAAGTAACCCACTGTGTGCCATGCTATACCCATACTCCCTTCCAGCGTAATGCACCACCTAGAGTAACCCACTGTGTGCCATGCTACCACACTAACTTTCATAAAGACCAACCAAGTACCCCACTGTGTTCCTGCTACCCATCATCCTTCCATAACGCACCATCACATACCCACTGTGGCCATGCTGAACAATAATCCCCCCATAAAGCTCCATAAAGTACCCACTGTGTGCCATGCTAAACCATAATCCTTCCATAAGCACCACCAGGTACCCACTGTGTGCCACTGCTAGACCATAATCCTTCCTAAAGCCCACAGAGTACCCACTGTGTGCCATGCTACCAATACATCCTTCCATAAAGCTCCATAAAGTAACCCCTGTTGTGCCGATGCTTACCATAATCTTCCATAAAGCACCATCAGAGTAACTCACTGTTGCCATGCTACCGCAGCAACCTGCCATAAAGCACCATAAGTAACCCGCTTGTGCCCATGCTACCCATAATCCTTCCCTCGTAAAGCTCCTAAGGTAACCCACTGCTGCTGGGCCATGCTACCCATAATCAATTCCATGAAGCACCATAAAGTAACCCACCTGTGTGCATGCTAACACTACCATAATCAGTTCCATAAACGCCATAAAGTAACCCACTATGGTGCCATGCTACCCATAATCCTTCCATAAAGCACCAACCAGATAACCACGTGTGCCATGCTACCCATAATCCTTCACCATAAAGCCCACCGAGTAACACCACTGTGTTCCATGTCTACCCTCATAATCCTTCCATAAGCACCAACCAGGTACACCCACTGTGGCCATGGCTTAAAACCATTATCGCTTGCCATAAAAGCACACCAGAGTAACTCCAGTGTGGCCATGCTACTACCGCATCATCCTTCCATAAAAGCCCACCATCGTAGTCCCACTGTGGGCCATGGCTACCCATAATCCTTCCATAAAGCACATAAAGTACCCATGTGTGCCATGCTACCCATAATCCTTCCATAAAAGCAACCATAAAGTCACCCACTGTGTGCACTGCTACCCATAATCCTTCCATAAATGCACCACCAGAGTAACCCACTTGTGTGCCATGCTACGCCATAATCCTTCCATAAGCTCCATAAAGTACCCACTGTGTGCCATGCAACATAATCCTCCATACCAAGCTCCATAAGTTAACCCACTGTGTGGCCATGCTACCCTAATCCCGTTTCATAAAGCACCACCAGAGTAACCACTGGTGTGCCATGCTATCCCCATATCCTTCCATAAATGCACATCAAGCACCCACTGTGTGCCATGCTTACCAATAATCCTTCCATAAAGCCTCCATAAAGTAACCCACTTGTGTCCATCTACCCTAATCCTTCCATAAAAGCACCATCCAGTAACTCACTCGTGTGCCATTCTAACCCACATCCTTCCATAAAGCACCATAAAGTAACCCGCTGTGTGCCCATGCTACCCATATCCTTTATCCAAGTAACAGTCCATACCATAAAAATCCACAGGCACATAAAGACCCACTGTGTGCCATGCTATACCCATAATCATTCCATAACACTTTCCATAAAGTAACCCACTGTGTTGCCATGCTACCATAAGCTCATTTCCATAAACCCATACAAGTAACCACTACTGTTGGCCATGCTACCAACCCATAATCCTTCGCATAAACACCACAGAGTACCCCGCGTGTCCATGCTACCCATAGACCTTAATCCCATAAATCACCACCATAGTAACCCACTGGTGTGCCATGCTAAACCCATAATCCTTCCATAACAAGTCACCACCAGTAAATCCACTGTGTGCCATGCTACCCAATACCTTCATAGCAAAACACACCAGAGTAACCCACTGTGTGCCATCTACCCATATCCTTCCATAAGCACCACAATAGTACCCACTGGTGTGCCATGCTACAACCATAATCCTTCCCATAAGCACCATAAAGTAAACCCACTGTGTGCCATGCTAAATCACTTCCAAGTCAAATACCCTGCATTACCCATAACCTCTTCCATAAGCACATAAAGTAACCCACTGTTGCATGGCTAACCCATAGTCCTTCCATAAAAGCACACCATCAAGATAACCCACTGTGTGCCATGCATAACCCATAATCCTTTTCCATAAAGCACCACAATAGTAAACCCCTTGTGTGCCCATGCTACCCATAACTTCCTTCCAAAACAACCACCAGAGTACCCACTGTGTCCATGCTACCCAATCCTCCATAAAGTACCATAAAGTAAACCCAACTGTGTGCCATGCTAATACCATAATCCTTCCAATAAAGCCACCACAAGAGATACCCACTGTGTGCCAGCTACCCATATCCTTCCAAACGCAACCACCGAAGTAACCCACTGTGTGCAGCTACCACATAATCCTTCCATAAAGCACCAGAAAGGTATGCCCCCTGTGTGCCATTCTAACCCATAATCCTTTCATAAAACACACACAGAGTAACCCACATGTGTGCCATGCTACCCATCACCTT